>CAVLGW020000030.1:0-110000 GCA_963669155.1 Arbacia lixula
GCCGGGCCGACATTTAGCTGTTGTCAACTTGAAAAAGAAATTTCTTTAATTGCCCATTTGTCTCTAGAATATTTGTTTTTGACAAATTTGTTTGCAAACAATGAGCAAGTTAAGGGCAGATTATGACGGATTCTTGACTCTGCTTTCTTTTTCGAAAAGCAATGAGGAATCATTAAAAAAAATCTGACATATAAAATATTTGTGTTACTTACAAATTGATTAATTTCGTCAATTTCTGACATCTTGTGCATTTGTGGGATTCAACCATTCTCAAAATTATTCAATAAATATCAGTATATTCCAATTCATATTCTTTAAATACATATAAACTTGGTCGTAATTATTTTTTCAGTTAAAACCTGAAATATTCAGGTAAATGTCTCCATCCTAGATACAGAAAATCCAAACTAGTTGGCTTCTTTGTTTATTTAAGTACATGTAGAGTCAACAGTAAACCATGTCTATGCAGTATGAAAGTTAAAACATGACGTGTTCTGATAGAGCGATACCAATGTTTGAAAGATACCTACCCCATCCTCCTCGTCGCTACTCTCCTCCGAGTCTGACGGTGGTAACTGCCCTACGCGGTCCTGAGGATTAACAGCTTCTTCCCCACCACCCTCGCCTGAGTTTACTTTTAACTAGAAAACAAAGGAAAATTCACATTTTGAAATTACTACTGGTACTTCATGTACTAGACAAATACTTGATATCAATCCTTAACAAAGTTACATAAATAATAGATTTTTATGAAAAGGAACACCTACATGTATTCTCTGCAGATGTTTACATGTAGGAACATATGTTACCAGTTACTAGAAACAGCTAGAGAAATTTGACTGCGCACAGTCAACTGGTATGCCGCCACCCTCCCATGCAGACACTGAACTATTGCCCAAATCTCTATTATTAAGTAAAAATTCATCCTCTCATGCATGGAAAACTTGCTTCATATATTTAACGTAATTATGGAATACAACTAGAGAGAGACCTGTCATATATCTCCATTGTACCATGTTTAGTGATACTTGGTCAAATATTTAACAATTTATCACATAAACAGGAACACTTCATATTTTGACCTCGACCTGTGACCTTTCTGACTCACTTTTAAATCACTTAATTGTCCTGTCATATATCATCATCGAACCAGGTTTGATGAAATTCAGCATATTATTTCTCAAGCTACATTAAAAAATTACATTTCACGATTTTACCTTGACCTAATACCTATAACCTTTGACCTACATGACCCAACATCCAATCAGTTAATTGCCCTGCCACTATCTATCATTGTGCCAAGTTTGATCAAATTTGGTCAATCATTTTTCGCGTTATCATGTATGAGATCCAGACAGTCGGAAAACCTAGAAACATAATGCCATCTGGCAAATTCGTTGCACAGGCATACAAATTGTGCAAATCAAAATGTTGAAGAAATCAAAGAAGAGATATTTTATATTGAAGAATGCAAAATGATAACAGGAAAAGGCACCTGTGACATAACACCCTCATGAAGGACTTGCCAATTCACCTTCCCAAAATGTCAATTTTTGTTTCTTTAAAACACTCACAACTTTCTTATTGGTTTCCCATAAACTTTTTAACAACATATTTTTGGACTAGAGTTCCCCTTCAAGAAATTATATAACTTTAATTGGCCATAACTTCTGAATATTCATACTTTTAGTTCAATTATGCATACACCCAGTAATTCCATGCTACTACCTGTAAATAATTAGTTCTAAAAGTCAGAGCAAAGTCTTGGGACCAGAGGGCTTCGAAATGACATTAAAAGCTAATCCTACTTCAATCAAACATTCACTAATCTGCTTCTTTTCAAAGCAATTTATCGTTGGTTTGTACATACTTTCCCTTGAACTTCTTCTATATACTGCAATCACCCTCTGCTGTAGGAATATACCCTTGCAGGTTCTTCTACTACATGTAGATACTGCAACTGCTGTAATTTAACTCTGCTGTAGCAGTTAACTTCTTCAAGGTACTGTAAGCAAACTCCACCATAGGGATATTTTGTTGCAGGTTTTTTTTTTCAGGTACAGCAAGTAAACTCCACTTGCAAACTGCTGCCAAGGTAGACACAGTCCAAGCTCTGCACTTACCCTTGCTTCCTTCTCCTCCTGCATCTGGGCAGCCATCTCTTCAGGGGATGTGAATTTCCTTGCCCGGCCCTTGTGCTGGGGCTTTGACCGGCCACCGCCACCTCCACCTATTCCAATAAAAGTTAGGTTAGAGATTATGATATGGCCATGTCTGTTTGTATGGTTTCGTCTCTAGTTATGAGAGGTGGACTTACACTGTAGTGTTCAGTCTCCTAAACATTGAAACAGACACTTTCTTACATACCAGTAAGCGGAATACGATTGATTAAACATTGGAGATTTTGATTTGATTTGATTGATATGGTTTCATAATTCAATTACAAAATATTGAGCATTAAAGTACATAATAATTCATCAGTACAAATGAACATGACTGCTGTACGACTGAATTATTCTTCGTGCTGACAACAGTTCTTACACCTCCCTGGTTGAAGGCAGTGGTGATTTTTAAATTGACGATTATAACAACAATGATTTATCATACTTCCTGTATATTTTGTCCACAACTTCCCATATATTGTGCCATAGTTGTATGTATGGGTTGATAGGCACAATAGAAATCATTGTAATTTTCATTTTTTTTTTGGTTGATATTGTTGATATCGTACCCTATGAATTTATGTGCAGAAAAGGTTTGCTTTAATAATATACACTGAAACCAAAAGGTCAAGGCATGAATAACAAATTGTGTTTTTGGAAAATGATTTCATGAATCTAAAGAAAATATTCCATCTGAATGATGAAAATAATGCAAGTGCAAATCAGACTTCTTGATCTATTTCTCCATCCATGCTTGTAGCCACGCACAGTGCCTCTTTAAAGGCTGCTGTTGTCTGTGCATTCCATGTTGCATTTTAAGTAACAGTAACGCCCTAAACTTAACTGGCCCCTGCCTTGTTTTATTCTCAATTTTAAGCCTGATATTGATTTTTTTCAGAAACCGGTGTCCGAAGGCTTTGCGCCGATCGAACATCGATGCATCGACAGCACATTGACAAATTGTGTACAACAGATGGTGGAGCGCCAACGCTAGCGGTTGTGTATATTTTGCTTATAACATGACGTCATCCAGCCACTGCCAAGAGCCAATTTATGAATGAAAATATAGTAAGCATGCGCAGTGCAAGCCTTCCATTTCCCCACACAGTATTCCACCAAAACAAGTGTGCAATTCTCTATCACCTTGTACCAAAATCGACCTAGAATTTCAGTTTCCTATATTTTATATGAATTATGAAAGGTATTCTCAGAGAATCTATTTTCTCACCGATACCGCACATGTAAGCAAATTTTGATTACTTCTTGCTTTTCCGTTAAAATCTTACGAATTAGCATCAATATGGCATCGTGATCGTTGGAATCTGTAGAGTCTATTGCAACGTGCACAAAGTCAACCGGCTTCCGGGTTTCTGACAACGTGACCAGATATCATTATCGCTTTCGATACTTCCACACGCACGTGATCATGACGTGATCTACGCGATGCACCAATCAGCGTTCTCCGAATCACTTGTGCGGAGACGCCTATAATGCTATCCGCGTTGTACACAATCTTACACACGATCGCCACTGTGCCGTTCCGGGTTTTCACAACACAGGATGCTATCCGTTGTGGTCTATGGACAATGATTCTTTGTGGCGTTGCGTACGTAGTACGGTATAATAGTAGTGAACGAATCGAAGACAAGTATGTAGTAGCTGCTTGATCATCGAGCGACCAGTTCGTTCTCTTGATGGTTACCTGCAAAACTCACAAAAGAGAGTAGGAACCAAGTAAGCAAATTAAACTAGTAAAAATATGAAGATAAATTGTGTATAACAGGACTATCAAACAAAAGATTTTGTGTTTTCTAGTAAATTTGGTAATTTTGTTGATGCATTGAATTTGTAGAATTTAAGGGTGTGAAGTGTAGTGTGTGTGTGTTGTGTGTTGAGATGTGATGCACTGACACTGATCATACGCCATAAACTCAATTTTTAACTTACAAGGAAGCAGGTTTGTACGACAATAATAAATTGTATTCCTTTTTTGTTGGTTTATTGCAGTCATGCGAAGAAGAAATATGAATATTGCACGAATGATATTAAATTGGCCAATATAAACATGTACATGAATAAATGTGATGGACTAAATAATGCTTACATAAAGTCCAGTGAAAATGAATGGCGATAACGAAGGAAGGGGCTCTCGCGAAGGATGATGATGCGGAGACTTAGTGGCGGAAACGGGACTTCGTAGACGTGGCTGAAGAGCCGTGAAGATCGCGATGTCGACGCTGCACGCTTGCGTTGGTGATCGCAGACGAGAAGAGAAGAGAAGTGAAGTGAAGTGAAGATGAATGGCGCTCGGGAACAAAGCAGTGGTGTCGGAGGCCAGAGAAGAAAGTTGAGGCGCTCGGGGACGAAGCAGTGAGTCGCTTGACGTCGGGGCCCAGGTAGAAAAGATGAGACAAGCTGGTATACCGACAGAGAGCAGTGGGGTTGCTGTAGACATCGTGGTATAGGCCGTACTTTGGAGATTCAGAGTTGCGGTGAGTCGAACTTCTGAATGAAAGCTGCCGAAGCGATAGACGGGCCGGACTGACAGCTCCCATTGGAAAATCTAGCCGTGTCGGTGTCGATTGCAATGTACCACTGGACGACTGCCAGCCCGCCGGAGACGGCAGGAAAAGAGTAGAAGTGCCGTGAGGCGTGGGAGAGTTCTCGTGTCCGAAGAGGCGTGCTGACTCAACCAAGTTGGAATGCGGGAGTGAGGAACAAAGACTGGAGAGCGCTGGTGGCCAGTGCGAATCAGCGTTGTGATGAACAAAGAACGGTGTTGATGTTCACGTGGTATCGATGCGCGGTTGGTTGAACAACATGAATGGATGATTACGTAATGAAAAAGGACTAGGGGGAAAATACATGGATGGCAATACTGAGAGAGCTAGAGCAATTAACGAACAAAGAAAGTGTGGCCGTATAGAGTCACTACAAATTAATTAAAACAAAATCGGAGTTCGACGTCTTCGATAGAAAACCGGCTTAAAGACAGCCCATCCCTTTTTCAGATCACCACAAAACCATCGAAACATTGGCAAAACATATAGAGAAGTGTTAGCAAGCTGTATATTCATAATTTGAAACTGATACTTAGTGTAAAATTCAAATAACGCACGTAAACAACGTCTGATTAATAGTCTTTACCTCAGGCTCTTAGCAGTTTGTGTTGAAATATCTGCTTTATTGATTCATCTGTTTGTTAAATTATAAAACGCATTATGAAAAAAAAAATTGTTCTATAGAAGGAATCATCTCCAAAGTTTGGTAATTACTCATAACATTAGGATTTCACACATCCATAATAACCACATAGATACTGTAACAAAGACTAATACTTTTTTCGTAGTGCGTAAAAAGTTGGTTTGAAATTTAACGGCTGAATTTTTTACATATACAGAAGGCTTCAACATGCTATATTCTTAGAAATGGTCTTGAATCACACTTTCTTCAATTTACGATGGTGGTAGATGATTTCAAATTTTAAGCTTGCAAAATGGACGGACAATCTTTAATAATCGATTCGACTCAGGCATATTAACATGGTTGTAATTCGTCTGTGTAATTATGTACTATATGTGACATAATAATTAAAGACTGAAAATCATTAACTGCGGAATTGGGTTCATATCATTAGTTTCCTTCTCGTTCTACTCCTGACGTAATAAGATGTATTATATTTACTTTCTTTATTTGTCAATGTTGATACATTGTCATATTGTCATATTGTCATATTGTCAAATGAAGATATTTGATGATCCAGCAATTGTGTACATTTACCAACTGGAAATGGAGCTGGCAACTGGGGATTTACAGATAGCAGACAGAGGTAAAAGCTAAACAAATGGTGTCCCAGCCATACACTCCATAGCTACCCTGAGATAACTTTTGCCAAGACAAAAGTTATGATAAACTGCTAGTTGCTTTCAAGGTCAGGGATTATTACTAGTTCTTCTTCTTCTTCTTCTTCTTCTGGTAACAGTACAGGCCTCTGTCTGGTGTATCATCGTACTGGTGAAGTGCAGTGTGCAAGTGTATGTACAATGTCTGATAGAAGATTGCTTACAGCGTGCAAGTAAAAACAACCACCGCTACTAACGGAGCTGGGTCTTTTGTACCTCTTGTATAAAGCTGTGAAGAGAGGTACAATTAACAGTGCTTTGAGGGAGGGAGTTCCAAAGTCTTATCGCATCTGGGAAGAAGCTCTTTTGGTAGGCAATTGATCTGGCAAAGGGGACAAAGATCTTCTGAGAATGACCTCTATGCAAGGATGTGGATGGCGTGATGAAAGAAGGTGGGATGTCAATGAGTGCGTTGGTAATGCAGTAGATCATCACCACCTTGGCTTGTGCCCTACGCTCTTGTAAAGTTGGCCATTTGAGCTGGTTCAGCATGGTTGCTACACTGCTTGTCCTACGGTAGTCGTTAAAGATGAAGCGTGCGTAGCGTCGCTGCACCATTTCAAGCTTTTTGATATTTGCTTGCGTATGAGGGTCCCATATGATGCTGGCATACTCCATGATTGGTTGCAAGAGGGCTTTGTAGCATAGTTCTTTGACCTTTCTTGGACATGGCCGGATGTTTCTCTGAAGGAAGGCACGTGTGGAGTTGGCCTTTTTGGTTACAGCATTTATGTGTTGATTCCAGCTGAGGTTCCTCTGCAGCTCCACACCAAGATACTTTGCTGTATTTTTGTCAGGTATAGTCTGTCCATGGATGAAGTAAGGCTTGGTGATAGGTTTGCGCTTATTTGTGACATGGAGCACTTGACACTTCTGTGGATTGAATTCCATCAGCCAATCCCGCTCCCATTGTTGCAGGGAGTCAAGGTCCTTTTGGAGATGAACGGTATCTTCCTCTGTCTTGATGTTGGCATAAATCATACAATCATCAGCAAAGAGCCTTACTGTTGAGTTGTTGGAGAGGTACTCTGGCAGGTCATTGATGAAGATGAGAAAGAGCATTATAGTTATGATACATCAGGGAATTTTACAAACATTAGATATATTAAAGTTTTTTTACGACACATTAACCATGTCAAAAGTATCCCGTTAGTGGAGGCTATTGCTGTCATTGTCGAGAACAACAGCTGTTCACGAATATATAAATAACGTTGCACCATTTGTAACACGTGGGATCACGTCTCCACACACGCACTCAAACAAGTCAAAGACAACGCGCAACAACAATATACAGAACGTGTGAATTAAACAAAAAAATAGTTCTTCGTCGCTTACCTCGTTTTGGCATTTTGATTCTTAACTGTGTGCTCTTGCTGTTACGTTGGAAAATTATGTCGGTCGCTTGAGCAGACTGAAGTTGTCACGTTTCCAGCTTTAAGTTTAACTTCTTATGCACACAACACAGTACAACCGCGCCCTCTAGAACCGATTGCACTGAAAGTACCGATAATAACAATATGCATATCGACTTGGGTAATTCATAATTTGGGTTGAGGTTATTGCGCATGCAATTGTGTTTTTGTATGGTGCAAGACTGAACAATTTTTGAACAGGCAATGTCTAAAGTTACAAATGTTGTCGTGGTGTCAGACAAAAATTAAATCCAATCACGCTCTCTGGAATGACAGCGTCCAAAACATGTGTTTATTAAACTTCAGTACTTGAACTGGCTCGATAAACTTATCGTACCTGAAAAATAAAACTTGATTCAAGACTGCAAAAGTTATTGGCCAAGGAGCAAAACTACTGAGTTTGTTATTACGCAATGTTATTGTTTGCGCAATGTTTAGGTGTAAGCCTGAACTATATTCTAAAACAGGCAGCATTGTCAATCTTTTTTTAAGTCACATCGAGTAAGGTAAAATTAAAGCCAATCATACACTATTTGGAATGACAGTACAACATATGTGTTTTGTAAACTTCAGAACTTTGAGCTGGCTCAATAAACTTATTATACCTGAAAACAATATTTGATTCAAGACTGAAAAAATAAACACGGACAAGAACTATTGTTCATAGTTAGGCAATAGTAAATGAGCACGTCAAATATTTTGTACACGCGGAGCTAATTAAACTACGTGTAGCAATTAATGGTTGTTAGTAAATCATGCTTCTACTTATATAACGGCGCTGATGAGGCTTGGGTCGGCACAGGTGCATGTTAGCTCCTCTGGCTCTGATGTAGTTACGCTTCACTGTCGCCATCATAAGTGCAGAAACCCTCACAGATATAATAGTATACATAGTGACACGTAATGTACATCAGTCAAACTCAAACTGGTGTGAGTGAAGTTCACATCGTCGACTAAAATTGATACTCAAAATTCTGACAATTAATTAGTGTCTATTTTTCTCTTGCTGAGACTAGTGAGAGGATATACACTTATAAACTTATGAATTCATGTTTTGTAAAAATAAGAAAATTCAGTCCCAGTGATTGACAGCTCCGTCAAAAGTGATGAAGATCTGATCGAGCGATCACTGGGTTATTTATTCTACAAAGATGAAAGGGCGATCGTTAAGCTCACAGAATGTCCTAAAGATTTGACCGGACTTTCATCCAACAGTGAGACGCAGAGCACCAATAACAACGCGTCGTTTAATCTATTCATTGGTTTGCAGCAGATTCCCGCACGGTTCTGAAAGACACCGCCGCGCCGCGGCGGTGAAACGGCGCACTGCGGTACTCGTTGATCAAAAGTGGGCTGCCCGCGTTTCTATTGATCTTCATTCTCTAAATCGCTACAACTATTAGCCAGTAACGAATTATTTTCGCAAATTATTTAAAAGCGTTTTAAGTGGATCTCTAGGATATTGCTCCCTGAACATCACTAATCTTGGCCATCGTTTTTAAGTCTCTCCCGCTCTGCAAATCATCAAGCTAAATCGAACGCCGTTATATCAGACTCATCGTTTGATTCATACTGATTCAACATCTTATCGCGATGTCGATGCAAAAAAGGCCTGCTCTCCTGGCACGGAGACAGCTGCTCCCCCCGTTGAAGACGGCTTTCACCAATTCACAGCTTGAGACTCTCGAAGCTGAATTCAGAAGGAACCAGTACCCCGATATCAAGACGAGAGACCGACGAGCAGGTTCCCTCAGTCTTAACAATTTAATCATTCATGTAAGCAGAGATTTGATTTAATCTCATCAAGCTTCCGATCTCCTCTTATTCTTTCAGATGAAAAATCAAATATTTAGTGCTTTAAATGAAAAGAGGTTTCAACATTATTTACGATTTTGTATCTATTATCCTCTTGCAATTTTAGATCTGGTTCCAGAAACGTCGAAAATCTCTGGGTGACATCGAGCAGTCAACACACCCATCCATGTCCATTGGCCGTCCTTCACCCAGCACTCGGTCGACAACCCAAGTAGTACTGTCATCGCCACCCTCATCATTCGCCAGGCGCCACCACCAGTCCGCTGATATCGGTAGAGTTTCTCTCTCGTAGCAGTCGCTCCCCTTCTCCGTTTACATCCAGTACAGAGTGAGGAGTCTCCGCGGCACACCGTCATCGTTCTACGAATCGCTTAGTCACGCCTACACCTACACTACAGCTCAAAGGAATTGACATAGGGAAAGGGAAGAAATTAAAAGAAGGAGCCGCAGTTTTGAACCGTGGTATATTTTGTCCAGCTCAGTGTGAAACACGATGCTTTAGCCTAAAAAGTATAATGTTTCATGCTGAACTGGACAAAATATATCGGGGTTTAAAACTGCGGCTCCTCCCCTTTCTTCCCTTTCCCTTTCCCTTTCCCTATGCCAATTCCTTTGAGCTGGAGTGTACGTCTCGTACTTTTCATCCTGCATTGCTCAATCGAAGCATGGACCCTACCACGAATGATGAAGATTAAAGATGAAGTAACCACACATTCACACATTCACACTGGTATTTCATCAACATTCTTTCTGTCTTTCTTTCACTTCGAATCGTACTTGTCTCTTTGTCTGTAATGCCACAAACACACACTATGATAGAAAACATGCATCTGGCTGGTCTGCACCGGCCATAGACACTCCGATAGTGGTAAGAAAAAAGACATTGTATTGCTTTTAAGTATTACTGTCTTTTATCAATTCAAAATAGTGAGCTGATATTTATGGCCATTTATTCAGAAAGCTGTTACTATAAAGTTCATTGATATTTGTTTTCTCATTATTCCGTTGTACTCATTTCGCAGAAGCAATATGCATTCATGTTAACAACTTTACATTCAAGCTTTGATTCCATAGCAACGTATTGCATCTACACATCCCGCTTGCAATCTTCTTCTACTGTGCACATACATATATCTGTATGCTACTCCATTCCTTCTGCACTGCTGGTAGAGTAAGATGAATTGACATCCCGTAGATCGTATTGTTTTTGGAGGGATGATGACGGAAAGAAACATGCTTCCTATTCATACGCGCATAGTTTCATTTCGGACAACACAAGTGAATTTGTACATGCAGCATTACTGTCTTGTACGTATACATCGTTATTAAGAAAATTAGCAATGGCCCAGCACTGTTAGCATTATAGGGAGTGGACATCTTTGCAATGCGCTGTGCCAAAATGCAATGAAAAACAAAACAAACAAAAAAATCAAACAAATTGTTGATAGGTGTGCGGGTTGGGATGTCTTATCGTGTAAACAATGTTTTCGCCGTTGTCTCTTCAAATTTCGAATTGACTAAAGTCATGAGGCATGTTTTCCCTCAATGTCAACACTAAGAGAAAGAAACATTCATTGCATGAGTATGGAGTTGTCATGGTAATGGACATTTGTAGGGACTAGGGAGTTCAATTTTTTCTCCATAAGAAACAAAAACAAGAAAACAATACGAGCAGAATTCGGCAATTTCTAGTTTTGAAACACATTTGGAGACAGGCGACAGTTGCTACGTTAGTGGTGCAAAGCGTTCTGAAGACTTTCGTAAGGCATCTCTTCGTGTAAAGGCTGTAGTATGTAGATTACTCGTAATCTTTTAATGTAACTAAGCTGCGATCGCTGTCAGGTTACTCTACGGAAATGGGATGTGCGCCCTCTTCAAAACTTTGATCCAATCACAGCGCAATACTCTCTCGAAATAAGCGTGAAATGTTCAGTGTACGCCTTAATGCACTGATGTAATAATGTATCTGCTATATAGGACGCAAAATGTCTATTGTGGAAACGATTCGTTGCTAAGGATTCATTCCCGTTTCTTTTTGCCTACTTGTCAGAAGTGCTTTCGTACCGGCACTGTTCGAATTTCATTACCATTAAGGGTTATTACCTTCGAACGGGCTTACAATAGTAATAATAATAATAATAAAAAGACATCTGGTTGATCGGCTCCTGCCCTAGACACTCCGATAGTGGTAAGAAAAAAAATCTATTGCTTTTAAGTATTACTGTCTCTTATCCAATTCAAAATAGTGAGCTGATATTTATGGCCATTTATTTCAATATTTGTTTTCCCATTATTCTGTTCTACTCATTTCGCAGAAGCGAATGCATTCATGTTATGAACTATACATTCAAACTTTGATTCCTTAGCAACGTATTGCATCTACACGGCCAGCTTGCAAACTTCTTCTCTACCTCTCAAACTTCCTGACGTACAAAATGCCGACGGACCCATATACTGTGCACATACATATATGTGTATGCTACTCCATTCCTTCTGCCCTGCTAGTAGAGTAAGATGAATTGACATCCCGTAGATCGTATTGTTTTTGGAGGGATGACAAAATTCTATTGCTTTTATGTATTAATGTCTTTTATCCAATTCAAAATGGTGAGCTGATATTTATGGCCATTTATTGAGCAAGCTGTTACTGTAAATTTCATTGATATTTGTTTTCTCATTATTCTGTTCTACTCATTTCGCAGAAGCGAATGCATTCATGTTACCAGCTATACATTCAAATTTTGATTCCTTAGCAACGTATTGCATCTACACGGCCAGCTTGCAAACTTCTTCTCTACCTCTCAAACTTCCTGACGTTCAACATGCCGACGAACCCATATACTGTGCACATACATATATGTGTATGCTGCTCCATTCCTCCTGCACTGCTGGTAGAGTAAGATGAATTGACATCCCGTAGATCGTATTGTTTTTGGAGGGATGATGACTGAAAGAAACATGCTTCCTATTCATACGCGCATATTTTCATTTCGGACAACACAAGTGAATTTGTACATTGTACGTATGCATAATTATTCAGAAAATTAGCTATGACCCAGCACTGTTAGCATTATAGGGAGTGGACATCTTTGCAATGCGCTGTGCCAAAATGCAATGAAAAACAAAACAAACAAAAAAAATCAAACAAATTGTTTATAGGTGTGCGGGTTGGGATGTCTTATCGTCTAAACAATGTTTTCGCCGTTGTCTCTTCAAACTTCGAATTGACTAAAGTAATGAGGCATGTTTTTTCTCAATGTCAACACTAAGAGAAGGAAACATTCATTGCATGAGTATGGAGTTGTCATGGTAATGGACATTTGTAGGGACTAGGGAGTTCAAGTTTTTCTCCATAAGAAACAAAAACAAGAAAACAATACGAGCAGAATTCGGCGATTTCTAGTTTTGAAACACATTTGGAGACAGGCGACAGTTGCTACGTTAGTGGTGCAAAGCGTTCTGAAGACTTTCGTGAAGCATCTCTTCGTGTAAAGGCTGTAGTAAATAGATTATTCGTAATCTTTTAATGTAACTAAGCTGCGATCGTTGTCAGGTTATTATACAGAAATGGGATGTGCGCCCTCTTCCAAACTTTGATCCAATCACAGCGCAATACTCTCTCGACATAAGCGTGAAATATTCAGTGTACGCCTTAATGCACTGACGTAATAATATATCTGCTATATAGGACGCAAAATATGTCTATTGTGGAAACGATTCGTTGCTAAGGATTCATTCCCGTTTCTTTTTGCCTACTTGTCAGAAGTGCTTTCGTACCGGCACTGTTCGAATTGAATTACCATAAAGGATTATTACCTTCGAACGGGCTTACAATAGTAATACATGTAAAAAGACATCTGGTTGATCGCCACCGACCCTAGACACTCCGATAGTGGTAAGAAAAAAAACATTGTATTGCTTTGAAGTATTACTGTCTTTTATCCAATTCAAAATAGTGAGCTGATATTTATGGCCATTTATTGAGCAAGCTGTTACTGTAAATTTCATTGATATTTGTTTTCTCATTATTCTGTTCTAGTCACTTCGCAGAAGCGAATGCATTCATGTTACCAACTATACATTCAAACTTTGATTCCTTAGCAACGTATTGCATCTACACGGCAAGCTTGCAAACTTCATCTCTACCTCTCAAACTTCCTGACGTTCAACATGCCGACGGACCCATATACAGTGCACATACATATATGTGTATGCTACTCCATTCCTTCTGCACTGCTGGTAGAGTAAGATGAATTGACATCCCGTAGATCGTATTGTTTTTGGAGGGATGATGACGGAAAGAAACATGCTTCCTATTCATACGCGCATAGTTTCATTTCGGACAACACAAGTGAATTTGTACATGCAGCATTACCGTATTGTACGTATGCATAATTATTCAGAAAATTACCTCTGGCCCAGCACTGTTAGCATTATAGGGAGTGGACATCTTTGCAATGGGCTGTGCCAAAATGCAATGAAAAACAAAACAAACAAAAAAATCAAACAAATTGTTTATAGGTGTGCGGGTTGGGATGTCTCATCGTCTAAACAATGTTTTCGCCGTTGTCTCTTGAAACTTCGAACTGACTAAAGTCATGATGCATGTTTTTCCTCAATGCCAACACTAAGAGAAAGAAACATTCATTGCATGAGTATGGAGTTGTCATGGTAATGGACATTTGTAGGGACTAGGGAGTTCAATTTTTTTCTCCATAAGAAACAAAAACAAGAAAACAATACGAGCAGAATTCGGCGATTTTGAAACACATTTGGAGACAGGCGACAGTTGCTACGTTAGTGGTGCAAAGCGTTCTGAAGACTTTCGTGAAGCATCTCTTCGTGTAAAGGCTGTAGTAAATAGATTATTCGTAATCTTTTAATGTAACTAAGCTGCGATCGTTGTCAGGTTATTATACAGAAATGGGATGTGCGCCCTCTTCCAAACTTTGATCCAATCACAGCGCAATACTCTCTCGACATAAGCGTGAAATATTCAGTGTACGCCTTAATGCACTGACGTAATAATATATCTGCTATATAGGACGCAAAATATGTCTATTGTGGAAACGATTCGTTGCTAAGGATTCATTCCCGTTTCTTTTTGCCTACTTGTCAGAAGTGCTTTCGTACCGGCACTGTTCGAATTGAATTACCATAAAGGATTATTACCTTCGAACGGGCTTACAATAGTAATACATGTAATAATAATAAAAAGACATCTGGTTGATCGGCACCGACCCTAGACACTCCGATAGTGGTAAGAAAAAAAACATTGTATTGCTTTTAAGTATTACTGTCTTTTATCCAATTCAAAATAGTGAGCTGATATTTATGGCCATTTATTGAGCAAGCTGTTACTGTAAATTTCATTATTTGTTTTCTCATTATCCTGTTCTACTCATTTCGCAGAAGCGAATGCATTCAAACTTTGATTCCTTAGCAACGTATTGCATCTACACGGCAAGCTTGCAAACCTTTTCTCTACCTCTCAAACTTCCATTATTGAGCAAGCTGTTACTGTAAATTTCATTATTTGTTTTCTCATTATTCTGTTCTACTCATTTCGCAGAAGCGAATGCATTCATGTTACCAACTATACATTCAAACTTTGATTCCTTAGCAACGTATTGCATCTACACGGCCAGCTTGCAAACTTCTTCTCTACCTCTCAAACTTCCTGACGTACAACATGCCGACGGACCCATATACTGTGCACATACATATATGTGCATGCTGCTCCATTCCTTCTGTACTGCTGGTAGAGTAAGATGAATTGACATCCCGTAGATCGTATTGTTTTTGGAGGGATGACAAAATTCTATTGCTTTTAAGTATTACTGTCTTTTATCCAATTCAAAATGGTGAGCTGATATTTATGGCCATTTATTGAGCAAGCTGTCACTTTAAATTTCATAGATATTTGTTTTCTCATTATTCTGTTCTACTCATTTCGCAGAAGCGAATGCATTCATGTTACCAGCTATACATTCAAACTTTGATTCCTTACCAACGTATTGCATCTACACGGCCAGCTTGCAAACTTCTTCTCTACCTCTCAAACTTCCTGACGTACAACATGCCGACGGACCCATATACTGTGCACATACATATATGTGTATGCTTCTCCATTCCTTCTGCACTGCTGGTAGAGTAAGATGAATTGACATCCCGTAGATTGTATTGTTTTTGGAGGGATGATGACTGAAAGAAACATGCTTCCTATTCATACGCGCATAGTTTCATTTCGGACAACACAAGTGAATTTGTACATTGTACGTATGCATAATTATTCAGAAAATTAGCTATGGCCCAGCACTGTTAGCATTACAGGGAGTGACATCTTTGCAATGCGCTGTGCCAAAATGCAATGAAAAACAAAACAAAAAAAAAATCAAACAAATTGTTTATAGGTGTGCGGGTTGGGATGTCTCATCGTCTAAACAATGTTTTCGCCGTTGTCTCTTGAAACTTCGAATTGACTAAAGTCATGATGCATGTTTTTCCTCAATGCCAACACTAAGAGAAAGAAACATTCATTGCATGAGTATGGAGTTGTCATGGTAATGGACATTTGTAGGGACTAGGGAGTTCAATTTTTTTCTCCATAAGAAACAAAAACAAGAAAACAATACGAACAGAATTCAGCGATTTTGAAACACATTTCGAGACAGGCGACAGTTGCTACGTTAGTGGTGCAAAGCGTTCTGAAGACTTTCGTGAAGCATCTCTTCGTGTTAAAGGCTGTAGTAAATAGATTATTCGTAATCTTTTAATGTAACTAAGCTGCGATCGTTGTCAGGTTATTATACAGAAATGGGATGTGCGCCCTCTTCCAAACTTTGATCCAATCACAGCGCAATACTCTCTCGACATAAGCGTGAAATATTCAGTGTACGCCTTAATGCACTGACGTAATAATATATCTGCTATATAGGACGCAAAATATGTCTATTGTGGAAACGATTCGTTGCTAAGGATTCATTCCCGTTTCTTTTTGCCTACTTGTCAGAGGTGCTTTCGTACCGGCACTGTTCGAATTGAATTACCATAAAGGATTATTACCTTCGAACGGGCTTACAATAGTAATACATGTAAAAAGACATCTGGTTGATCGGCACCGACCCTAGACACTCCGATAGTGGTAAGAAAAAAAACATTGTATTGCTTTGAAGTATTACTGTCTTTTATCCAATTCAAAATAGTGAGCTGATATCTATGGCCATTTATTGAGCATGCTGTTACTGTAAATTTCATAGATATTTGTTTTCTCATTATTCTGTTCTAGTCATTTCGCAGAAGCGAATGCATTCAAACTTTGATTCCTTAGCAACGTATTGCATCTACACGGCAAGCTTGCAAACCTTTTCTCTACCTCTCAAACTTCCATTATTGAGCAAGCTTTTACTGTAAATTTCATTATTTGTTTTCTCATTATTCTGTTCTACTCATTTCGCAGAAGCGAATGCATTCATGTTACCAGCTATACATTCAAACTTTGATTCCTTAGCAACGTATTGCATCTACACGGCCAGCTTGCAAACTTCTTCTCTACCTCTCAAACTTCCTGACGTACAACATGCCGACGGACCCATATACTGTGCACATACATATATGTGCATGCTGCTCCATTCCTTCTGTACTGCTGGTAGAGTAAGATGAATTGACATCCCGTAGATCGTATTGTTTTTGGAGGGATGACAAAATTCTATTGCTTTTAAGTATTACTGTCTTTTATCCAATTCAAAATGGTGAGCTGATATTTATGGCCATTTATTGAGCAAGCTGTCACTTTAAATTTCATTAATATTTGTTTTCTCATTATTCTGTTCTACTCATTTCGCAGAAGCGAATGCATTCATGTTACCAGCTATACATTCAAACTTTGATTCCTTACCAACGTATTGCATCTACACGGCAAGCTTGCAAACTTCTTCTCTACCTCTCAAACTTCCTGACGTACAACATGCCGACGGACCCATATACTGTGCACATACATATATGTGTATGCTTCTCCATTCCTTCTGCACTGCTGGTAGAGTAAGATGAATTGACATCCCGTAGATTGTATTGTTTTTGGAGGGATGATGACTGAAAGAAACATGCTTCCTATTCATACGCGCATATTTTCATTTCGGACAACACAAGTGAATTTGTACATTGTACGTATGCATAATTATTCAGAAAATTAGCTATGGCCCAGCACTGTTAGCATTACAGGGAGTGACATCTTTGCAATGCGCTGTGCCAAAATGCAATGAAAAACAAAACAAAAAAAAAATCAAACAAATTGTTTATAGGTGTGCGGGTTGGGATGTCTTATCGTCTAAACAATGTTTTCGCCGTTGTCTCTTGAAACTTCGAATTGACTAAAGTCATGATGCATGTTTTTCCTCAATGCCAACACTAAGAGAAAGAAACATTCATTGCATGAGTATGGAGTTGTCATGGTAATGGACATTTGTAGGGACTAGGGAGTTCAATTTTTTTCTCCATAAGAAACAAAAACAAGAAAACAATACGAGCAGAATTCGGCGATTTTGAAACACATTTGGAGACAGGCGACAGTTGCTACGTTAGTGGTGCAAAGCGTTCTGAAGACTTTCGTGAAGCATCTCTTCGTGTAAAGGCTGTAGTAAATAGATTATTCGTAATCTTTTAATGTAACTAAGCTGCGATCGTTGTCAGGTTATTATACAGAAATGGGATGTGCGCCCTCTTCCAAACTTTGATCCAATCACAGCGCAATACTCTCTCGACATAAGCGTGAAATATTCAGTGTACGCCTTAATGCACTGACGTAATAATATATCTGCTATATAGGACGCAAAATATGTCTATTGTGGAAACGATTCGTTGCTAAGGATTCATTCCCGTTTCTTTTTGCCTACTTGTCAGAAGTGCTTTCGTACCGGCACTGTTCGAATTGAATTACCATAAAGGATTAATACCTTCGAACGGGCTTACAATAGTAATACATGTAATAATAATAAAAAGACATCTGGTTGATCGGCACCGACCCTAGACACTCCGATAGTGGTAAGAAAAAAAACATTGTATTGCTTTGAAGTATTACTGTCTTTTATCCAATTCAAAATATTGAGCTGATATTTATAACCATTTATTGAACAAGCTGTTACTGTAAATTTCATTGATATTTGTTTTCTCATTATTCTGTTCTACTCATTTCGCAGAAGCGAATGCATTCATGTTACCAGCTATACATTCAAACTTTGATTCCTTACCAACGTATTGCATCTACACGGCCAGCTTGCAAACTTCTTCTCTACCTCTCAAACTTCCTGACGTACAACATGCCGACGGACCCATATACTGTGCACATACATATATGTGTATGCTGCTCCATTCCTCCTGCACTGCTGGTAGAGTAAGATGAATTGACATCCCGTAGATCGTATTGTTTTTGGAGGGATGATAACTGAAAGAAACATGCTTCCTATTCATACGCGCATATTTTCATTTCGGACAACACAAGTGAATTTGTACATTGTACGTATGCATAATTATTCAGAAAATTACCTCTGGCCCAGCACTGTTAGCATTATAGGGAGTGGACATCTTTGCAATGGGCTGTGCCAAAATGGAATGAAAAACAAAACAAACAAAAAAATCAAACAAATTGTTTATAGGTGTGCGGGTTGGGATGTCTCATCGTCTAAACAATGTTTTCGCCGTTGTCTCTTGAAACTTCGAACTGACTAAAGTCATGATGCATGTTTTTCCTCAATGCCAACACTAAGAGAAAGAAACATTCATTGCATGAGTATGGAGTTGTCATGGTAATGGACATTTGTAGGGACTAGGGAGTTCAATTTTTTTCTCCATAAGAAACAAAAACAAGAAAACAATACGAGCAGAATTCGGCGATTTTGAAACACATTTGGAGACAGGCGACAGTTGCTACGTTAGTGGTGCAAAGCGTTCTGAAGACTTTCGTGAAGCATCTCTTCGTGTAAAGGCTGTAGTAAATAGATTATTCGTAATCTTTTAATGTAACTAAGCTGCGATCGTTGTCAGGTTATTATACAGAAATGGGATGTGCGCCCTCTTCCAAACTTTGATCCAATCACAGCGCAATACTCTCTCGACATAAGCGTGAAATATTCAGTGTACGCCTTAATGCACTGACGTAATAATATATCTGCTATATAGGACGCAAAATATGTCTATTGTGGAAACGATTCGTTGCTAAGGATTCATTCCCGTTTCTTTTTGCCTACTTGTCAGAAGTGCTTTCGTACCGGCACTGTTCGAATTGAATTACCATAAAGGATTAATACCTTCGAACGGGCTTACAATAGTAATACATGTAATAATAATAAAAAGACTGGTTGATCGGCACCGACCCTAGACACTCCGATAGTGGTAAGAAAAAAAACATTGTATTGCTTTTAAGTATTACTGTCTTTTATCCAATTCAAAATAGTGAGCTGATATTTATGGCCATTTATTGAGCAAGCTGTTACTGTAAATTTCATTAATATTTGTTTTCTCATTATTCTGTTCTACTCATTTCGCAGAAGCGAATGCATTCATGTTACCAACTATACATTCAAACTTTGATTCCTTAGCAACGTATTGCATCTACACGGCCAGCTTGCAAACTTCTTCTCTACCTCTCAAACTTCCTGACGTACAACATGCCGACGGACCCATATACTGTGCACATACATATATGTGCATGCTGCTCCATTCCTTCTGTACTGCTGGTAGAGTAAGATGAATTGACATCCCGTAGATCGTATTGTTTTTGGAGGGATGACAAAATTCTATTGCTTTTAAGTATTACTGTCTTTTATCCAATTCAAAATGGTGAGCTGATATTTATGGCCATTTATTGAGCAAGATGTCACTTTAAATTTCATTAATATTTGTTTTCTCATTATTCTGTTCTACTCATTTCGCAGAAGCGGATGCATTCATGTTACCAGCTATACATTCAAACTTTGATTCCTTACCAACGTATTGCATCTACACGGCAAGCTTGCAAACTTCTTCTCTACCTCTCAAACTTCCTGACGTACAACATGCCGACGGACCCATATACTGTGCACATACATATATGTGTATGCTTCTCCATTCCTTCTGCACTGCTGGTAGAGTAAGATGAATTGACATCCCGTAGATCGTATTGTTTTTGGAGGGATGACAAAATTCTATTGCTTTTAAGTATTACTGTCTTTTATCCAATTCAAAATAGTGAGCTGATATTTATGGCCATTTATTGAGCAAGCTGTCACTTTAAATTTCATTAATATTTGTTTTCTCATTATTCTGTTCTACTCATTTCGCAGAAGCGAATGCATTCATGTTACCAGCTATACATTCAAACTTTGATTCCTTACCAACGTATTGCATCTACACGGCCAGCTTGCAAACTTCTTCTCTACCTCTCAAACTTCCTGACGTACAACATGCCGACGGACCCATATACTGTGCACATACATATATGTGTATGCTTCTCCATTCCTTCTGCACTGCTGGTAGAGTAAGATGAATTGACATCCCGTAGATTGTATTGTTTTTGGAGGGATGAAGACTGAAAGAAACATGCTTCCTATTCATACGCGCATATTTTCATTTCGGACAACACAAGTGAATTTGTACATTGTACGTATGCATAATTATTCAGAAAATTAGCTATGGCCCAGCACTGTTAGCATTACAGGGAGTGACATCTTTGCAATGCGCTGTGCCAAAATGCAATGAAAAACAAAACAAAAAAAAAATCAAACAAATTGTTTATAGGTGTGCGGGTTGGGATGTCTTATCGTCTAAACAATGTTTTCGCCGTTGTCTCTTGAAACTTCGAATTGACTAAAGTCATGATGCATGTTTTTCCTCAATGCCAACACTAAGAGAAAGAAACATTCATTGCATGAGTATGGAGTTGTCATGGTAATGGACATTTGTAGGGACTAGGGAGTTCAATTTTTTTCTCCATAAGAAACAAAAACAAGAAAACAATACGAGCAGAATTCAGCGATTTTGAAACACATTTCGAGACAGGCGACAGTTGCTACGTTAGTGGTGCAAAGCGTTCTGAAGACTTTCGTGAAGCATCTCTTCGTGTTAAAGGCTGTAGTAAATAGATTATTCGTAATCTTTTAATGTAACTAAGCTGCGATCGTTGTCAGGTTATTATACAGAAATGGGATGTGCGCCCTCTTCCAAACTTTGATCCAATCACAGCGCAATACTCTCTCGACATAAGCGTGAAATATTCAGTGTAAGCCTTAATGCACTGACGTAATAATATATCTGCTATATAGGACGCAAAATATGTCTATTGTGGAAACGATTCGTTGCTAAGGATTCATTCCCGTTTCTTTTTGCCTACTTGTCAGAAGTGCTTTCGTACCGGCACTGTTCGAATTGAATTACCATAAAGGATTATTACCTTCGAACGGGCTTACAATAGTAATACATGTAATAATAATAAAAAGACATCTGGTTGATCGGCACCGACCCTAGACACTCCGATAGTGGTAAGAAAAAAAACATTGTATTGCTTCGAAGTATTACTGTCTTTTATCCAATTCAAAATAGTGAGCTGATATCTATGGCCATTTATTGAGCATGCTGTTACTGTAAATTTCATAGATATTTGTTTTCTCATTACTCTGTTCTAGTCATTTCGCAGAAGCGAATGCATTCATGTTACCAACTATACATTCAAACTTTGATTCCTTAGCAACGTATTGCATCTACACGGCAAGCTTGCAAACCTTTTCTCTACCTCTCAAACTTCCATTATTGAGCAAGCTGTTACTGTAAATTTCATTATTTGTTTTCTCATTATTCTGTTCTACTCATTTCGCAGAAGCGAATGCATTCATGTTACCAACTATACATTCAAACTTTGATTCCTTAGCAACGTATTGCATCTACACGGCCAGCTTGCAAACTTCTTCTCTACCTCTCAAACTTCCTGACGTACAACATGCCGACGGACCCATATACTGTGCACATACATATATGTGCATGCTGCTCCATTCCTTCTGTACTGCTGGTAGAGTAAGATGAATTGACATCCCGTAGATCGTATTGTTTTTGGAGGGATGACAAAATTCTATTGCTTTTAAGTATTACTGTCTTTTATCCAATTCAAAATGGTGAGCTGATATTTATGGCCATTTATTGAGCAAGCTGTCACTTTAAATTTCATTAATATTTGTTTTCTCATTATTATGTTCTACTCATTTCGCAGAAGCGAATGCATTCATGTTACCAGCTATACATTCAAACTTTGATTTCTTACCAACGTATTGCATCTACACGGCCAGCTTGCAAACTTCTTCTCTACCTCTCAAACTTCCTGACGTACAACATGCCGACGGACCCATATACTGTGCACATACATATATGTGTATGCTTCTCCATTCCTTCTGCACTGCTGGTAGAGTAAGATGAATTGACATCCCGTAGATTGTATTGTTTTTGGAGGGAAGAAGACTGAAAGAAACATGCTTCCTATTCATACGCGCATATTTTCATTTCGGACAACACAAGTGAATTTGTACATTGTACGTATGCATAATTATTCAGAAAATTAGCTATGGCCCAGCACTGTTAGCATTACAGGGAGTGACATCTTTGCAATGCGCTGTGCCAAAATGCAATGAAAAAAAAAAAAAAAAAAAATCAAACAAATTGTTTATAGGTGTGCGGGTTGGGATGTCTTATCGTCTAAACAATGTTTTCGCCGTTGTCTCTTGAAACTTCGAATTGACTAAAGTCATGATGCATGTTTTTCCTCAATGCCAACACTAAGAGAAAGAAACATTCATTGCATGAGTATGGAGTTGTCATGGTAATGGACATTTGTAGGGACTAGGGAGTTCAATTTTTTTCTCCATAAGAAACAAAAACAAGAAAACAATACGAGCAGAATTCAGCGATTTTGAAACACATTTCGAGACAGGCGACAGTTGCTACGTTAGAGGTGCAAAGCGTTCTGAAGACTTTCGTGAAGCATCTCTTCGTGTTAAAGGCTGTAGTAAATAGATTATTCGTAATCTTTTAATGTAACTAAGCTGCGATTGTTGTCAGGTTATTATACAGAAATGGGATGTGCGCCCTCTTCCAAACTTTGATCCAATCACAGCGCAATACTCTCTCGACATAAGCGTGAAATATTCAGTGTACGCCTTAATGCACTGACGTAATAATATATCTGCTATATAGGACGCATAATATGTCTATTGTGGAAACGATTCGTTGCTAAGGATTCATTCCCGTTTCTTTTTGCCTACTTGTCAGAAGTGCTTTCGTACCGGCACTGTTCGAATTGAATTACCATAAAGGATTATTACCTTCGAACGGGCTTACAATAGTAATACATGTAATAATAATAAAAAGACATCTGGTTGATCGGCACCGACCCTAGACACTCCGATAGTGGTAAGAAAAAAAACATTGTATTGCTTTGAAGTATTACTGTCTTTTATCCAATTCAAAATGGTGAGCTGATATTTATGGCCATTTATTGAGCAAGCTGTTACTGTAAATTTCATTATTTGTTTTCTCATTATCCTGTTCTACTCATTTCGCAGAAGCGGATGCATTCATGTTACCAGCTATACATTCAAACTTTGATTCCTTACCAACGTATTGCATCTACACGGCCAGCTTGCAAACTTCTTCTCTACCTCTCAAACTTCCTGACGTACAACATGCCGACGGACCCATATACTGTGCACATACATATATGTGTATGCTTCTCCATTCCTTCTGCACTGCTGGTAGAGTAAGATGAATTGACATCCCGTAGATTGTATTGTTTTTGGAGGGATGATGACTGAAAGAAACATGCTTCCTATTCATACGCGCATATCTTCATTTCGGACAACACAAGTGAATTTGTACATTGTACGTATGCATAATTATTCAGAAAATTAGCTATGGCCCAGCACTGTTAGCATTACAGGGAGTTACATCTTTGCAATGCGCTGTGCCAAAATGCAATGAAAAACAAAACAAAAAAAAAATCAAACAAATTGTTTATAGGTGTGCGGGTTGGGATGTCTTATCGTCTAAACAATGTTTTCGCCGTTGTCTCTTGAAACTTCGAACTGACTAAAGTCATGATGCATGTTTTTCCTCAATGCCAACACTAAGAGAAAGAAACATTCATTGCATGAGTATGGAGTTGTCATGGTAATGGACATTTGTAGGGACTAGGGAGTTCAATTTTTTTCTCCATAAGAAACAAAAACAAGAAAACAATACGAGCAGAATTCGGCGATTTTGAAACACATTTGGAGACAGGCGACAGTTGCTACGTTAGTGGTGCAAAGCGTTCTGAAGACTTTCGTGAAGCATCTCTTCGTGTAAAGGCTGTAGTAAATAGATTATTCGTAATCTTTTAATGTAACTAAGCTGCGATCGTTGTCAGGTTATTATACAGAAATGGGATGTGCGCCCTCTTCCAAACTTTGATCCAATCACAGCGCAATACTCTCTCGACATAAGCGTGAAATATTCAGTGTACGCCTTAATGCACTGACGTAATAATATATCTGCTATATAGGACGCAAAATATGTCTATTGTGGAAACGATTCGTTGCTAAGGATTCATTCCCGTTTCTTTTTGCCTACTTGTCAGAAGTGCTTTCGTACCGGCACTGTTCGAATTGAATTACCATAAAGGATTATTACCTTCGAACGGGCTTACAATAGTAATACATGTAATAATAATAAAAAGACATCTGGTTGATCGGCACCGACCCTAGACACTCCGATAGTGGTAAGAAAAAAAACATTGTATTGCTTTGAAGTATTACTGTCTTTTATCCAATTCAAAATAGTGAGCTGATATCTATGGCCATTTATTGAGCATGCTGTTACTGTAAATTTCATAGATATTTGTTTTCTCATTATTCTGTTCTAGTCATTTCGCAGAAGCGAATGCATTCAAACTTTGATTCCTTAGCAACGTATTGCATCTACACGGCAAGCTTGCAAACCTTTTCTCTACCTCTCAAACTTCCATTATTGAGCAAGCTGTTACTGTAAATTTCATTATTTGTTTTCTCATTATTCTGTTCTACTCATTTCGCAGAAGCGAATGCATTCATGTTACCAACTATACATTCAAACTTTGATTCCTTAGCAACGTATTGCATCTACACGGCCAGCTTGCAAACTTCTTCTCTACCTCTCAAACTTCCTGACGTACAACATGCCGACGGACCCATATACTGTGCACATACATATATGTGCATGCTGCTCCATTCCTTCTGTACTGCTGGTAGAGTAAGATGAATTGACATCCCGTAGATCGTATTGTTTTTGGAGGGATGACAAAATTCTATTGCTTTTAAGTATTACTGTCTTTTATCCAATTCAAAATGGTGAGCTGATATTTATGGCCATTTATTGAGCAAGATGTCACTTTAAATTTCATTAATATTTATTTTCTCATTATTCTGTTCTACTCATTTCGCAGAAGCGAATGCATTCATGTTACCAGCTATACATTCAAACTTTGATTCCTTACCAACGTATTGCATCTACACGGCCAGCTTGCAAACTTCTTCTCTACCTCTCAAACTTCCTGACGTTCAACATGCTGACGGACCCATATACTGTGCACATACATATATGTGTATGCTACTCCATTCCTTCTGCACTGCTGGTAGAGTAAGATGAATTGACATCCCGTAGATTGTATTGTTTTTGGAGGGATGATGACGGAAAGAAACATGCTTCCTATTCATACGCGCATAGTTTCATTTCGGACAACACGAGTGAATTTGTACATGCAGCATTACCGTATTGTACGTATGCATAATTATTCAGAAAATTACCTCTGGCCCAGCACTGTTAGCATTATAGGGAGTGGACATCTTTGCAATGGGCTGTGCCAAAATGGAATGAAAAACAAAACAAACAAAAAAATCAAACAAATTGTTTATAGGTGTGCGGGTTGGGATGTCTCATCGTCTAAACAATGTTTTCGCCGTTGTCTCTTGAAACTTCGAACTGACTAAAGTCATGATGCATGTTTTTCCTCAATGCCAACACTAAGAGAAAGAAACATTCATTGCATGAGTATGGAGTTGTCATGGTAATGGACATTTGTAGGGACTAGGGAGTTCAATTTTTTTCTCCATAAGAAACAAAAACAAGAAAACAATACGAGCAGAATTCGGCGATTTTGAAACACATTTGGAGACAGGCGACAGTTGCTACGTTAGTGGTGCAAAGCGTTCTGAAGACTTTCGTGAAGCATCTCTTCGTGTAAAGGCTGTAGTAAATAGATTATTCGTAATCTTTTAATGTAACTAAGCTGCGATCGTTGTCAGGTTATTATACAGAAATGGGATGTGCGCCCTCTTCCAAACTTTGATCCAATCACAGCGCAATACTCTCTCGACATAAGCGTGAAATATTCAGTGTACGCCTTAATGCACTGACGTAATAATATATCTGCTATATAGGACGCAAAATATGTCTATTGTGGAAACGATTCGTTGCTAAGGATTCATTCCCGTTTCTTTTTGCCTACTTGTCAGAAGTGCTTTCGTACCGGCACTGTTCGAATTGAATTACCATAAAGGATTAATACCTTCGAACGGGCTTACAATAGTAATACATGTAATAATAATAAAAAGACATCTGGTTGATCGGCACCGACCCTAGACACTCCGATAGTGGTAAGAAAAAAAACATTGTATTGCTTTGAAGTATTACTGTCTTTTATCCAATTCAAAATATTGAGCTGATATTTATAACCATTTATTGAACAAGCTGTTACTGTAAATTTCATTGATATTTGTTTTCTCATTATTCTGTTCTACTCATTTCGCAGAAGCGAATGCATTCATGTTACCAGCTATACATTCAAACTTTGATTCCTTACCAACGTATTGCATCTACACGGCCAGCTTGCAAACTTCTTCTCTACCTCTCAAACTTCCTGACGTACAACATGCCGACGGACCCATATACTGTGCACATACATATATGTGTATGCTGCTCCATTCCTCCTGCACTGCTGGTAGAGTAAGATGAATTGACATCCCGTAGATCGTATTGTTTTTGGAGGGATGATAACTGAAAGAAACATGCTTCCTATTCATACGCGCATATTTTCATTTCGGACAACACAAGTGAATTTGTACATTGTACGTATGCATAATTATTCAGAAAATTACCTCTGGCCCAGCACTGTTAGCATTATAGGGAGTGGACATCTTTGCAATGGGCTGTGCCAAAATGGAATGAAAAACAAAACAAACAAAAAAATCAAACAAATTGTTTATAGGTGTGCGGGTTGGGATGTCTCATCGTCTAAACAATGTTTTCGCCGTTGTCTCTTGAAACTTCGAACTGACTAAAGTCATGATGCATGTTTTTCCTCAATGCCAACACTAAGAGAAAGAAACATTCATTGCATGAGTATGGAGTTGTCATGGTAATGGACATTTGTAGGGACTAGGGAGTTCAATTTTTTTCTCCATAAGAAACAAAAACAAGAAAACAATACGAGCAGAATTCGGCGATTTTGAAACACATTTGGAGACAGGCGACAGTTGCTACGTTAGTGGTGCAAAGCGTTCTGAAGACTTTCGTGAAGCATCTCTTCGTGTAAAGGCTGTAGTAAATAGATTATTCGTAATCTTTTAATGTAACTAAGCTGCGATCGTTGTCAGGTTATTATACAGAAATGGGATGTGCGCCCTCTTCCAAACTTTGATCCAATCACAGCGCAATACTCTCTCGACATAAGCGTGAAATATTCAGTGTACGCCTTAATGCACTGACGTAATAATATATCTGCTATATAGGACGCAAAATATGTCTATTGTGGAAACGATTCGTTGCTAAGGATTCATTCCCGTTTCTTTTTGCCTACTTGTCAGAAGTGCTTTCGTACCGGCACTGTTCGAATTGAATTACCATAAAGGATTAATACCTTCGAACGGGCTTACAATAGTAATACATGTAATAATAATAAAAAGACTGGTTGATCGGCACCGACCCTAGACACTCCGATAGTGGTAAAAAAAAAACATTGTATTGCTTTTAAGTATTACTGTCTTTTATCCAATTCAAAATAGTGAGCTGATATTTATGGCCATTTATTGAGCAAGCTGTTACTGTAAATTTCATTAATATTTGTTTTCTCATTATTCTGTTCTACTCATTTCGCAGAAGCGAATGCATTCATGTTACCAACTATACATTCAAACTTTGATTCCTTAGCAACGTATTGCATCTACACGGCCAGCTTGCAAACTTCTTCTCTACCTCTCAAACTTCCTGACGTACAACATGCCGACGGACCCATATACTGTGCACATACATATATGTGCATGCTGCTCCATTCCTTCTGTACTGCTGGTAGAGTAAGATGAATTGACATCCCGTAGATCGTATTGTTTTTGGAGGGATGACAAAATTCTATTGCTTTTAAGTATTACTGTCTTTTATCCAATTCAAAATGGTGAGCTGATATTTATGGCCATTTATTGAGCAAGATGTCACTTTAAATTTCATTAATATTTGTTTTCTCATTATTCTGTTCTACTCATTTCGCAGAAGCGGATGCATTCATGTTACCAGCTATACATTCAAACTTTGATTCCTTACCAACGTATTGCATCTACACGGCCAGCTTGCAAACTTCTTCTCTACCTCTCAAACTTCCTGACGTACAACATGCCGACGGACCCATATACTGTGCACATACATATATGTGTATGCTTCTCCATTCCTTCTGCACTGCTGGTAGAGTAAGATGAATTGACATCCCGTAGATCGTATTGTTTTTGGAGGGATGACAAAATTCTATTGCTTTTAAGTATTACTGTCTTTTATCCAATTCAAAATAGTGAGCTGATATTTATGGCCATTTATTGAGCAAGCTGTCACTTTAAATTTCATTAATATTTGTTTTCTCATTATTCTGTTCTACTCATTTCGCAGAAGCGAATGCATTCATGTTACCAGCTATACATTCAAACTTTGATTCCTTACCAACGTATTGCATCTACACGGCCAGCTTGCAAACTTCTTCTCTACCTCTCAAACTTCCTGACGTACAACATGCCGACGGACCCATATACTGTGCACATACATATATGTGTATGCTTCTCCATTCCTTCTGCACTGCTGGTAGAGTAAGATGAATTGACATCCCGTAGATTGTATTGTTTTTGGAGGGATGAAGACTGAAAGAAACATGCTTCCTATTCATACGCGCATATTTTCATTTCGGACAACACAAGTGAATTTGTACATTGTACGTATGCATAATTATTCAGAAAATTAGCTATGGCCCAGCACTGTTAGCATTACAGGGAGTGACATCTTTGCAATGCGCTGTGCCAAAATGCAATGAAAAACAAAACAAAAAAAAAATCAAACAAATTGTTTATAGGTGTGCGGGTTGGGATGTCTTATCGTCTAAACAATGTTTTCGCCGTTGTCTCTTGAAACTTCGAATTGACTAAAGTCATGATGCATGTTTTTCCTCAATGCCAACACTAAGAGAAAGAAACATTCATTGCATGAGTATGGAGTTGTCATGGTAATGGACATTTGTAGGGACTAGGGAGTTCAATTTTTTTCTCCATAAGAAACAAAAACAAGAAAACAATACGAGCAGAATTCAGCGATTTTGAAACACATTTCGAGACAGGCGACAGTTGCTACGTTAGTGGTGCAAAGCGTTCTGAAGACTTTCGTGAAGCATCTCTTCGTGTTAAAGGCTGTAGTAAATAGATTATTCGTAATCTTTTAATGTAACTAAGCTGCGATCGTTGTCAGGTTATTATACAGAAATGGGATGTGCGCCCTCTTCCAAACTTTGATCCAATCACAGCGCAATACTCTCTCGACATAAGCGTGAAATATTCAGTGTAAGCCTTAATGCACTGACGTAATAATATATCTGCTATATAGGACGCAAAATATGTCTATTGTGGAAACGATTCGTTGCTAAGGATTCATTCCCGTTTCTTTTTGCCTACTTGTCAGAAGTGCTTTCGTACCGGCACTGTTCGAATTGAATTACCATAAAGGATTATTACCTTCGAACGGGCTTACAATAGTAATACATGTAATAATAATAAAAAGACATCTGGTTGATCGGCACCGACCCTAGACACTCCGATAGTGGTAAGAAAAAAAACATTGTATTGCTTTGAAGTATTACTGTCTTTTATCCAATTCAAAATAGTGAGCTGATATCTATGGCCATTTATTGAGCATGCTGTTACTGTAAATTTCATAGATATTTGTTTTCTCATTACTCTGTTCTAGTCATTTCGCAGAAGCGAATGCATTCAAACTTTGATTCCTTAGCAACGTATTGCATCTACACGGCAAGCTTGCAAACCTTTTCTCTACCTCTCAAACTTCCATTATTGAGCAAGCTGTTACTGTAAATTTCATTATTTGTTTTCTCATTATTCTGTTCTACTCATTTCGCAGAAGCGAATGCATTCATGTTACCAACTATACATTCAAACTTTGATTCCTTAGCAACGTATTGCATCTACACGGCCAGCTTGCAAACTTCTTCTCTACCTCTCAAACTTCCTGACGTACAACATGCCGACGGACCCATATACTGTGCACATACATATATGTGCATGCTGCTCCATTCCTTCTGTACTGCTGGTAGAGTAAGATGAATTGACATCCCGTAGATCGTATTGTTTTTGGAGGGATGACAAAATTCTATTGCTTTTAAGTATTACTGTCTTTTATCCAATTCAAAATGGTGAGCTGATATTTATGGCCATTTATTGAGCAAGCTGTCACTTTAAATTTCATTAATATTTGTTTTCTCATTATTCTGTTCTACTCATTTCGCAGAAGCGAATGCATTCATGTTACCAGCTATACATTCAAACTTTGATTTCTTACCAACGTATTGCATCTACACGGCCAGCTTGCAAACTTCTTCTCTACCTCTCAAACTTCCTGACGTACAACATGCCGACGGACCCATATACTGTGCACATACATATATGTGTATGCTTCTCCATTCCTTCTGCACTGCTGGTAGAGTAAGATGAATTGACATCCCGTAGATTGTATTGTTTTTGGAGGGAAGAAGACTGAAAGAAACATGCTTCCTATTCATACGCGCATATTTTCATTTCGGACAACACAAGTGAATTTGTACATTGTACGTATGCATAATTATTCAGAAAATTAGCTATGGCCCAGCACTGTTAGCATTACAGGGAGTGACATCTTTGCAATGCGCTGTGCCAAAATGCAATGAAAAACAAAAAAAAAAAAAAATCAAACAAATTGTTTATAGGTGTGCGGGTTGGGATGTCTTATCGTCTAAACAATGTTTTCGCCGTTGTCTCTTGAAACTTCGAATTGACTAAAGTCATGATGCATGTTTTTCCTCAATGCCAACACTAAGAGAAAGAAACATTCATTGCATGAGTATGGAGTTGTCATGGTAATGGACATTTGTAGGGACTAGGGAGTTCAATTTTTTTCTTCATAAGAAACAAAAACAAGAAAACAATACGAGCAGAATTCAGCGATTTTGAAACACATTTCGAGACAGGCGACAGTTGCTACGTTAGTGGTGCAAAGCGTTCTGAAGACTTTCGTGAAGCATCTCTTCGTGTTAAAGGCTGTAGTAAATAGATTATTCGTAATCTTTTAATGTAACTAAGCTGCGATTGTTGTCAGGTTATTATACAGAAATGGGATGTGCGCCCTCTTCCAAACTTTGATCCAATCACAGCGCAATACTCTCTCGACATAAGCGTGAAATATTCAGTGTAAGCCTTAATGCACTGACGTAATAATATATCTGCTATATAGGACGCAAAATATGTCTATTGTGGAAACGATTCGTTGCTAAGGATTCATTCCCGTTTCTTTTTGCCTACTTGTCAGAAGTGCTTTCGTACCGGCACTGTTCGAATTGAATTACCATAAAGGATTATTACCTTCGAACGGGCTTACAATAGTAATACATGTAAAAAGACATCTGGTTGATCGGCACCGACCCTAGACACTCCGATAGTGGTAAGAAAAAAAACATTGTATTGCTTTGAAGTATTACTGTCTTTTATCCAATTCAAAATAGTGAGCTGATATCTATGGCCATTTATTGAGCATGCTGTTACTGTAAATTTCATAGATATTTGTTTTCTCATTATTCTGTTCTAGTCATTTCGCAGAAGCGAATGCATTCATGTTACCAACTATACATTCAAACTTTGATTCCTTAGCAACGTATTGCATCTACACGGCAAGCTTGCAAACTTCTTCTCTACCTCTCAAACTTCCTGACGTTCAACATGCTGACGGACCCATATACTGTGCACATACATATATGTGTATGCTACTCCATTCCTTCTGCACTGCTGGTAGAGTAAGATGAATTGACATCCCGTAGATTGTATTGTTTTTGGAGGGATGATGACGGAAAGAAACATGCTTCCTATTCATACGCGCATAGTTTCATTTCGGACAACACGAGTGAATTTGTACATGCAGCATTACCGTATTGTACGTATGCATAATTATTCAGAAAATTACCTCTGGCCCAGCACTGTTAGCATTATAGGGAGTGGACATCTTTGCAATGGGCTGTGCCAAAATGCAATGAAAAACAAAACAAACAAAAAAATCAAACAAATTGTTTATAGGTGTGCGGGTTGGGATGTCTCATCGTCTAAACAATGTTTTCGCCGTTGTCTCTTGAAACTTCGAACTGACTTAAGTCATGATGCATGTTTTTCCTCAATGCCAACACTAAGAGAAAGAAACATTCATTGCATAAGTATGGAGTTGTCATGGTAATGGACATTTGTAGGGACTAGGGAGTTCAATTTTTTTCTCCATAAGAAACAAAAACAAGAAAACAATACGAGCAGAATTCGGCGATTTTAAAACACATTTGGAGACAGGCGACAGTTGCTACGTTAGTGGTGCAAAGCGTTCTGAAGACTTTCGTGAAGCATCTCTTCGTGTAAAGGCTGTAGTAAATAGATTATTCGTAATCTTTTAATGTAACTAAGCTGCGATCGTTGTCAGGTTATTATACAGAAATGGGATGTGCGCCCTCTTCCAAACTTTGATCCAATCACAGCGCAATACTCTCTCGACATAAGCGTGAAATATTCAGTGTACGCCTTAATGCACTGACGTAATAATATATCTGCTATATAGGACGCAAAATATGTCTATTGTGGAAACGATTCGTTGCTAAGGATTCATTCCCGTTTCTTTTTGCCTACTTGTCAGAAGTGCTTTCGTACCGGCACTGTTCGAATTGAATTACCATAAAGGATTATTACCTTCGAACGGGCTTACAATAGTAATACATGTAATAATAATAAAAAGACATCTGGTTGATCGGCACCGACCCTAGACACTCCGATAGTGGTAAGAAAAAAAACATTGTATTGCTTTGAAGTATTACTGTCTTTTATCCAATTCAAAATGGTGAGCTGATATTTATGGCCATTTATTGAGCAAGCTGTTACTGTAAATTTCATTATTTGTTTTCTCATTATCCTGTTCTACTCATTTCGCAGAAGCGGATGCATTCATGTTACCAGCTATACATTCAAACTTTGATTCCTTACCAACGTATTGCATCTACACGGCCAGCTTGCAAACTTCTTCTCTACCTCTCAAACTTCCTGACGTACAACATGCCGACGGACCCATATACTGTGCACATACATATATGTGTATGCTTCTCCATTCCTTCTGCACTGCTGGTAGAGTAAGATGAATTGACATCCCGTAGATTGTATTGTTTTTGGAGGGATGATGACTGAAAGAAACATGCTTCCTATTCATACGCGCATATCTTCATTTCGGACAACACAAGTGAATTTGTACATTGTACGTATGCATAATTATTCAGAAAATTAGCTATGGCCCAGCACTGTTAGCATTACAGGGAGTTACATCTTTGCAATGCGCTGTGCCAAAATGCAATGAAAAACAAAACAAAAAAAAAATCAAACAAATTGTTTATAGGTGTGCGGGTTGGGATGTCTTATCGTCTAAACAATGTTTTCGCCGTTGTCTCTTGAAACTTCGAACTGACTAAAGTCATGATGCATGTTTTTCCTCAATGCCAACACTAAGAGAAAGAAACATTCATTGCATGAGTATGGAGTTGTCATGGTAATGGACATTTGTAGGGACTAGGGAGTTCAATTTTTTTCTCCATAAGAAACAAAAACAAGAAAACAATACGAGCAGAATTCGGCGATTTTGAAACACATTTGGAGACAGGCGACAGTTGCTACGTTAGTGGTGCAAAGCGTTCTGAAGACTTTCGTGAAGCATCTCTTCGTGTAAAGGCTGTAGTAAATAGATTATTCGTAATCTTTTAATGTAACTAAGCTGCGATCGTTGTCAGGTTATTATACAGAAATGGGATGTGCGCCCTCTTCCAAACTTTGATCCAATCACAGCGCAATACTCTCTCGACATAAGCGTGAAATATTCAGTGTACGCCTTAATGCACTGACGTAATAATATATCTGCTATATAGGACGCAAAATATGTCTATTGTGGAAACGATTCGTTGCTAAGGATTCATTCCCGTTTCTTTTTGCCTACTTGTCAGAAGTGCTTTCGTACCGGCACTGTTCGAATTGAATTACCATAAAGGATTATTACCTTCGAACGGGCTTACAATAGTAATACATGTAATAATAATAAAAAGACATCTGGTTGATCGGCACCGACCCTAGACACTCCGATAGTGGTAAGAAAAAAAACATTGTATTGCTTTGAAGTATTACTGTCTTTTATCCAATTCAAAATAGTGAGCTGATATCTATGGCCATTTATTGAGCATGCTGTTACTGTAAATTTCATAGATATTTGTTTTCTCATTATTCTGTTCTAGTCATTTCGCAGAAGCGAATGCATTCAAACTTTGATTCCTTAGCAACGTATTGCATCTACACGGCAAGCTTGCAAACCTTTTCTCTACCTCTCAAACTTCCATTATTGAGCAAGCTGTTACTGTAAATTTCATTATTTGTTTTCTCATTATTCTGTTCTACTCATTTCGCAGAAGCGAATGCATTCATGTTACCAACTATACATTCAAACTTTGATTCCTTAGCAACGTATTGCATCTACACGGCCAGCTTGCAAACTTCTTCTCTACCTCTCAAACTTCCTGACGTACAACATGCCGACGGACCCATATACTGTGCACATACATATATGTGCATGCTGCTCCATTCCTTCTGTACTGCTGGTAGAGTAAGATGAATTGACATCCCGTAGATCGTATTGTTTTTGGAGGGATGACAAAATTCTATTGCTTTTAAGTATTACTGTCTTTTATCCAATTCAAAATGGTGAGCTGATATTTATGGCCATTTATTGAGCAAGATGTCACTTTAAATTTCATTAATATTTATTTTCTCATTATTCTGTTCTACTCATTTCGCAGAAGCGAATGCATTCATGTTACCAGCTATACATTCAAACTTTGATTCCTTACCAACGTATTGCATCTACACGGCCAGCTTGCAAACTTCTTCTCTACCTCTCAAACTTCCTGACGTTCAACATGCTGACGGACCCATATACTGTGCACATACATATATGTGTATGCTACTCCATTCCTTCTGCACTGCTGGTAGAGTAAGATGAATTGACATCCCGTAGATTGTATTGTTTTTGGAGGGATGATGACGGAAAGAAACATGCTTCCTATTCATACGCGCATAGTTTCATTTCGGACAACACGAGTGAATTTGTACATGCAGCATTACCGTATTGTACGTATGCATAATTATTCAGAAAATTACCTCTGGCCCAGCACTGTTAGCATTATAGGGAGTGGACATCTTTGCAATGGGCTGTGCCAAAATGGAATGAAAAACAAAACAAACAAAAAAATCAAACAAATTGTTTATAGGTGTGCGGGTTGGGATGTCTCATCGTCTAAACAATGTTTTCGCCGTTGTCTCTTGAAACTTCGAACTGACTAAAGTCATGATGCATGTTTTTCCTCAATGCCAACACTAAGAGAAAGAAACATTCATTGCATGAGTATGGAGTTGTCATGGTAATGGACATTTGTAGGGACTAGGGAGTTCAATTTTTTTCTCCATAAGAAACAAAAACAAGAAAACAATACGAGCAGAATTCGGCGATTTTGAAACACATTTGGAGACAGGCGACAGTTGCTACGTTAGTGGTGCAAAGCGTTCTGAAGACTTTCGTGAAGCATCTCTTCGTGTAAAGGCTGTAGTAAATAGATTATTCGTAATCTTTTAATGTAACTAAGCTGCGATCGTTGTCAGGTTATTATACAGAAATGGGATGTGCGCCCTCTTCCAAACTTTGATCCAATCACAGCGCAATACTCTCTCGACATAAGCGTGAAATATTCAGTGTACGCCTTAATGCACTGACGTAATAATATATCTGCTATATAGGACGCAAAATATGTCTATTGTGGAAACGATTCGTTGCTAAGGATTCATTCCCGTTTCTTTTTGCCTACTTGTCAGAAGTGCTTTTGTACCGGCACTGTTCGAATTGAATTACCATAAAGGATTATTACCTTCGAACGGGCTTACAATAGTAATACATGTAATAATAATAAAAAGACATCTGGTTGATCGGCACCGACCCTAGACACTCCGATAGTGGTAAGAAAAAAAACATTGTATTGCTTTGAAGTATTACTGTCTTTTATCCAATTCAAAATAGTGAGCTGATATTTATGGCCATTTATTGAGCAAGCTGTTACTGTAAATTTCATTATTTGTTTTCTCATTATCCTGTTCTACTCATTTCGCAGAAGCGAATGCATTCATGTTACCAACTATACATTCAAACTTTGATTCCTTAGCAACGTATTGCATCTACACGGCCAGCTTGCAAACTTCTTCTCTACCTCTCAAACTTCCTGACGTACAACATGCCGACGGACCCATATACTGTGCACATACATATATGTGCATGCTGCTCCATTCCTTCTGTACTGCTGGTAGAGTAAGATGAATTGACATCCCGTAGATCGTATTGTTTTTGGAGGGATGACAAAATTCTATTGCTTTTAAGTATTACTGTCTTTTATCCAATTCAAAATGGTGAGCTGATATTTATGGCCATTTATTGAGCAAGATGTCACTGTAAATTTCATTGATATTTGTTTTCTCATTATTCTGTTCTACTCATTTCGCAGAAGCGAATGCATTCATGTTACCAGCTATACATTCAAACTTTGATTCCTTACCAACGTATTGCATCTACACGGCCAGCTTGCAAACTTCTTCTCTACCTCTCAAACTTCCTGACGTACAACATGCCGACGGACCCATATACTGTGCACATACATATATGTGTATGCTGCTCCATTCCTCCTGCACTGCTGGTAGAGTAAGATGAATTGACATCCCGTAGATCGTATTGTTTTTGGAGGGATGATGACTGAAAGAAACATGCTTCCTATTCATACGCGCATATTTTCATTTCGGACAACACAAGTGAATTTGTACATTGTACGTATGCATAATTATTCAGAAAATTAGCTATGGCCCAGCACTGTTAGCATTATAGGGAGTGGACATCTTTGCAATGGGCTGTGCCAAAATGCAATGAAAAACAAAACAAACAAAAAAATCAAACAAATTGTTTATAGGTGTGCGGGTTGGGATGTCTCATCGTCTAAACAATGTTTTCGCCGTTGTCTCTTGAAACTTCGAACTGACTAAAGTCATGATGCATGTTTTTCCTCAATGCCAACACTAAGAGAAAGAAACATTCATTGCATGAGTATGGAGTTGTCATGGTAATGGACATTTGTAGGGACTAGGGAGTTCAATTTTTTTCTCCATAAGAAACAAAAACAAGAAAACAATACGAGCAGAATTCGGCGATTTTGAAACACATTTGGAGACAGGCGACAGTTGCTACGTTAGTGGTGCAAAGCGTTCTGAAGACTTTCGTGAAGCATCTCTTCGTGTAAAGGCTGTAGTAAATAGATTATTCGTAATCTTTTAATGTAACTAAGCTGCGATCGTTGTCAGGTTATTATACAGAAATGGGATGTGCGCCCTCTTCCAAACTTTGATCCAATCACAGCGCAATACTCTCTCGACATAAGCGTGAAATATTCAGTGTACGCCTTAATGCACTGACGTAATAATATATCTGCTATATAGGACGCAAAATATGTCTATTGTGGAAACGATTCGTTGCTAAGGATTCATTCCCGTTTCTTTTTGCCTACTTGTCAGAAGTGCTTTCGTACCGGCACTGTTCGAATTGAATTACCATAAAGGATTAATACCTTCGAACGGGCTTACAATAGTAATACATGTAATAATAATAAAAAGACATCTGGTTGATCGGCACCGACCCTAGACACTCCGATAGTGGTAAGAAAAAAAACATTGTATTGCTTTTAAGTATTACTGTCTTTTATCCAATTCAAAATAGTGAGCTGATATTTATGGCCATTTATTGAGCAAGCTGTTACTGTAAATTTCATTAATATTTGTTTTCTCATTATTCTGTTCTACTCATTTCGCAGAAGCGAATGCATTCATGTTACCAACTATACATTCAAACTTTGATTCCTTACCAACGTATTGCATCTACACGGCCAGCTTGCAAACTTCTTCTCTACCTCTCAAACTTCCTGACGTACAACATGCCGACGGACCCATATACTGTGCACATACATATATGTCCATGCTGCTCCATTCCTTCTGTACTGCTGGTAGAGTAAGATGAATTGACATCCCGTAGATCGTATTGTTTTTGGAGGGATGACAAAATTCTATTGCTTTTAAGTATTACTGTCTTTTATCCAATTCAAAATAGTGAGCTGATATCTATGGCCATTTATTGAGCATGCTGTTACTGTAAATTTCATAGATATTTGTTTTCTCATTATTCTGTTCTAGTCATTTCGCAGAAGCGAATGCATTCATGTTACCAACTATACATTCAAACTTTGATTCCTTAGCAACGTATTGCATCTACACGGCAAGCTTGCAAACTTCTTCTCTACCTCTCAAACTTCCTGACGTTCAACATGCTGACGGACCCATATACTGTGCACATACATATATGTGTATGCTACTCCATTCCTTCTGCACTGCTGGTAGAGTAAGATGAATTGACATCCCGTAGATTGTATTGTTTTTGGAGGGATGATGATGGAAAGAAACATGCTTCCTATTCATACGCGCATAGTTTCATTTCGGACAACACGAGTGAATTTGTACATGCAGCATTACCGTATTGTACGTATGCATAATTATTCAGAAAATTACCTCTGGCCCAGCACTGTTAGCATTATAGGGAGTGGACATCTTTGCAATGGGCTGTGCCAAAATGGAATGAAAAACAAAACAAACAAAAAAATCAAACAAATTGTTTATAGGTGTGCGGGTTGGGATGTCTCATCGTCTAAACAATGTTTTCGCCGTTGTCTCTTGAAACTTCGAACTGACTAAAGTCATGATGCATGTTTTTCCTCAATGCCAACACTAAGAGAAAGAAACATTCATTGCATGAGTATGGAGTTGTCATGGTAATGGACATTTGTAGGGACTAGGGAGTTCAATTTTTTTCTCCATAAGAAACAAAAACAAGAAAACAATACGAGCAGAATTCGGCGATTTTGAAACACATTTGGAGACAGGCGACAGTTGCTACGTTAGTAGTGCAAAGCGTTCTGAAGACTTTCGTGAAGCATCTCTTCGTGTAAAGGCTGTAGTAAATAGATTATTCGTAATCTTTTAATGTAACTAAGCTGCGATCGTTGTCAGGTTATTATACAGAAATGGGATGTGCGCCCTCTTCCAAACTTTGATCCAATCACAGCGCAATACTCTCTCGACATAAGCGTGAAATATTCAGTGTACGCCTTAATGCACTGACGTAATAATATATCTGCTATATAGGACGCAAAATATGTCTATTGTGGAAACGATTCGTTGCTAAGGATTCATTCCCGTTTCTTTTTGCCTACTTGTCAGAAGTGCTTTCGTACCGGCACTGTTCGAATTGAATTACCATAAAGGATTATTACCTTCGAACGGGCTTACAATAGTAATACATGTAATAATAATAAAAAGACATCTGGTTGATCGGCACCGACCCTAGACACTCCGATAGTGGTAAGAAAAAAAACATTGTATTGCTTTGAAGTATTACTGTCTTTTATCCAATTCAAAATAGTGAGCTGATATTTATGGCCATTTATTGAGCAAGCTGTTACTGTAAATTTCATTATTTGTTTTCTCATTATCCTGTTCTACTCATTTCGCAGAAGCGAATGCATTCATGTTACCAACTATACATTCAAACTTTGATTCCTTAGCAACGTATTGCATCTACACGGCCAGCTTGCAAACTTCTTCTCTACCTCTCAAACTTCCTGACGTACAACATGCCGACGGACCCATATACTGTGCACATACATATATGTGCATGCTGCTCCATTCCTTCTGTACTGCTGGTAGAGTAAGATGAATTGACATCCCGTAGATCGTATTGTTTTTGGAGGGATGACAAAATTCTATTGCTTTTAAGTATTACTGTCTTTTATCCAATTCAAAATGGTGAGCTGATATTTATGGCCATTTATTAAGCAAGCTGTCACTGTAAATTTCATTGATATTTGTTTTCTCATTATTCTGTTCTACTCATTTCGCAGAAGCGAATGCATTTATGTTACCAGCTATACATTCAAACTTTGATTCCTTACCAACGTATTGCATCTACACGGCCAGCTTGCAAACTTCTTCTCTACCTCTCAAACTTCCTGACGTACAACATGCCGACGGACCCATATACTGTGCACATACATATATGTGTATGCTGCTCCATTCCTCCTGTACTGCTGGTAGAGTAAGATGAATTGACATCCCGTAGATCGTATTGTTTTTGGAGGGATGATAACTGAAAGAAACATGCTTCCTATTCATACGCGCATATTTTCATTTCGGACAACACAAGTGAATTTGTACATTGTACGTATGCATAATTATTCAGAAAATTAGCTATGGCCCAGCACTGTTAGCATTATAGGGAGTGGACATCTTTGCAATGGGCTGTGCCAAAATGGAATGAAAAACAAAACAAACAAAAAAATCAAACAAATTGTTTATAGGTGTGCGGGTTGGGATGTCTCATCGTCTAAACAATGTTTTCGCCGTTGTCTCTTGAAACTTCGAACTGACTAAAGTCATGATGCATGTTTTTCCTCAATGCCAACACTAAGAGAAAGAAACATTCATTGCATGAGTATGGAGTTGTCATGGTAATGGACATTTGTAGGGACTAGGGAGTTCAATTTTTTTCTCCATAAGAAACAAAAACAAGAAAACAATACGAGCAGAATTCGGCGATTTTGAAACACATTTGGAGACAGGCGACAGTTGCTACGTTAGTGGTGCAAAGCGTTCTGAAGACTTTCGTGAAGCATCTCTTCGTGTAAAGGCTGTAGTAAATAGATTATTCGTAATCTTTTAATGTAACTAAGCTGCGATCGTTGTCAGGTTATTATACAGAAATGGGATGTGCGCCCTCTTCCAAACTTTGATCCAATCACAGCGCAATACTCTCTCGACATAAGCGTGAAATATTCAGTGTACGCCTTAATGCACTGACGTAATAATATATCTGCTATATAGGACGCAAAATATGTCTATTGTGGAAACGATTCGTTGCTAAGGATTCATTCCCGTTTCTTTTTGCCTACTTGTCAGAAGTGCTTTCGTACCGGCACTGTTCGAATTGAATTACCATAAAGGATTATTACCTTCGAACGGGCTTACAATAGTAATACATGTAATAATAATAAAAAGACATCTGGTTGATCGGCACCGACCCTAGACACTCCGATAGTGGTAAGAAAAAAAACATTGTATTGCTTTGAAGTATTACTGTCTTTTATCCAATTCAAAATAGTGAGCTGATATTTATGGCCATTTATTGAGCAAGCTGTTACTGTAAATTTCATTATTTGTTTTCTCATTATCCTGTTCTACTCATTTCGCAGAAGCGAATGCATTCATGTTACCAACTATACATTCAAACTTTGATTCCTTAGCAACGTATTGCATCTACACGGCCAGCTTGCAAACTTCTTCTCTACCTCTCAAACTTCCTGACGTACAACATGCCGACGGACCCATATACTGTGCACATACATATATGTGCATGCTGCTCCATTCCTTCTGTACTGCTGGTAGAGTAAGATGAATTGACATCCCGTAGATCGTATTGTTTTTGGAGGGATGACAAAATTCTATTGCTTTTAAGTATTACTGTCTTTTATCCAATTCAAAATGGTGAGCTGATATTTATGGCCATTTATTGAGCAAGCTGTCACTGTAAATTTCATTGATATTTGTTTTCTCATTATTCTGTTCTACTCATTTCGCAGAAGCGAATGCATTCATGTTACCAGCTATACATTCAAACTTTGATTCCTTACCAACGTATTGCATCTACACGGCCAGCTTGCAAACTTCTTCTCTACCTCTCAAACTTCCTGACGTACAACATGCCGACGGACCCATATACTGTGCACATACATATATGTGTATGCTGCTCCATTCCTCCTGCACTGCTGGTAGAGTAAGATGAATTGACATCCCGTAGATCGTATTGTTTTTGGAGGGATGATGACTGAAAGAAACATGCTTCCTATTCATACGCGCATATTTTCATTTCGGACAACACAAGTGAATTTGTACATTGTACGTATGCATAATAATTCAGAAAATTAGCTATGGCCCAGCACTGTTAGCATTATAGGGAGTGGACATCTTTGCAATGGGCTGTGCCAAAATGGAATGAAAAACAAAACAAACAAAAAAATCAAACAAATTGTTTATAGGTGTGCGGGTTGGGATGTCTCATCGTCTAAACAATGTTTTCGCCGTTGTCTCTTGAAACTTCGAACTGACTAAAGTCATGATGCATGTTTTTCCTCAATGCCAACACTAAGAGAAAGAAACATTCATTGCATGAGTATGGAGTTGTCATGGTAATGGACATTTGTAGGGACTAGGGAGTTCAATTTTTTTCTCCATAAGAAACAAAAACAAGAAAACAATACGAGCAGAATTCGGCGATTTTGAAACACATTTGGAGACAGGCGACAGTTGCTACGTTAGTGGTGCAAAGCGTTCTGAAGACTTTCGTGAAGCATCTCTTCGTGTAAAGGCTGTAGTAAATAGATTATTCGTAATCTTTTAATGTAACTAAGCTGCGATCGTTGTCAGGTTATTATACAGAAATGGGATGTGCGCCCTCTTCCAAACTTTGATCCAATCACAGCGCAATACTCTCTCGACATAAGCGTGAAATATTCAGTGTACGCCTTAATGCACTGACGTAATAATATATCTGCTATATAGGACGCAAAATATGTCTATTGTGGAAACGATTCGTTGCTAAGGATTCATTCCCGTTTCTTTTTGCCTACTTGTCAGAAGTGCTTTCGTACCGGCACTGTTCGAATTGAATTACCATAAAGGATTATTACCTTCGAACGGGCTTACAATAGTAATACATGTAATAATAATAAAAAGACATCTGGTTGATCGGCACCGACCCTAGACACTCCGATAGTGGTAAGAAAAAAAACATTGTATTGCTTTGAAGTATTACTGTCTTTTATCCAATTCAAAATAGTGAGCTGATATTTATGGCCATTTATTGAGCAAGCTGTTACTGTAAATTTCATTATTTGTTTTCTCATTATCCTGTTCTACTCATTTCGCAGAAGCGAATGCATTCATGTTACCAACTATACATTCAAACTTTGATTCCTTAGCAACGTATTGCATCTACACGGCCAGCTTGCAAACTTCTTCTCTACCTCTCAAACTTCCTGACGTACAACATGCCGACGGACCCATATACTGTGCACATACATATATGTGCATGCTGCTCCATTCCTTCTGTACTGCTGGTAGAGTAAGATGAATTGACATCCCGTAGATCGTATTGTTTTTGGAGGGATGACAAAATTCTATTGCTTTTAAGTATTACTGTCTTTTATCCAATTCAAAATGGTGAGCTGATATTTATGGCCATTTATTGAGCAAGCTGTCACTGTAAATTTCATTGATATTTGTTTTCTCATTATTCTGTTCTAGTCATTTCGCAGAAGCGAATGCATTCATGTTACCAACTATACATTCAAACTTTGATTCCTTAGCAACGTATTGCATCTACACGGCAAGCTTGCAAACTTCTTCTCTACCTCTCAAACTTCCTGACGTTCAACATGCTGACGGACCCATATACTGTGCCCATACATAATTTGTGTATGCTACTCCATTCCTTCTGCACTGCTGGTAGAGTAAGATGAATTGACATCCCGTAGATTGTATTGTTTTTGGAGGGATGATGACGGAAAGAAACATGCTTCCTATTCATACGCGCATAGTTTCATTTCGGACAACACGAGTGAATTTGTACATGCAGCATTACCGTACTGTACGTATGCATAATTATTCAGAAAATTACCTCTGGCCCAGCACTGTTAGCATTATAGGGAGTGGACATCTTTGCAATGGGCTGTGCCAAAATGGAATGAAAAACAAAACAAACAAAAAAATCAAACAAATTGTTTATAGGTGTGCGGGTTGGGATGTCTCATCGTCTAAACAATGTTTTCGCCGTTGTCTCTTGAAACTTCGAACTGACTAAAGTCATGATGCATGTTCTTCCTCAATGCCAACACTAAGAGAAAGAAACATTCATTGCATGAGTATGGAGTTGTCATGGTAATGGACATTTGTAGGGACTAGGGAGTTCAATTTTTTTCTCCATAAGAAACAAAAACAAGAAAACAATACGAGCAGAATTCGGCGATTTTGAAACACATTTGGAGATAGGCGACAGTTGCTACGTTAGTGGTGCAAAGCGTTCTGAAGACTTTCGTGAAGCATCTCTTCGTGTAAAGGCTGTAGTAAATAGATTATTCGTAATCTTTTAATGTAACTAAGCTGCGATCGTTGTCAGGTTATTATACAGAAATGGGATGTGCGCCCTCTTCCAAACTTTGATCCAATCACAGCGCAATACTCTCTCGACATAAGCGTGAAATATTCAGTGTACGCCTTAATGCACTGACGTAATAATATATCTGCTATATAGGACGCAAAATATGTCTATTGTGGAAACGATTCGTTGCTAAGGATTCATTCCCGTTTCTTTTTGCCTACTTGTCAGAAGTGCTTTCGTACCGGCACTGTTCGAATTGAATTACCATAAAGGATTATTACCTTCGAACGGGCTTACAATAGTAATACATGTAATAATAATAAAAAGACATCTGGTTGATCGGCACCGACCCTAGACACTCCGATAGTGGTAAGAAAAAAAACATTGTATTGCTTTGAAGTATTACTGTCTTTTATCCAATTCAAAATAGTGAGCTGATATTTATGGCCATTTATTGAGCAAGCTGTTACTGTAAATTTCATTATTTGTTTTCTCATTATCCTGTTCTACTCATTTCGCAGAAGCGAATGCATTCATGTTACCAACTATACATTGAAACTTTGATTCCTTAGCAACGTATTGCATCTACACGGCCAGCTTGCAAACTTCTTCTCTACCTCTCAAACTTCCTGACGTACAACATGCCGACGGACCCATATACTGTGCACATACATATATGTGCATGCTGCTCCATTCCTTCTGTACTGCTGGTAGAGTAAGATGAATTGACATCCCGTAGATCGTATTGTTTTTGGAGGGATGACAAAATTCTATTGCTTTTAAGTATTACTGTCTTTTATCCAATTCAAAATGGTGAGCTGATATTTATGGCCATTTATTGAGCAAGCTGTCACTGTAAATTTCATTGATATTTGTTTTCTCATTATTCTGTTCTACTCATTTCGCAGAAGCGAATGCATTCATGTTACCAGCTATACATTCAAACTTTGATTCCTTACCAACGTATTGCATCTACACGGCCAGCTTGCAAACTTCTTCTCTACCTCTCAAACTTCCTGACGTACAACATGCCGACGGACCCATATACTGTGCACATACATATATGTGTATGCTGCTCCATTCCTCCTGCACTGCTGGTAGAGTAAGATGAATTGACATCCCGTAGATCGTATTGTTTTTGGAGGGATGATGACTGAAAGAAACATGCTTCCTATTCATACGCGCATATTTTCATTTCGGACAACACAAGTGAATTTGTACATTGTACGTATGCATAATAATTCAGAAAATTAGCTATGGCCCAGCACTGTTAGCATTATAGGGAGTGGACATCTTTGCAATGGGCTGTGCCAAAATGGAATGAAAAACAAAACAAACAAAAAAATCAAACAAATTGTTTATAGGTGTGCGGGTTGGGATGTCTCATCGTCTAAACAATGTTTTCGCCGTTGTCTCTTGAAACTTCGAACTGACTAAAGTCATGATGCATGTTTTTCCTCAATGCCAACACTAAGAGAAAGAAACATTCATTGCATGAGTATGGAGTTGTCATGGTAATGGACATTTGTAGGGACTAGGGAGTTCAATTTTTTTCTCCATAAGAAACAAAAACAAGAAAACAATACGAGCAGAATTCGGCGATTTTGAAACACATTTGGAGACAGGCGACAGTTGCTACGTTAGTGGTGCAAAGCGTTCTGAAGACTTTCGTGAAGCATCTCTTCGTGTAAAGGCTGTAGTAAATAGATTATTCGTAATCTTTTAATGTAACTAAGCTGCGATCGTTGTCAGGTTATTATACAGAAATGGGATGTGCGCCCTCTTCCAAACTTTGATCCAATCACAGCGCAATACTCTCTCGACATAAGCGTGAAATATTCAGTGTACGCCTTAATGCACTGACGTAATAATATATCTGCTATATAGGACGCAAAATATGTCTATTGTGGAAACGATTCGTTGCTAAGGATTCATTCCCGTTTCTTTTTGCCTACTTGTCAGAAGTGCTTTCGTACCGGTGCACTGTTCGAATTGAATTACCATAAAGGATTATTACCTTCGAACGGGCTTACAATAGTAATACATGTAATAATAATAAAAAGACATCTGGTTGATCGGCACCGACCCTAGACACTCCGATAGTGGTAAGAAAAAAAACATTGTATTGCTTTGAAGTATTACTGTCTTTTATCCAATTCAAAATAGTGAGCTGATATTTATGGCCATTTATTGAGCAAGCTGTTACTGTAAATTTCATTATTTGTTTTCTCATTATCCTGTTCTACTCATTTCGCAGAAGCGAATGCATTCATGTTACCAACTATACATTCAAACTTTGATTCCTTAGCAACGTATTGCATCTACACGGCCAGCTTGCAAACTTCTTCTCTACCTCTCAAACTTCCTGACGTACAACATGCCGACGGACCCATATACTGTGCACATACATATATGTGCATGCTGCTCCATTCCTTCTGTACTGCTGGTAGAGTAAGATGAATTGACATCCCGTAGATCGTATTGTTTTTGGAGGGATGACAAAATTCTATTGCTTTTAAGTATTACTGTCTTTTATCCAATTCAAAATAGTGAGCTGATATCTATGGCCATTTATTGAGCATGCTGTTACTGTAAATTTCATAGATATTTGTTTTCTCATTATTCTGTTCTAGTCATTTCGCAGAAGCGAATGCATTCATGTTACCAACTATACATTCAAACTTTGATTCCTTAGCAACGTATTGCATCTACACGGCAAGCTTGCAAACTTCTTCTCTACCTCTCAAACTTCCTGACGTTCAACATGCTGACGGACCCATATACTGTGCACATACATATATGTGTATGCTACTCCATTCCTTCTGCACTGCTGGTAGAGTAAGATGAATTGACATCCCGTAGATTGTATTGTTTTTGGAGGGATGATGACGGAAAGAAACATGCTTCCTATTCATACGCGCATAGTTTCATTTCGGACAACACGAGTGAATTTGTACATGCAGCATTACCGTACTGTACGTATGCATAATTATTCAGAAAATTACCTCTGGCCCAGCACTGTTAGCATTATAGGGAGTGGACATCTTTGCAATGGGCTGTGCCAAAATGGAATGAAAAACAAAACAAACAAAAAAATCAAACAAATTGTTTATAGGTGTGCGGGTTGGGATGTCTCATCGTCTAAACAATGTTTTCGCCGTTGTCTCTTGAAACTTCGAACTGACTAAAGTCATGATGCATGTTCTTCCTCAATGCCAACACTAAGAGAAAGAAACATTCATTGCATGAGTATGGAGTTGTCATGGTAATGGACATTTGTAGGGACTAGGGAGTTCAATTTTTTTCTCCATAAGAAACAAAAACAAGAAAACAATACGAGCAGAATTCGGCGATTTTGAAACACATTTGGAGATAGGCGACAGTTGCTACGTTAGTGGTGCAAAGCGTTCTGAAGACTTTCGTGAAGCATCTCTTCGTGTAAAGGCTGTAGTAAATAGATTATTCGTAATCTTTTAATGTAACTAAGCTGCGATCGTTGTCAGGTTATTATACAGAAATGGGATGTGCGCCCTCTTCCAAACTTTGATCCAATCACAGCGCAATACTCTCTCGACATAAGCGTGAAATATTCAGTGTACGCCTTAATGCACTGACGTAATAATATATCTGCTATATAGGACGCAAAATATGTCTATTGTGGAAACGATTCGTTGCTAAGGATTCATTCCCGTTTCTTTTTGCCTACTTGTCAGAAGTGCTTTCGTACCGGCACTGTTCGAATTGAATTACCATAAAGGATTATTACCTTCGAACGGGCTTACAATAGTAATACATGTAATAATAATAAAAAGACATCTGGTTGATCGGCACCGACCCTAGACACTCCGATAGTGGTAAGAAAAAAAACATTGTATTGCTTTGAAGTATTACTGTCTTTTATCCAATTCAAAATAGTGAGCTGATATTTATGGCCATTTATTGAGCAAGCTGTTACTGTAAATTTCATTATTTGTTTTCTCATTATCCTGTTCTACTCATTTCGCAGAAGCGAATGCATTCATGTTACCAACTATACATTGAAACTTTGATTCCTTAGCAACGTATTGCATCTACACGGCCAGCTTGCAAACTTCTTCTCTACCTCTCAAACTTCCTGACGTACAACATGCCGACGGACCCATATACTGTGCACATACATATATGTGCATGCTGCTCCATTCCTTCTGTACTGCTGGTAGAGTAAGATGAATTGACATCCCGTAGATCGTATTGTTTTTGGAGGGATGACAAAATTCTATTGCTTTTAAGTATTACTGTCTTTTATCCAATTCAAAATGGTGAGCTGATATTTATGGCCATTTATTGAGCAAGCTGTCACTGTAAATTTCATTGATATTTGTTTTCTCATTATTCTGTTCTACTCATTTCGCAGAAGCGAATGCATTCATGTTACCAGCTATACATTCAAACTTTGATTCCTTACCAACGTATTGCATCTACACGGCCAGCTTGCAAACTTCTTCTCTACCTCTCAAACTTCCTGACGTACAACATGCCGACGGACCCATATACTGTGCACATACATATATGTGTATGCTGCTCCATTCCTCCTGCACTGCTGGTAGAGTAAGATGAATTGACATCCCGTAGATCGTATTGTTTTTGGAGGGATGATGACTGAAAGAAACATGCTTCCTATTCATACGCGCATATTTTCATTTCGGACAACACAAGTGAATTTGTACATTGTACGTATGCATAATAATTCAGAAAATTAGCTATGGCCCAGCACTGTTAGCATTATAGGGAGTGGACATCTTTGCAATGGGCTGTGCCAAAATGGAATGAAAAACAAAACAAACAAAAAAATCAAACAAATTGTTTATAGGTGTGCGGGTTGGGATGTCTCATCGTCTAAACAATGTTTTCGCCGTTGTCTCTTGAAACTTCGAACTGACTAAAGTCATGATGCATGTTTTTCCTCAATGCCAACACTAAGAGAAAGAAACATTCATTGCATGAGTATGGAGTTGTCATGGTAATGGACATTTGTAGGGACTAGGGAGTTCAATTTTTTTCTCCATAAGAAACAAAAACAAGAAAACAATACGAGCAGAATTCGGCGATTTTGAAACACATTTGGAGACAGGCGACAGTTGCTACGTTAGTGGTGCAAAGCGTTCTGAAGACTTTCGTGAAGCATCTCTTCGTGTAAAGGCTGTAGTAAATAGATTATTCGTAATCTTTTAATGTAACTAAGCTGCGATCGTTGTCAGGTTATTATACAGAAATGGGATGTGCGCCCTCTTCCAAACTTTGATCCAATCACAGCGCAATACTCTCTCGACATAAGCGTGAAATATTCAGTGTACGCCTTAATGCACTGACGTAATAATATATCTGCTATATAGGACGCAAAATATGTCTATTGTGGAAACGATTCGTTGCTAAGGATTCATTCCCGTTTCTTTTTGCCTACTTGTCAGAAGTGCTTTCGTACCGGTGCACTGTTCGAATTGAATTACCATAAAGGATTATTACCTTCGAACGGGCTTACAATAGTAATACATGTAATAATAATAAAAAGACATCTGGTTGATCGGCACCGACCCTAGACACTCCGATAGTGGTAAGAAAAAAAACATTGTATTGCTTTGAAGTATTACTGTCTTTTATCCAATTCAAAATAGTGAGCTGATATTTATGGCCATTTATTGAGCAAGCTGTTACTGTAAATTTCATTATTTGTTTTCTCATTATCCTGTTCTACTCATTTCGCAGAAGCGAATGCATTCATGTTACCAACTATACATTCAAACTTTGATTCCTTAGCAACGTATTGCATCTACACGGCCAGCTTGCAAACTTCTTCTCTACCTCTCAAACTTCCTGACGTACAACATGCCGACGGACCCATATACTGTGCACATACATATATGTGCATGCTGCTCCATTCCTTCTGTACTGCTGGTAGAGTAAGATGAATTGACATCCCGTAGATCGTATTGTTTTTGGAGGGATGACAAAATTCTATTGCTTTTAAGTATTACTGTCTTTTATCCAATTCAAAATAGTGAGCTGATATCTATGGCCATTTATTGAGCATGCTGTTACTGTAAATTTCATAGATATTTGTTTTCTCATTATTCTGTTCTAGTCATTTCGCAGAAGCGAATGCATTCATGTTACCAACTATACATTCAAACTTTGATTCCTTAGCAACGTATTGCATCTACACGGCAAGCTTGCAAACTTCTTCTCTACCTCTCAAACTTCCTGACGTTCAACATGCTGACGGACCCATATACTGTGCACATACATATATGTGTATGCTACTCCATTCCTTCTGCACTGCTGGTAGAGTAAGATGAATTGACATCCCGTAGATTGTATTGTTTTTGGAGGGATGATGACGGAAAGAAACATGCTTCCTATTCATACGCGCATAGTTTCATTTCGGACAACACGAGTGAATTTGTACATGCAGCATTACCGTACTGTACGTATGCATAATTATTCAGAAAATTACCTCTGGCCCAGCACTGTTAGCATTATAGGGAGTGGACATCTTTGCAATGGGCTGTGCCAAAATGGAATGAAAAACAAAACAAACAAAAAAATCAAACAAATTGTTTATAGGTGTGCGGGTTGGGATGTCTCATCGTCTAAACAATGTTTTCGCCGTTGTCTCTTGAAACTTCGAACTGACTAAAGTCATGATGCATGTTCTTCCTCAATGCCAACACTAAGAGAAAGAAACATTCATTGCATGAGTATGGAGTTGTCATGGTAATGGACATTTGTAGGGACTAGGGAGTTCAATTTTTTTCTCCATAAGAAACAAAAACAAGAAAACAATACGAGCAGAATTCGGCGATTTTGAAACACATTTGGAGATAGGCGACAGTTGCTACGTTAGTGGTGCAAAGCGTTCTGAAGACTTTCGTGAAGCATCTCTTCGTGTAAAGGCTGTAGTAAATAGATTATTCGTAATCTTTTAATGTAACTAAGCTGCGATCGTTGTCAGGTTATTATACAGAAATGGGATGTGCGCCCTCTTCCAAACTTTGATCCAATCACAGCGCAATACTCTCTCGACATAAGCGTGAAATATTCAGTGTACGCCTTAATGCACTGACGTAATAATATATCTGCTATATAGGACGCAAAATATGTCTATTGTGGAAACGATTCGTTGCTAAGGATTCATTCCCGTTTCTTTTTGCCTACTTGTCAGAAGTGCTTTCGTACCGGCACTGTTCGAATTGAATTACCATAAAGGATTATTACCTTCGAACGGGCTTACAATAGTAATACATGTAATAATAATAAAAAGACATCTGGTTGATCGGCACCGACCCTAGACACTCCGATAGTGGTAAGAAAAAAAACATTGTATTGCTTTGAAGTATTACTGTCTTTTATCCAATTCAAAATAGTGAGCTGATATTTATGGCCATTTATTGAGCAAGCTGTTACTGTAAATTTCATTATTTGTTTTCTCATTATCCTGTTCTACTCATTTCGCAGAAGCGAATGCATTCATGTTACCAACTATACATTCAAACTTTGATTCCTTAGCAACGTATTGCATCTACACGGCCAGCTTGCAAACTTCTTCTCTACCTCTCAAACTTCCTGACGTACAACATGCCGACGGACCCATATACTGTGCACATACATATATGTGCATGCTGCTCCATTCCTTCTGTACTGCTGGTAGAGTAAGATGAATTGACATCCCGTAGATCGTATTGTTTTTGGAGGGATGACAAAATTCTATTGCTTTTAAGTATTACTGTCTTTTATCCAATTCAAAATGGTGAGCTGATATTTATGGCCATTTATTGAGCAAGCTGTCACTGTAAATTTCATTGATATTTGTTTTCTCATTATTCTGTTCTACTCATTTCGCAGAAGCGAATGCATTCATGTTACCAGCTATACATTCAAACTTTGATTCCTTACCAACGTATTGCATCTACACGGCCAGCTTGCAAACTTCTTCTCTACCTCTCAGACTTCCTGACGTACAACATGCCGACGGACCCATATACTGTGCACATACATATATGTGTATGCTGCTCCATTCCTCCTGCACTGCTGGTAGAGTAAGATGAATTGACATCCCGTAGATCGTATTGTTTTTGGAGGGATGATGACTGAAAGAAACATGCTTCCTATTCATACGCGCATATTTTCATTTCGGACAACACAAGTGAATTTGTACATTGTACGTATGCATAATTATTCAGAAAATTAGCTATGGCCCAGCACTGTTAGCATTATAGGGAGTGGACATCTTTGCAATGGGCTGTGCCAAAATGCAATGAAAAACAAAACAAACAAAAAAATCAAACAAATTGTTTATAGGTGTGCGGGTTGGGATGTCTCATCGTCTAAACAATGTTTTCGCCGTTGTCTCTTGAAACTTCGAACTGACTAAAGTCATGATGCATGTTTTTCCTCAATGCCAACACTAAGAGAAAGAAACATTCATTGCATGAGTATGGAGTTGTCATGGTAATGGACATTTGTAGGGACTAGGGAGTTCAATTTTTTTCTCCATAAGAAACAAAAACAAGAAAACAATACGAGCAGAATTCGGCGATTTTGAAACACATTTGGAGACAGGCGACAGTTGCTACGTTAGTGGTGCAAAGCGTTCTGAAGACTTTCGTGAAGCATCTCTTCGTGTAAAGGCTGTAGTAAATAGATTATTCGTAATCTTTTAATGTAACTAAGCTGCGATCGTTGTCAGGTTATTATACAGAAATGGGATGTGCGCCCTCTTCCAAACTTTGATCCAATCACAGCGCAATACTCTCTCGACATAAGCGTGAAATATTCAGTGTACGCCTTAATGCACTGACGTAATAATATATCTGCTATATAGGACGCAAAATATGTCTATTGTGGAAACGATTCGTTGCTAAGGATTCATTCCCGTTTCTTTTTGCCTACTTGTCAGAAGTGCTTTCGTACCGGCACTGTTCGAATTGAATTACCATAAAGGATTATTACCTTCGAACGGGCTTACAATAGTAATACATGTAATAATAATAAAAAGACATCTGGTTGATCGGCACCGACCCTAGACACTCCGATAGTGGTAAGAAAAAAAACATTGTATTGCTTTGAAGTATTACTGTCTTTTATCCAATTCAAAATAGTGAGCTGATATTTATGGCCATTTATTGAGCAAGCTGTTACTGTAAATTTCATTATTTGTTTTCTCATTATCCTGTTCTACTCATTTCGCAAAAGCGAATGCATTCATGTTACCAACTATACATTCAAACTTTGATTCCTTAGCAACGTATTGCATCTACACGGCCAGCTTGCAAACTTCTTCTCTACCTCTCAAACTTCCTGACGTACAACATGCCGACGGACCCATATACTGTGCACATACATATATGTGCATGCTGCTCCATTCCTTCTGTACTGCTGGTAGAGTAAGATGAATTGACATCCCGTAGATCGTATTGTTTTTGGAGGGATGACAAAATTCTATTGCTTTTAAGTATTACTGTCTTTTATCCAATTCAAAATAGTGAGCTGATATCTATGGCCATTTATTGAGCATGCTGTTACTGTAAATTTCATAGATATTTGTTTTCTCATTATTCTGTTCTAGTCATTTCGCAGAAGCGAATGCATTCATGTTACCAACTATACATTCAAACTTTGATTCCTTAGCAACGTATTGCATCTACACGGCAAGCTTGCAAACTTCTTCTCTACCTCTCAAACTTCCTGACGTTCAACATGCTGACGGACCCATATACTGTGCACATACATATATGTGTATGCTACTCCATTCCTTCTGCACTGCTGGTAGAGTAAGATGAATTGACATCCCGTAGATTGTATTGTTTTTGGAGGGATGATGACGGAAAGAAACATGCTTCCTATTCATACGCGCATAGTTTCATTTCGGACAACACGAGTGAATTTGTACATGCAGCATTACCGTATTGTACGTATGCATAATTATTCAGAAAATTACCTCTGGCCCAGCACTGTTAGCATTATAGGGAGTGGACATCTTTGCAATGGGCTGTGCGAAAATGGAATGAAAAACAAAACAAACAAAAAAATCAAACAAATTGTTTATAGGTGTGCGGGTTGGGATGTCTCATCGTCTAAACAATGTTTTCGCCGTTGTCTCTTGAAACTTCGAACTGACTAAAGTCATGATGCATGTTTTTCCTCAATGCCAACACTAAGAGAAAGAAACATTCATTGCATGAGTATGGTGTTGTCATGGTAATGGACATTTGTAGGGACTAGGGAGTTCAATTTTTTTCTCCATAAGAAACAAAAACAAGAAAACAATACGAGCAGAATTCGGCGATTTTGAAACACATTTGGAAACAGGCGACAGTTGCTACGTTAGTGGTGCAAAGCGTTCTGAAGACTTTCGTGAAGCATCTCTTCGTGTTAAAGGCTGTAGTAAATAGATTATTCGTAATCTTTTAATGTACCTAAGCTGCGATCGTTGTCAGGTTATTATACAGAAATGGGATGTGCGCCCTCTTCCAAACTTTAAACCAATCACAGCGCAATACTCTCTCGACATAAGCGTGAAATATTCAGTGTACGCCTTAATGCACTGACGTAATAATATATCTGCCATATAGGACGCAAAATATGTCTATTGTGGAAACGATTCGTTGCTAAGGATTCATTCCCGTTTCTTTTTGCCTACTTGTCAGAAGTGCTTTCGTACCGGCACTGTTCGAATTGAATTACCATAAAGGATTATTACCTTCGAACGGGCTTACAATAGTAATACATGTAATAATAATAAAAAGACATCTGGTTGATCGGCACCGACCCTAGACACTCCGATAGTGGTAAGAAAAAAAACATTGTATTGCTTTGAAGTATTACTGTCTTTTATCCAATTCAAAATAGTGAGCTGATATCTATGGCCATTTATTGAGCATGCTGTTACTGTAAATTTCATAGATATTTGTTTTCTCATTATTCTGTTCTAGTCATTTCGCAGAAGCGAATGCATTCATGTTACCAACTATACATTCAAACTTTGATTCCTTAGCAACGTATTGCATCTACACGGCAAGCTTGCAAACCTTTTCTCTACCTCTCAAACTTCCATTATTGAGCAAGCTGTTACTGTAAATTTCATTATTTGTTTTCTCATTATTCTGTTCTACTCATTTCGCAGAAGCGAATGCATTCATGTTACCAACTATACATTCAAACTTTGATTCCTTAGCGACGTATTGCATCTACACGGCCAGCTTGCAAACTTCTTCTCTACCTCTCAAACTTCCTGACGTACAACATGCCGACGGACCCATATACTGTGCACATACATATATGTGCATGCTGCTCCATTCCTTCTGTACTGCTGGTAAAGTAAGATGAATTGACATCCCGTAGATCGTATTGTTTTTGGAGGGATGACAAAATTCTATTGCTTTTAAGTATTACTGTCTTTTATCCAATTCAAAATGGTGAGCTGATATTTATGGCCATTTATTGAGCAAGCTGTCACTTTAAATTTCATAGATATTTGTTTTCTCATTATTCTGTTCTACTCATTTCGCAAAAGCGAATGCATTCATGTTACCAGCTATACATTCAAACTTTGATTCCTTAGCAACGTATTGCATCTACACGGCCAGCTTGCAAACTTCTTCTCTACCTCTCAAACTTCCTGACGTACAACAAGCCGACGGACCCATATACTGTGCACATACATATATGTGTATGCTTCTCCATTCCTTCTGCACTGCTGGTAGAGTAAGATGAATTGACATCCCGTAGATCGTATTGTTTTTGGAGGGATGATGACTGAAAGAAACATGCTTCCTATTCATACGCGCATATTTTCATTTCGGACAACACAAGTGAATTTGTACATTGTACGTATGCATAATTATTCAGAAAATTAGCTATGGCCCAGCACTGTTAGCATTATAGGGAGTGGACATCTTTGCAATGGGCTGTGCCAAAATGGAATGAAAAACAAAACAAACAAAAAAATCAAACAAATTGTTTATAGGTGTGCGGGTTGGGATGTCTTATCGTCTAAACAATGTTTTCGCCGTTGTCTCTTGAAACTTCGAACTGACTAAAGTCATGATGCATGTTTTTCCTCAATGCCAACACTAAGAGAAAGAAACATTCATTGCATGAGTATGGAGTTGTCATGGTAATGGACATTTGTAGGGACTAGGGAGTTCAATTTTTTTCTCCATAAGAAACAAAAACAAGAAAACAATACGAGCAGAATTCGGCGATTTTGAAACACATTTGGAGACAGGCGACAGTTGCTACGTTAGTGGTGCAAAGCGTTCTGAAGACTTTCGTGAAGCATCTCTTCGTGTAAAGGCTGTAGTAAATAGATCATTCGTAATCTTTTAATGTAACTAAGCTGCGATCGTTGTCAGGTTATTATACAGAAATGGGATGTGCGCCCTCTTCCAAACTTTGATCCAATCACAGCGCAATACTCTCTCGACATAAGCGTGAAATATTCAGTGTACGCCTTAATGCACTGACGTAATAATATATCTGCTATATAGGACGCAAAATATGTCTATTGTGGAAACGATTCGTTGCTAAGGATTCATTCCCGTTTCTTTTTGCCTACTTGTCAGAAGTGCTTTCGTACCGGCACTGTTCGAATTGAATTACCATAAAGGATTATTACCTTCGAACGGGCTTACAATAGTAATACATGTAAAAAGACATCTGGTTGATCGGCACCGACCCTAGACACTCCGATAGTGGTAAGAAAAAAAACATTGTATTGCTTTGAAGTATTACTGTCTTTTATCCAATTCAAAATAGTGAGCTGATATCTATGGCCATTTATTGAGCATGCTGTTACTGTAAATTTCATAGATATTTGTTTTCTCATTATTCTGTTCTAGTCATTTCGCAGAAGCGAATGCATTCAAACTTTGATTCCTTAGCAACGTATTGCATCTACACGGCAAGCTTGCAAACCTTTTCTCTACCTCTCAAACTTCCATTATTGAGCAAGCTGTTACTGTAAATTTCATTATTTGTTTTCTCATTATTCTGTTCTACTCATTTCGCAGAAGCGAATGCATTCATGTTACCAGCTATACATTCAAACTTTGATTCCTTAGCAACGTATTGCATCTACACGGCCAGCTTGCAAACTTCTTCTCTACCTCTCAAACTTCCTGACGTACAACATGCCGACGGACCCATATACTGTGCGCATACATATACACTGTTGGTCATAAAGGTGGAATATTTTTTTTCACCAAATTTTCACAGCGTAATTATTACCACATGATTTGAATATGGCATTTATGGTGCATGATAACAACTTTACTTTATTATTCTGCCTTTTACACACGTTTGACAGTGATATTTTACAAGTTTATGTCCTAAGCGATGGATGTCATGAGCACAGAACAACAATGACGACAATATACAGTAAATTAAAGGATCATGAGATATTTATTTTCAATCTCTCTCAGTTTTCCAGATGACTTCTTTTTTGTGATTTCATGGACAAATTTGCATCAAACTTGAGTCATTGTTCTTACTCAGTCACCTAGTATCGGGTATGTCCACCCCTGGCACGAACCAGCGCATGCAGACGTCGTGGCATGCTGTCCACTAGCTTGTTGATGACGTCAACAGGCATAGCGTCCCATTCTTCCCTCAGAGCATCTTCCAACTCCTGCAGATTTTGAGGAATGACCTCTCTGTCGTTGATGGCTCGGCCTAGGGCATCCCATGCAGTGCTCTATGGGGTTCATATCCGGCGAACAAGCTGGCCATGGCAACTGTACGACGCCCTCTGCCTCCAGGAATTCCCTTACTGCAGCGGCCCTGTGCGGTCTAGCGTTGTCATCCTGCAGTCGGAAATTGTGCCCATACACTCGTCTTGCATATGGAAGACAGTGGAACTCCAAGATATCCCTGTAGGCGGCGGCGTTGACGTTTCCGTCCGGAACCACCAGTGGCGTTTTCCCTCCATAATGGATGCCGGCCCATATCATCACTGAGCCGCCTCCGCCTTGAGTCGTCTCGTGGATACATTCATCGCGAAGGTTTTCCCCGGCTAATCGACGAACTCGTTGTCTCCCATCCTTTCGGTCAAGGATGAACCGGCTCTCGTCCGTGAAGACCACATGTTGCCAATGTCCTGGATGAAGCCTTCTGTGCTCCCTAGCCCAAAGAAGACGAGCTACTCTGTGGCGAACAGACAGGCGTGGACATTTGGTCAACCGTCGTGCTCGGTAACCATGTTGGAGCAATCTGCGATTAACGGTTGACCGGGAAACGTTGATCCCATGATATCTCCTCCACAAGCGACGAAGACGGCTCGTGGGCAATTTCCGGTTTCTGCGGCTGAAATTCAACAGTTGGCGATCATCTCTTCTTGTGGTCAATCTGGGACGTCCTGGAGATTTCCGTGGCCGCACATTCCCCGCCTCACGTTGACGTTTCAGGATCTTAGAGACTGCACTCTGTGATATCCCTAGGACTTCTGCGATATCAGTCTGCTTGTAGCCCTCCTGTCGCAGTGCTACCACTCTTTCGCGTATTGCTGTTGCCGTTGGACCAGGCATAGTCCAGGGAACGTCTCTACCGATTTTTATTTCAAACGGTACAAGGAACTCGAAAAAATGCAACCTTCTTATACACAGTGCTAAATCAGGGAAAGGGACAGAATATCATATGCATAGGCTTTTATAGTCTACAACAAAAGAATTTATTACGTAATCCAAATTTCTCATGTTATAATGTCACCTGTGTAATGGGGAAACATTATGTAATCACTCAATTACCATTTTGTCTACGCGTAGCCTTTCAAATACCAACGAAACTGTCGATTTTTATTCAAAAATATTTTATTCCACCTTTATGACCAACAGTGTATGTGCATGCTGCTCCATTCCTTCTGTACTGCTGGTAGAGTAAGATGAATTGACATCCCGTAGATCGTATTGTTTTTGGAGGGATGACAAAATTCTATTGCTTTTAAGTATTACTGTCTTTTATCCAATTCAAAATGGTGAGCTGATATTTATGGCCATTTATTGAGCAAGCTGTCACATTAAATTTAATTAATATTTGTTTTCTCATTATTCTGTTCTACTCATTTCGCAGAAGCGAATGCATTCATGTTACCAGCTATACATTCAAACTTTGATTCCTTACCAACGTATTGCATCTACACGGCCAGCTTGCAAACTTCTTCTCTACCTCTCAAACTTCCTGACGTACAACATGCCGATGGACCCATATACTGTGCACATACATATATGTGTATGCTTCTCCATTCCTTCTGCACTGCTGGTAGAGTAAGATGAATTGACATCCCGTAGATTGTATTGTTTTTGGAGGGATGATGACTGAAAGAAACATGCTTCCTATTCATACGCGCATATTTTCATTTCGGACAACACAAGTGAATTTGTACATTGTACGTATGCATAATTATTCAGAAAATTAGCTATGGCCCAGCACTGTTAGCATTACAGGGAGTGACATCTTTGCAATGCGCTGTGCCAAAATGCAATGAAAAACAAAACAAAAAAAAAATCAAACAAATTGTTTATAGGTGTGCGGGTTGGGATGTCTTATCGTCTAAACAATAATTTCGCCGTTGTCTCTTGAAACTTCGAATTGACTAAAGTCATGATGCATGTTTTTCCTCAATGCCAACACTAAGAGAAAGAAACATTCATTGCATGAGTATGGAGTTGTCATGGTAATGGACATTTGTAGGGACTAGGGAGTTCAATTTTTTTCTCCATAAGAAACAAAAACAAGAAAACAATACGAGCAGAATTCAGCGATTTTGAAACACATTTCGAGACAGGCGACAGTTGCTACGTTAGTGGTGCAAAGCGTTCTGAAGACTTTCGTGAAGCATCTCTTCGTGTTAAAGGCTGTAGTAAATAGATTATTCGTAATCTTTTAATGTAACTAAGCTGCGATCGTTGTCAGGTTATTATACAGAAATGGGATGTGCGCCCTCTTCCAAACTTTGATCCAATCACAGCGCAATACTCTCTCGACATAAGCGTGAAATATTCAGTGTACGCCTTAATGCACTGACGTAATAATATATCTGCTATATAGGACGCAAAATATGTCTATTGTGGAAACGATTCGTTGCTAAGGATTCATTCCCGTTTCTTTTTGCCTACTTGTCAGAAGTGCTTTCGTACCGGCACTGTTCGAATTGAATTACCATAAAGGATTATTACCTTCGAACGGGCTTACAATAGTAATACATGTAAAAAGACATCTGGTTGATCGGCACCGACCCTAGACACTCCGATAGTGGTAAGAAAAAAAACATTGTATCGCTTTGAAGTATTACTGTCTTTTATCCAATTCAAAATAGTGAGCTGATATCTATGGCCATTTATTGAGCATGCTGTTACTGTAAATTTCATAGATATTTGTTTTCTCATTATTCTGTTCTAGTCATTTCGCAGAAGCGAATGCATTCATGTTACCAACTATACATTCAAACTTTGATTCCTTAGCAACGTATTGCATCTACACGGCAAGCTTGCAAACTTCTTCTCTACCTCTCAAACTTCCTGACGTTCAACATGCTGACGGACCCATATACTGTGCACATACATATATGTGTATGCTACTCCATTCCTTCTGCACTGCTGGTAGAGTAAGATGAATTGACATCCCGTAGATTGTATTGTTTTTGGAGGGATGATGACGGAAAGAAACATGCTTCCTATTCATACGCGCATAGTTTCATTTCGGACAACACGAGTGAATTTGTACATGCAGCATTACCGTATTGTACGTATGCATAATTATTCAGAAAATTACCTCTGGCCCAGCACTGTTAGCATTATAGGGAGTGGACATCTTTGCAATGGGCTGTGCCAAAATGGAATGAAAAACAAAACAAACAAAAAAATCAAACAAATTGTTTATAGGTGTGCGGGTTGGGATGTCTCATCGTCTAAACAATGTTTTCGCCGTTGTCTCTTGAAACTTCGAACTGACTAAAGTCATGATGCATGTTTTTCCTCAATGCCAACACTAAGAGAAAGAAACATTCATTGCATGAGTATGGAGTTGTCATGGTAATGGACATTTGTAGGGACTAGGGAGTTCAATTTTTTTCTCCATAAGAAACAAAAACAAGAAAACAATACGAGCAGAATTCGGCGATTTTGAAACACATTTGGAGACAGGCGACAGTTGCTACGTTAGTGGTGCAAAGCGTTCTGAAGACTTTCGTGAAGCATCTCTTCGTGTAAAGGCTGTAGTAAATAGATTATTCGTAATCTTTTAATGTAACTAAGCTGCGATCGTTGTCAGGTTATTATACAGAAATGGGATGTGCGCCCTCTTCCAAACTTTGATCCAATCACAGCGCAATACTCTCTCGACATAAGCGTGAAATATTCAGTGTACGCCTTAATGCACTGACGTAATAATATATCTGCTATATAGGACGCAAAATATGTCTATTGTGGAAACGATTCGTTGCTAAGGATTCATTCCCGTTTCTTTTTGCCTACTTGTCAGAAGTGCTTTCGTACCGGCACTGTTCGAATTGAATTACCATAAAGGATTAATACCTTCGAACGGGCTTACAATAGTAATACATGTAATAATAATAAAAAGACTGGTTGATCGGCACCGACCCTAGACACTCCGATAGTGGTAAGAAAAAAAACATTGTATTGCTTTTAAGTATTACTGTCTTTTATCCAATTCAAAATAGTGAGCTGATATTTATGGCCATTTATTGAGCAAGCTGTTACTGTAAATTTCATTAATATTTGTTTTCTCATTATTCTGTTCTACTCATTTCGCAGAAGCGAATGCATTCATGTTACCAACTATACATTCAAACTTTGATTCCTTACCAACGTATTGCATCTACACGGCCAGCTTGCAAACTTCTTCTCTACCTCTCAAACTTCCTGACGTACAACATGCCGACGGACCCATATACTGTGCACATACATATATGTCCATGCTGCTCCATTCCTTCTGTACTGCTGGTAGAGTAAGATGAATTGACATCCCGTAGATCGTATTGTTTTTGGAGGGATGACAAAATTCTATTGCTTTTAAGTATTACTGTCTTTTATCCAATTCAAAATAGTGAGCTGATATCTATGGCCATTTATTGAGCATGCTGTTACTGTAAATTTCATAGATATTTGTTTTCTCATTATTCTGTTCTAGTCATTTCGCAGAAGCGAATGCATTCATGTTACCAACTATACATTCAAACTTTGATTCCTTAGCAACGTATTGCATCTACACGGCAAGCTTGCAAACTTCTTCTCTACCTCTCAAACTTCCTGACGTTCAACATGCTGACGGACCCATATACTGTGCACATACATATATGTGTATGCTACTCCATTCCTTCTGCACTGCTGGTAGAGTAAGATGAATTGACATCCCGTAGATTGTATTGTTTTTGGAGGGATGATGATGGAAAGAAACATGCTTCCTATTCACACGCGCATAGTTTCATTTCGGACAACACGAGTGAATTTGTACATGCAGCATTACCGTATTGTACGTATGCATAATTATTCAGAAAATTACCTCTGGCCCAGCACTGTTAGCATTATAGGGAGTGGACATCTTTGCAATGGGCTGTGCCAAAATGGAATGAAAAACAAAACAAACAAAAAAATCAAACAAATTGTTTATAGGTGTGCGGGTTGGGATGTCTCATCGTCTAAACAATGTTTTCGCCGTTGTCTCTTGAAACTTCGAACTGACTAAAGTCATGATGCATGTTTTTCCTCAATGCCAACACTAAGAGAAAGAAACATTCATTGCATGAGTATGGAGTTGTCATGGTAATGGACATTTGTAGGGACTAGGGAGTTCAATTTTTTTCTCCATAAGAAACAAAAACAAGAAAACAATACGAGCAGAATTCGGCGATTTTGAAACACATTTGGAGACAGGCGACAGTTGCTACGTTAGTAGTGCAAAGCGTTCTGAAGACTTTCGTGAAGCATCTCTTCGTGTAAAGGCTGTAGTAAATAGATTATTCGTAATCTTTTAATGTAACTAAGCTGCGATCGTTGTCAGGTTATTATACAGAAATGGGATGTGCGCCCTCTTCCAAACTTTGATCCAATCACAGCGCAATACTCTCTCGACATAAGCGTGAAATATTCAGTGTACGCCTTAATGCACTGACGTAATAATATATCTGCTATATAGGACGCAAAATATGTCTATTGTGGAAACGATTCGTTGCTAAGGATTCATTCCCGTTTCTTTTTGCCTACTTGTCAGAAGTGCTTTCGTACCGGCACTGTTCGAATTGAATTACCATAAAGGATTATTACCTTCGAACGGGCTTACAATAGTAATACATGTAATAATAATAAAAAGACATCTGGTTGATCGGCACCGACCCTAGACACTCCGATAGTGGTAAGAAAAAAAACATTGTATTGCTTTGAAGTATTACTGTCTTTTATCCAATTCAAAATAGTGAGCTGATATTTATGGCCATTTATTGAGCAAGCTGTTACTGTAAATTTCATTATTTGTTTTCTCATTATCCTGTTCTACTCATTTCGCAGAAGCGAATGCATTCATGTTACCAACTATACATTCAAACTTTGATTCCTTAGCAACGTATTGCATCTACACGGCCAGCTTGCAAACTTCTTCTCTACCTCTCAAACTTCCTGACGTACAACATGCCGACGGACCCATATACTGTGCACATACATATATGTGCATGCTGCTCCATTCCTTCTGTACTGCTGGTAGAGTAAGATGAATTGACATCCCGTAGATCGTATTGTTTTTGGAGGGATGACAAAATTCTATTGCTTTTAAGTATTACTGTCTTTTATCCAATTCAAAATGGTGAGCTGATATTTATGGCCATTTATTAAGCAAGCTGTCACTGTAAATTTCATTGATATTTGTTTTCTCATTATTCTGTTCTACTCATTTCGCAGAAGCGAATGCATTTATGTTACCAGCTATACATTCAAACTTTGATTCCTTACCAACGTATTGCATCTACACGGCCAGCTTGCAAACTTCTTCTCTACCTCTCAAACTTCCTGACGTACAACATGCCGACGGACCCATATACTGTGCACATACATATATGTGTATGCTGCTCCATTCCTCCTGTACTGCTGGTAGAGTAAGATGAATTGACATCCCGTAGATCGTATTGTTTTTGGAGGGATGATAACTGAAAGAAACATGCTTCCTATTCATACGCGCATATTTTCATTTCGGACAACACAAGTGAATTTGTACATTGTACGTATGCATAATTATTCAGAAAATTAGCTATGGCCCAGCACTGTTAGCATTATAGGGAGTGGACATCTTTGCAATGGGCTGTGCCAAAATGGAATGAAAAACAAAACAAACAAAAAAATCAAACAAATTGTTTATAGGTGTGCGGGTTGGGATGTCTCATCGTCTAAACAATGTTTTCGCCGTTGTCTCTTGAAACTTCGAACTGACTAAAGTCATGATGCATGTTTTTCCTCAATGCCAACACTAAGAGAAAGAAACATTCATTGCATGAGTATGGAGTTGTCATGGTAATGGACATTTGTAGGGACTAGGGAGTTCAATTTTTTTCTCCATAAGAAACAAAAACAAGAAAACAATACGAGCAGAATTCGGCGATTTTGAAACACATTTGGAGACAGGCGACAGTTGCTACGTTAGTGGTGCAAAGCGTTCTGAAGACTTTCGTGAAGCATCTCTTCGTGTAAAGGCTGTAGTAAATAGATTATTCGTAATCTTTTAATGTAACTAAGCTGCGATCGTTGTCAGGTTATTATACAGAAATGGGATGTGCGCCCTCTTCCAAACTTTGATCCAATCACAGCGCAATACTCTCTCGACATAAGCGTGAAATATTCAGTGTACGCCTTAATGCACTGACGTAATAATATATCTGCTATATAGGACGCAAAATATGTCTATTGTGGAAACGATTCGTTGCTAAGGATTCATTCCCGTTTCTTTTTGCCTACTTGTCAGAAGTGCTTTCGTACCGGCACTGTTCGAATTGAATTACCATAAAGGATTATTACCTTCGAACGGGCTTACAATAGTAATACATGTAATAATAATAAAAAGACATCTGGTTGATCGGCACCGACCCTAGACACTCCGATAGTGGTAAGAAAAAAAACATTGTATTGCTTTGAAGTATTACTGTCTTTTATCCAATTCAAAATAGTGAGCTGATATTTATGGCCATTTATTGAGCAAGCTGTTACTGTAAATTTCATTATTTGTTTTCTCATTATCCTGTTCTACTCATTTCGCAGAAGCGAATGCATTCATGTTACCAACTATACATTCAAACTTTGATTCCTTAGCAACGTATTGCATCTACACGGCCAGCTTGCAAACTTCTTCTCTACCTCTCAAACTTCCTGACGTACAACATGCCGACGGACCCATATACTGTGCACATACATATATGTGCATGCTGCTCCATTCCTTCTGTACTGCTGGTAGAGTAAGATGAATTGACATCCCGTAGATCGTATTGTTTTTGGAGGGATGACAAAATTCTATTGCTTTTAAGTATTACTGTCTTTTATCCAATTCAAAATGGTGAGCTGATATTTATGGCCATTTATTGAGCAAGCTGTCACTGTAAATTTCATTGATATTTGTTTTCTCATTATTCTGTTCTACTCATTTCGCAGAAGCGAATGCATTCATGTTACCAGCTATACATTCAAACTTTGATTCCTTACCAACGTATTGCATCTACACGGCCAGCTTGCAAACTTCTTCTCTACCTCTCAAACTTCCTGACGTACAACATGCCGACGGACCCATATACTGTGCACATACATATATGTGTATGCTGCTCCATTCCTCCTGCACTGCTGGTAGAGTAAGATGAATTGACATCCCGTAGATCGTATTGTTTTTGGAGGGATGATGACTGAAAGAAACATGCTTCCTATTCATACGCGCATATTTTCATTTCGGACAACACAAGTGAATTTGTACATTGTACGTATGCATAATAATTCAGAAAATTAGCTATGGCCCAGCACTGTTAGCATTATAGGGAGTGGACATCTTTGCAATGGGCTGTGCCAAAATGGAATGAAAAACAAAACAAACAAAAAAATCAAACAAATTGTTTATAGGTGTGCGGGTTGGGATGTCTCATCGTCTAAACAATGTTTTCGCCGTTGTCTCTTGAAACTTCGAACTGACTAAAGTCATGATGCATGTTTTTCCTCAATGCCAACACTAAGAGAAAGAAACATTCATTGCATGAGTATGGAGTTGTCATGGTAATGGACATTTGTAGGGACTAGGGAGTTCAATTTTTTTCTCCATAAGAAACAAAAACAAGAAAACAATACGAGCAGAATTCGGCGATTTTGAAACACATTTGGAGACAGGCGACAGTTGCTACGTTAGTGGTGCAAAGCGTTCTGAAGACTTTCGTGAAGCATCTCTTCGTGTAAAGGCTGTAGTAAATAGATTATTCGTAATCTTTTAATGTAACTAAGCTGCGATCGTTGTCAGGTTATTATACAGAAATGGGATGTGCGCCCTCTTCCAAACTTTGATCCAATCACAGCGCAATACTCTCTCGACATAAGCGTGAAATATTCAGTGTACGCCTTAATGCACTGACGTAATAATATATCTGCTATATAGGACGCAAAATATGTCTATTGTGGAAACGATTCGTTGCTAAGGATTCATTCCCGTTTCTTTTTGCCTACTTGTCAGAAGTGCTTTCGTACCGGCACTGTTCGAATTGAATTACCATAAAGGATTATTACCTTCGAACGGGCTTACAATAGTAATACATGTAATAATAATAAAAAGACATCTGGTTGATCGGCACCGACCCTAGACACTCCGATAGTGGTAAGAAAAAAAACATTGTATTGCTTTGAAGTATTACTGTCTTTTATCCAATTCAAAATAGTGAGCTGATATTTATGGCCATTTATTGAGCAAGCTGTTACTGTAAATTTCATTATTTGTTTTCTCATTATCCTGTTCTACTCATTTCGCAGAAGCGAATGCATTCATGTTACCAACTATACATTCAAACTTTGATTCCTTAGCAACGTATTGCATCTACACGGCCAGCTTGCAAACTTCTTCTCTACCTCTCAAACTTCCTGACGTACAACATGCCGACGGACCCATATACTGTGCACATACATATATGTGCATGCTGCTCCATTCCTTCTGTACTGCTGGTAGAGTAAGATGAATTGACATCCCGTAGATCGTATTGTTTTTGGAGGGATGACAAAATTCTATTGCTTTTAAGTATTACTGTCTTTTATCCAATTCAAAATGGTGAGCTGATATTTATGGCCATTTATTGAGCAAGCTGTCACTGTAAATTTCATTGATATTTGTTTTCTCATTATTCTGTTCTACTCATTTCGCAGAAGCGAATGCATTCATGTTACCAGCTATACATTCAAACTTTGATTCCTTACCAACGTATTGCATCTACACGGCCAGCTTGCAAACTTCTTCTCTACCTCTCAAACTTCCTGACGTACAACATGCCGACGGACCCATATACTGTGCACATACATATATGTGTATGCTGCTCCATTCCTCCTGCACTGCTGGTAGAGTAAGATGAATTGACATCCCGTAGATCGTATTGTTTTTGGAGGGATGATGACTGAAAGAAACATGCTTCCTATTCATACGCGCATATTTTCATTTCGGACAACACAAGTGAATTTGTACATTGTACGTATGCATAATAATTCAGAAAATTAGCTATGGCCCAGCACTGTTAGCATTATAGGGAGTGGACATCTTTGCAATGGGCTGTGCCAAAATGGAATGAAAAACAAAACAAACAAAAAAATCAAACAAATTGTTTATAGGTGTGCGGGTTGGGATGTCTCATCGTCTAAACAATGTTTTCGCCGTTGTCTCTTGAAACTTCGAACTGACTAAAGTCATGATGCATGTTTTTCCTCAATGCCAACACTAAGAGAAAGAAACATTCATTGCATGAGTATGGAGTTGTCATGGTAATGGACATTTGTAGGGACTAGGGAGTTCAATTTTTTTCTCCATAAGAAACAAAAACAAGAAAACAATACGAGCAGAATTCGGCGATTTTGAAACACATTTGGAGACAGGCGACAGTTGCTACGTTAGTGGTGCAAAGCGTTCTGAAGACTTTCGTGAAGCATCTCTTCGTGTAAAGGCTGTAGTAAATAGATTATTCGTAATCTTTTAATGTAACTAAGCTGCGATCGTTGTCAGGTTATTATACAGAAATGGGATGTGCGCCCTCTTCCAAACTTTGATCCAATCACAGCGCAATACTCTCTCGACATAAGCGTGAAATATTCAGTGTACGCCTTAATGCACTGACGTAATAATATATCTGCTATATAGGACGCAAAATATGTCTATTGTGGAAACGATTCGTTGCTAAGGATTCATTCCCGTTTCTTTTTGCCTACTTGTCAGAAGTGCTTTCGTACCGGCACTGTTCGAATTGAATTACCATAAAGGATTATTACCTTCGAACGGGCTTACAATAGTAATACATGTAATAATAATAAAAAGACATCTGGTTGATCGGCACCGACCCTAGACACTCCGATAGTGGTAAGAAAAAAAACATTGTATTGCTTTGAAGTATTACTGTCTTTTATCCAATTCAAAATAGTGAGCTGATATTTATGGCCATTTATTGAGCAAGCTGTTACTGTAAATTTCATTATTTGTTTTCTCATTATCCTGTTCTACTCATTTCGCAGAAGCGAATGCATTCATGTTACCAACTATACATTCAAACTTTGATTCCTTAGCAACGTATTGCATCTACACGGCCAGCTTGCAAACTTCTTCTCTACCTCTCAAACTTCCTGACGTACAACATGCCGACGGACCCATATACTGTGCACATACATATATGTGCATGCTGCTCCATTCCTTCTGTACTGCTGGTAGAGTAAGATAAATTGACATCCCGTAGATCGTATTGTTTTTGGAGGGATGATGACTGAAAGAAACATGCTTCCTATTCATACGCGCATATTTTCATTTCGGACAACACAAGTGAATTTGTACATTGTACGTATGCATAATTATTCAGAAAATTAGCTATGGCCCAGCACTGTTAGCATTATAGGGAGTGGACATCTTTGCAATGGGCTGTGCCAAAATGGAATGAAAAACAAAACAAACAAAAAAATCAAACAAATTGTTTATAGGTGTGCGGGTTGGGATGTCTCATCGTCTAAACAATGTTTTCGCCGTTGTCTCTTGAAACTTCGAACTGACTAAAGTCATGATGCATGTTTTTCCTCAATGCCAACACTAAGAGAAAGAAACATTCATTGCATGAGTATGGAGTTGTCATGGTAATGGACATTTGTAGGGACTAGGGAGTTCAATTTTTTTCTCCATAAGAAACAAAAACAAGAAAACAATACGAGCAGAATTCGGCGATTTTGAAACACATTTGGAGACAGGCGACAGTTGCTACGTTAGTGGTGCAAAGCGTTCTGAAGACTTTCGTGAAGCATCTCTTCGTGTAAAGGCTGTAGTAAATAGATTATTCGTAATCTTTTAATGTAACTAAGCTGCGATCGTTGTCAGGTTATTATACAGAAATGGGATGTGCGCCCTCTTCCAAACTTTGATCCAATCACAGCGCAATACTCTCTCGACATAAGCGTGAAATATTCAGTGTACGCCTTAATGCACTGACGTAATAATATATCTGCTATATAGGACGCAAAATATGTCTATTGTGGAAACGATTCGTTGCTAAGGATTCATTCCCGTTTCTTTTTGCCTACTTGTCAGAAGTGCTTTCGTACCGGCACTGTTCGAATTGAATTACCATAAAGGATTATTACCTTCGAACGGGCTTACAATAGTAATACATGTAATAATAATAAAAAGACATCTGGTTGATCGGCACCGACCCTAGACACTCCGATAGTGGTAAGAAAAAAAACATTGTATTGCTTTGAAGTATTACTGTCTTTTATCCAATTCAAAATAGTGAGCTGATATTTATGGCCATTTATTGAGCAAGCTGTTACTGTAAATTTCATTATTTGTTTTCTCATTATCCTGTTCTACTCATTTCGCAGAAGCGAATGCATTCATGTTACCAACTATACATTGAAACTTTGATTCCTTAGCAACGTATTGCATCTACACGGCCAGCTTGCAAACTTCTTCTCTACCTCTCAAACTTCCTGACGTACAACATGCCGACGGACCCATATACTGTGCACATACATATATGTGCATGCTGCTCCATTCCTTCTGTACTGCTGGTAGAGTAAGATGAATTGACATCCCGTAGATCGTATTGTTTTTGGAGGGATGACAAAATTCTATTGCTTTTAAGTATTACTGTCTTTTATCCAATTCAAAATAGTGAGCTGATATCTAGGCCATTTATTGAGCATGCTGTTACTGTAAATTTCATAGATATTTGTTTTCTCATTATTCTGTTCTAGTCATTTCGCAGAAGCGAATGCATTCATGTTACCAACTATACATTCAAACTTTGATTCCTTAGCAACGTATTGCATCTACACGGCAAGCTTGCAAACTTCTTCTCTACCTCTCAAACTTCCTGACGTTCAACATGCTGACGGACCCATATACTGTGCACATACATAATTTGTGTATGCTACTCCATTCCTTCTGCACTGCTGGTAGAGTAAGATGAATTGACATCCCGTAGATTGTATTGTTTTTGGAGGGATGATGACGGAAAGAAACATGCTTCCTATTCATACGCGCATAGTTTCATTTCGGACAACACGAGTGAATTTGTACATGCAGCATTACCGTACTGTACGTATGCATAATTATTCAGAAAATTACCTCTGGCCCAGCACTGTTAGCATTATAGGGAGTGGACATCTTTGCAATGGGCTGTGCCAAAATGGAATGAAAAACAAAACAAACAAAAAAATCAAACAAATTGTTTATAGGTGTGCGGGTTGGGATGTCTCATCGTCTAAACAATGTTTTCGCCGTTGTCTCTTGAAACTTCGAACTGACTAAAGTCATGATGCATGTTCTTCCTCAATGCCAACACTAAGAGAAAGAAACATTCATTGCATGAGTATGGAGTTGTCATGGTAATGGACATTTGTAGGGACTAGGGAGTTCAATTTTTTTCTCCATAAGAAAGAAAAACAAGAAAACAATACGAGCAGAATTCGGCGATTTTGAAACACATTTGGAGATAGGCGACAGTTGCTACGTTAGTGGTGCAAAGCGTTCTGAAGACTTTCGTGAAGCATCTCTTCGTGTAAAGGCTGTAGTAAATAGATTATTCGTAATCTTTTAATGTAACTAAGCTGCGATCGTTGTCAGGTTATTATACAGAAATGGGATGTGCGCCCTCTTCCAAACTTTGATCCAATCACAGCGCAATACTCTCTCGACATAAGCGTGAAATATTCAGTGTACGCCTTAATGCACTGACGTAATAATATATCTGCTATATAGGACGCAAAATATGTCTATTGTGGAAACGATTCGTTGCTAAGGATTCATTCCCGTTTCTTTTTGCCTACTTGTCAGAAGTGCTTTCGTACCGGCACTGTTCGAATTGAATTACCATAAAGGATTATTACCTTCGAACGGGCTTACAATAGTAATACATGTAATAATAATAAAAAGACATCTGGTTGATCGGCACCGACCCTAGACACTCCGATAGTGGTAAGAAAAAAAACATTGTATTGCTTTGAAGTATTACTGTCTTTTATCCAATTCAAAATAGTGAGCTGATATTTATGGCCATTTATTGAGCAAGCTGTTACTGTAAATTTCATTATTTGTTTTCTCATTATCCTGTTCTACTCATTTCGCAGAAGCGAATGCATTCATGTTACCAACTATACATTGAAACTTTGATTCCTTAGCAACGTATTGCATCTACACGGCCAGCTTGCAAACTTCTTCTCTACCTCTCAAACTTCCTGACGTACAACATGCCGACGGACCCATATACTGTGCACATACATATATGTGCATGCTGCTCCATTCCTTCTGTACTGCTGGTAGAGTAAGATGAATTGACATCCCGTAGATCGTATTGTTTTTGGAGGGATGACAAAATTCTATTGCTTTTAAGTATTACTGTCTTTTATCCAATTCAAAATGGTGAGCTGATATTTATGGCCATTTATTGAGCAAGCTGTCACTGTAAATTTCATTGATATTTGTTTTCTCATTATTCTGTTCTACTCATTTCGCAGAAGCGAATGCATTCATGTTACCAGCTATACATTCAAACTTTGATTCCTTACCAACGTATTGCATCTACACGGCCAGCTTGCAAACTTCTTCTCTACCTCTCAAACTTCCTGACGTACAACATGCCGACGGACCCATATACTGTGCACATACATATATGTGTATGCTGCTCCATTCCTCCTGCACTGCTGGTAGAGTAAGATGAATTGACATCCCGTAGATCGTATTGTTTTTGGAGGGATGATGACTGAAAGAAACATGCTTCCTATTCATACGCGCATATTTTCATTTCGGACAACACAAGTGAATTTGTACATTGTACGTATGCATAATAATTCAGAAAATTAGCTATGGCCCAGCACTGTTAGCATTATAGGGAGTGGACATCTTTGCAATGGGCTGTGCCAAAATGGAATGAAAAACAAAACAAACAAAAAAATCAAACAAATTGTTTATAGGTGTGCGGGTTGGGATGTCTCATCGTCTAAACAATGTTTTCGCCGTTGTCTCTTGAAACTTCGAACTGACTAAAGTCATGATGCATGTTTTTCCTCAATGCCAACACTAAGAGAAAGAAACATTCATTGCATGAGTATGGAGTTGTCATGGTAATGGACATTTGTAGGGACTAGGGAGTTCAATTTTTTTCTCCATAAGAAACAAAAACAAGAAAACAATACGAGCAGAATTCGGCGATTTTGAAACACATTTGGAGACAGGCGACAGTTGCTACGTTAGTGGTGCAAAGCGTTCTGAAGACTTTCGTGAAGCATCTCTTCGTGTAAAGGCTGTAGTAAATAGATTATTCGTAATCTTTTAATGTAACTAAGCTGCGATCGTTGTCAGGTTATTATACAGAAATGGGATGTGCGCCCTCTTCCAAACTTTGATCCAATCACAGCGCAATACTCTCTCGACATAAGCGTGAAATATTCAGTGTACGCCTTAATGCACTGACGTAATAATATATCTGCTATATAGGACGCAAAATATGTCTATTGTGGAAACGATTCGTTGCTAAGGATTCATTCCCGTTTCTTTTTGCCTACTTGTCAGAAGTGCTTTCGTACCGGTGCACTGTTCGAATTGAATTACCATAAAGGATTATTACCTTCGAACGGGCTTACAATAGTAATACATGTAATAATAATAAAAAGACATCTGGTTGATCGGCACCGACCCTAGACACTCCGATAGTGGTAAGAAAAAAAACATTGTATTGCTTTGAAGTATTACTGTCTTTTATCCAATTCAAAATAGTGAGCTGATATTTATGGCCATTTATTGAGCAAGCTGTTACTGTAAATTTCATTATTTGTTTTCTCATTATCCTGTTCTACTCATTTCGCAGAAGCGAATGCATTCATGTTACCAACTATACATTCAAACTTTGATTCCTTAGCAACGTATTGCATCTACACGGCCAGCTTGCAAACTTCTTCTCTACCTCTCAAACTTCCTGACGTACAACATGCCGACGGACCCATATACTGTGCACATACATATATGTGCATGCTGCTCCATTCCTTCTGTACTGCTGGTAGAGTAAGATGAATTGACATCCCGTAGATCGTATTGTTTTTGGAGGGATGACAAAATTCTATTGCTTTTAAGTATTACTGTCTTTTATCCAATTCAAAATAGTGAGCTGATATCTATGGCCATTTATTGAGCATGCTGTTACTGTAAATTTCATAGATATTTGTTTTCTCATTATTCTGTTCTAGTCATTTCGCAGAAGCGAATGCATTCATGTTACCAACTATACATTCAAACTTTGATTCCTTAGCAACGTATTGCATCTACACGGCAAGCTTGCAAACTTCTTCTCTACCTCTCAAACTTCCTGACGTTCAACATGCTGACGGACCCATATACTGTGCACATACATAATTTGTGTATGCTACTCCATTCCTTCTGCACTGCTGGTAGAGTAAGATGAATTGACATCCCGTAGATTGTATTGTTTTTGGAGGGATGATGACGGAAAGAAACATGCTTCCTATTCATACGCGCATAGTTTCATTTCGGACAACACGAGTGAATTTGTACATGCAGCATTACCGTACTGTACGTATGCATAATTATTCAGAAAATTACCTCTGGCCCAGCACTGTTAGCATTATAGGGAGTGGACATCTTTGCAATGGGCTGTGCCAAAATGGAATGAAAAACAAAACAAACAAAAAAATCAAACAAATTGTTTATAGGTGTGCGGGTTGGGATGTCTCATCGTCTAAACAATGTTTTCGCCGTTGTCTCTTGAAACTTCGAACTGACTAAAGTCATGATGCATGTTTTTCCTCAATGCCAACACTAAGAGAAAGAAACATTCATTGCATGAGTATGGAGTTGTCATGGTAATGGACATTTGTAGGGACTAGGGAGTTCAATTTTTTTCTCCATAAGAAACAAAAACAAGAAAACAATACGAGCAGAATTCGGCGATTTTGAAACACATTTGGAGACAGGCGACAGTTGCTACGTTAGTGGTGCAAAGCGTTCTGAAGACTTTCGTGAAGCATCTCTTCGTGTAAAGGCTGTAGTAAATAGATTATTCGTAATCTTTTAATGTAACTAAGCTGCGATCGTTGTCAGGTTATTATACAGAAATGGGATGTGCGCCCTCTTCCAAACTTTGATCCAATCACAGCGCAATACTCTCTCGACATAAGCGTGAAATATTCAGTGTACGCCTTAATGCACTGACGTAATAATATATCTGCTATATAGGACGCAAAATATGTCTATTGTGGAAACGATTCGTTGCTAAGGATTCATTCCCGTTTCTTTTTGCCTACTTGTCAGAAGTGCTTTCGTACCGGCACTGTTCGAATTGAATTACCATAAAGGATTATTACCTTCGAACGGGCTTACAATAGTAATACATGTAATAATAATAAAAAGACATCTGGTTGATCGGCACCGACCCTAGACACTCCGATAGTGGTAAGAAAAAAAACATTGTATTGCTTTGAAGTATTACTGTCTTTTATCCAATTCAAAATAGTGAGCTGATATTTATGGCCATTTATTGAGCAAGCTGTTACTGTAAATTTCATTATTTGTTTTCTCATTATCCTGTTCTACTCATTTCGCAGAAGCGAATGCATTCATGTTACCAACTATACATTCAAACTTTGATTCCTTAGCAACGTATTGCATCTACACGGCCAGCTTGCAAACTTCTTCTCTACCTCTCAAACTTCCTGACGTACAACATGCCGACGGACCCATATACTGTGCACATACATATATGTGCATGCTGCTCCATTCCTTCTGTACTGCTGGTAGAGTAAGATGAATTGACATCCCGTAGATCGTATTGTTTTTGGAGGAATGACAAAATTCTATTGCTTTTAAGTATTACTGTCTTTTATCCAATTCAAAATGGTGAGCTGATATTTATGGCCATTTATTGAGCAAGCTGTCACTGTAAATTTCATTGATATTTGTTTTCTCATTATTCTGTTCTACTCATTTCGCAGAAGCGAATGCATTCATGTTACCAGCTATACATTCAAACTTTGATTCCTTACCAACGTATTGCATCTACACGGCCAGCTTGCAAACTTCTTCTCTACCTCTCAGACTTCCTGACGTACAACATGCCGACGGACCCATATACTGTGCACATACATATATGTGTATGCTGCTCCATTCCTCCTGCACTGCTGGTAGAGTAAGATGAATTGACATCCCGTAGATCGTATTGTTTTTGGAGGGATGATGACTGAAAGAAACATGCTTCCTATTCATACGCGCATATTTTCATTTCGGACAACACAAGTGAATTTGTACATTGTACGTATGCATAATTATTCAGAAAATTAGCTATGGCCCAGCACTGTTAGCATTATAGGGAGTGGACATCTTTGCAATGGGCTGTGCCAAAATGCAATGAAAAACAAAACAAACAAAAAAATCAAACAAATTGTTTATAGGTGTGCGGGTTGGGATGTCTCATCGTCTAAACAATGTTTTCGCCGTTGTCTCTTGAAACTTCGAACTGACTAAAGTCATGATGCATGTTTTTCCTCAATGCCAACACTAAGAGAAAGAAACATTCATTGCATGAGTATGGAGTTGTCATGGTAATGGACATTTGTAGGGACTAGGGAGTTCAATTTTTTTCTCCATAAGAAACAAAAACAAGAAAACAATACGAGCAGAATTCGGCGATTTTGAAACACATTTGGAGACAGGCGACAGTTGCTACGTTAGTGGTGCAAAGCGTTCTGAAGACTTTCGTGAAGCATCTCTTCGTGTAAAGGCTGTAGTAAATAGATTATTCGTAATCTTTTAATGTAACTAAGCTGCGATCGTTGTCAGGTTATTATACAGAAATGGGATGTGCGCCCTCTTCCAAACTTTGATCCAATCACAGCGCAATACTCTCTCGACATAAGCGTGAAATATTCAGTGTACGCCTTAATGCACTGACGTAATAATATATCTGCTATATAGGACGCAAAATATGTCTATTGTGGAAACGATTCGTTGCTAAGGATTCATTCCCGTTTCTTTTTGCCTACTTGTCAGAAGTGCTTTCGTACCGGCACTGTTCGAATTGAATTACCATAAAGGATTATTACCTTCGAACGGGCTTACAATAGTAATACATGTAATAATAATAAAAAGACATCTGGTTGATCGGCACCGACCCTAGACACTCCGATAGTGGTAAGAAAAAAAACATTGTATTGCTTTGAAGTATTACTGTCTTTTATCCAATTCAAAATAGTGAGCTGATATTTATGGCCATTTATTGAGCAAGCTGTTACTGTAAATTTCATTATTTGTTTTCTCATTATCCTGTTCTACTCATTTCGCAAAAGCGAATGCATTCATGTTACCAACTATACATTCAAACTTTGATTCCTTAGCAACGTATTGCATCTACACGGCCAGCTTGCAAACTTCTTCTCTACCTCTCAAACTTCCTGACGTACAACATGCCGACGGACCCATATACTGTGCACATACATATATGTGCATGCTGCTCCATTCCTTCTGTACTGCTGGTAGAGTAAGATGAATTGACATCCCGTAGATCGTATTGTTTTTGGAGGGATGACAAAATTCTATTGCTTTTAAGTATTACTGTCTTTTATCCAATTCAAAATAGTGAGCTGATATCTATGGCCATTTATTGAGCATGCTGTTACTGTAAATTTCATAGATATTTGTTTTCTCATTATTCTGTTCTAGTCATTTCGCAGAAGCGAATGCATTCATGTTACCAACTATACATTCAAACTTTGATTCCTTAGCAACGTATTGCATCTACACGGCAAGCTTGCAAACTTCTTCTCTACCTCTCAAACTTCCTGACGTTCAACATGCTGACGGACCCATATACTGTGCACATACATATATGTGTATGCTACTCCATTCCTTCTGCACTGCTGGTAGAGTAAGATGAATTGACATCCCGTAGATTGTATTGTTTTTGGAGGGATGATGACGGAAAGAAACATGCTTCCTATTCATACGCGCATAGTTTCATTTCGGACAACACGAGTGAATTTGTACATGCAGCATTACCGTATTGTACGTATGCATAATTATTCAGAAAATTACCTCTGGCCCAGCACTGTTAGCATTATAGGGAGTGGACATCTTTGCAATGGGCTGTGCGAAAATGGAATGAAAAACAAAACAAACAAAAAAATCAAACAAATTGTTTATAGGTGTGCGGGTTGGGATGTCTCATCGTCTAAACAATGTTTTCGCCGTTGTCTCTTGAAACTTCGAACTGACTAAAGTCATGATGCATGTTTTTCCTCAATGCCAACACTAAGAGAAAGAAACATTCATTGCATGAGTATGGTGTTGTCATGGTAATGGACATTTGTAGGGACTAGGGAGTTCAATTTTTTTCTCCATAAGAAACAAAAACAAGAAAACAATACGAGCAGAATTCGGCGATTTTGAAACACATTTGGAGACAGGCGACAGTTGCTACGTTAGTGGTGCAAAGCGTTCTGAAGACTTTCGTGAAGCATCTCTTCGTGTTAAAGGCTGTAGTAAATAGATTATTCGTAATCTTTTAATGTACCTAAGCTGCGATCGTTGTCAGGTTATTATACAGAAATGGGATGTGCGCCCTCTTCCAAACTTTGATCCAATCACAGCGCAATACTCTCTCGACATAAGCGTGAAATATTCAGTGTACGCCTTAATGCACTGACGTAATAATATATCTGCCATATAGGACGCAAAATATGTCTATTGTGGAAACGATTCGTTGCTAAGGATTCATTCCCGTTTCTTTTTGCCTACTTGTCAGAAGTGCTTTCGTACCGGCACTGTTCGAATTGAATTACCATAAAGGATTATTACCTTCGAACGGGCTTACAATAGTAATACATGTAATAATAATAAAAAGACATCTGGTTGATCGGCACCGACCCTAGACACTCCGATAGTGGTAAGAAAAAAAACATTGTATTGCTTTGAAGTATTACTGTCTTTTATCCAATTCAAAATAGTGAGCTGATATCTATGGCCATTTATTGAGCATGCTGTTACTGTAAATTTCATAGATATTTGTTTTCTCATTATTCTGTTCTAGTCATTTCGCAGAAGCGAATGCATTCATGTTACCAACTATACATTCAAACTTTGATTCCTTAGCAACGTATTGCATCTACACGGCAAGCTTGCAAACCTTTTCTCTACCTCTCAAACTTCCATTATTGAGCAAGCTGTTACTGTAAATTTCATTATTTGTTTTCTCATTATTCTGTTCTACTCATTTCGCAGAAGCGAATGCATTCATGTTACCAACTATACATTCAAACTTTGATTCCTTAGCGACGTATTGCATCTACACGGCCAGCTTGCAAACTTCTTCTCTACCTCTCAAACTTCCTGACGTACAACATGCCGACGGACCCATATACTGTGCACATACATATATGTGCATGCTGCTCCATTCCTTCTGTACTGCTGGTAAAGTAAGATGAATTGACATCCCGTAGATCGTATTGTTTTTGGAGGGATGACAAAATTCTATTGCTTTTAAGTATTACTGTCTTTTATCCAATTCAAAATGGTGAGCTGATATTTATGGCCATTTATTGAGCAAGCTGTCACTTTAAATTTCATAGATATTTGTTTTCTCATTATTCTGTTCTACTCATTTCGCAAAAGCGAATGCATTCATAATACCAGCTATACATTCAAACTTTGATTCCTTAGCAACGTATTGCATCTACACGGCCAGCTTGCAAACTTCTTCTCTACCTCTCAAACTTCCTGACGTACAACATGCCGACGGACCCATATACTGTGCACATACATATATGTGTATGCTTCTCCATTCCTTCTGCACTGCTGGTAGAGTAAGATGAATTGACATCCCGTAGATCGTATTGTTTTTGGAGGGATGATGACTGAAAGAAACATGCTTCCTATTCATACGCGCATATTTTCATTTCGGACAACACAAGTGAATTTGTACATTGTACGTATGCATAATTATTCAGAAAATTAGCTATGGCCCAGCACTGTTAGCATTATAGGGAGTGGACATCTTTGCAATGGGCTGTGCCAAAATGCAATGAAAAACAAAACAAACAAAAAAATCAAACAAATTGTTTATAGGTGTGCGGGTTGGGATGTCTCATCGTCTAAACAATGTTTTCGCCGTTGTCTCTTGAAACTTCGAACTGACTAAAGTCATGATGCATGTTTTTCCTCAATGCCAACACTAAGAGAAAGAAACATTCATTGCATGAGTATGGAGTTGTCATGGTAATGGACATTTGTAGGGACTAGGGAGTTCAATTTTTTTCTCCATAAGAAACAAAAACAAGAAAACAATACGAGCAGAATTCGGCGATTTTGAAACACATTTGGAGACAGGCGACAGTTGCTACGTTAGTGGTGCAAAGCGTTCTGAAGACTTTCGTGAAGCATCTCTTCGTGTAAAGGCTGTAGTAAATAGATTATTCGTAATCTTTTAATGTAACTAAGCTGCGATCGTTGTCAGGTTATTATACAGAAATGGGATGTGCGCCCTCTTCCAAACTTTGATCCAATCACAGCGCAATACTCTCTCGACATAAGCGTGAAATATTCAGTGTACGCCTTAATGCACTGACGTAATAATATATCTGCTATATAGGACGCAAAATATGTCTATTGTGGAAACGATTCGTTGCTAAGGATTCATTCCCGTTTCTTTTTGCCTACTTGTCAGAAGTGCTTTCGTACCGGCACTGTTCGAATTGAATTACCATAAAGGATTATTACCTTCGAACGGGCTTACAATAGTAATACATGTAATAATAATAAAAAGACATCTGGTTGATCGGCACCGACCCTAGACACTCCGATAGTGGTAAGAAAAAAAACATTGTATTGCTTTGAAGTATTACTGTCTTTTATCCAATTCAAAATAGTGAGCTGATATTTATGGCCATTTATTGAGCAAGCTGTTACTGTAAATTTCATTATTTGTTTTCTCATTATCCTGTTCTACTCATTTCGCAAAAGCGAATGCATTCATGTTACCAACTATACATTCAAACTTTGATTCCTTAGCAACGTATTGCATCTACACGGCCAGCTTGCAAACTTCTTCTCTACCTCTCAAACTTCCTGACGTACAACATGCCGACGGACCCATATACTGTGCACATACATATATGTGCATGCTGCTCCATTCCTTCTGTACTGCTGGTAGAGTAAGATGAATTGACATCCCGTAGATCGTATTGTTTTTGGAGGGATGACAAAATTCTATTGCTTTTAAGTATTACTGTCTTTTATCCAATTCAAAATAGTGAGCTGATATCTATGGCCATTTATTGAGCATGCTGTTACTGTAAATTTCATAGATATTTGTTTTCTCATTATTCTGTTCTAGTCATTTCGCAGAAGCGAATGCATTCATGTTACCAACTATACATTCAAACTTTGATTCCTTAGCAACGTATTGCATCTACACGGCAAGCTTGCAAACTTCTTCTCTACCTCTCAAACTTCCTGACGTTCAACATGCTGACGGACCCATATACTGTGCACATACATATATGTGTATGCTACTCCATTCCTTCTGCACTGCTGGTAGAGTAAGATGAATTGACATCCCGTAGATTGTATTGTTTTTGGAGGGATGATGACGGAAAGAAACATGCTTCCTATTCATACGCGCATAGTTTCATTTCGGACAACACGAGTGAATTTGTACATGCAGCATTACCGTATTGTACGTATGCATAATTATTCAGAAAATTACCTCTGGCCCAGCACTGTTAGCATTATAGGGAGTGGACATCTTTGCAATGGGCTGTGCGAAAATGGAATGAAAAACAAAACAAACAAAAAAATCAAACAAATTGTTTATAGGTGTGCGGGTTGGGATGTCTCATCGTCTAAACAATGTTTTCGCCGTTGTCTCTTGAAACTTCGAACTGACTAAAGTCATGATGCATGTTTTTCCTCAATGCCAACACTAAGAGAAAGAAACATTCATTGCATGAGTATGGTGTTGTCATGGTAATGGACATTTGTAGGGACTAGGGAGTTCAATTTTTTTCTCCATAAGAAACAAAAACAAGAAAACAATACGAGCAGAATTCGGCGATTTTGAAACACATTTGGAGACAGGCGACAGTTGCTACGTTAGTGGTGCAAAGCGTTCTGAAGACTTTCGTGAAGCATCTCTTCGTGTTAAAGGCTGTAGTAAATAGATTATTCGTAATCTTTTAATGTACCTAAGCTGCGATCGTTGTCAGGTTATTATACAGAAATGGGATGTGCGCCCTCTTCCAAACTTTGATCCAATCACAGCGCAATACTCTCTCGACATAAGCGTGAAATATTCAGTGTACGCCTTAATGCACTGACGTAATAATATATCTGCCATATAGGACGCAAAATATGTCTATTGTGGAAACGATTCGTTGCTAAGGATTCATTCCCGTTTCTTTTTGCCTACTTGTCAGAAGTGCTTTCGTACCGGCACTGTTCGAATTGAATTACCATAAAGGATTATTACCTTCGAACGGGCTTACAATAGTAATACATGTAATAATAATAAAAAGACATCTGGTTGATCGGCACCGACCCTAGACACTCCGATAGTGGTAAGAAAAAAAACATTGTATTGCTTTGAAGTATTACTGTCTTTTATCCAATTCAAAATAGTGAGCTGATATCTATGGCCATTTATTGAGCATGCTGTTACTGTAAATTTCATAGATATTTGTTTTCTCATTATTCTGTTCTAGTCATTTCGCAGAAGCGAATGCATTCATGTTACCAACTATACATTCAAACTTTGATTCCTTAGCAACGTATTGCATCTACACGGCAAGCTTGCAAACCTTTTCTCTACCTCTCAAACTTCCATTATTGAGCAAGCTGTTACTGTAAATTTCATTATTTGTTTTCTCATTATTCTGTTCTACTCATTTCGCAGAAGCGAATGCATTCATGTTACCAACTATACATTCAAACTTTGATTCCTTAGCAACGTATTGCATCTACACGGCCAGCTTGCAAACTTCTTCTCTACCTCTCAAACTTCCTGACGTACAACATGCCGACGGACCCATATACTGTGCACATACATATATGTGCATGCTGCTCCATTCCTTCTGTACTGCTGGTAAAGTAAGATGAATTGACATCCCGTAGATCGTATTGTTTTTGGAGGGATGACAAAATTCTATTGCTTTTAAGTATTACTGTCTTTTATCCAATTCAAAATGGTGAGCTGATATTTATGGCCATTTATTGAGCAAGCTGTCACTTTAAATTTCATAGATATTTGTTTTCTCATTATTCTGTTCTACTCATTTCGCAAAAGCGAATGCATTCATGTTACCAGCTATACATTCAAACTTTGATTCCTTAGCAACGTATTGCATCTACACGGCCAGCTTGCAAACTTCTTCTCTACCTCTCAAACTTCCTGACGTACAACATGCCGACGGACCCATATACTGTGCACATACATATATGTGTATGCTTCTCCATTCCTTCTGCACTGCTGGTAGAGTAAGATGAATTGACATCCCGTAGATCGTATTGTTTTTGGAGGGATGATGACTGAAAGAAACATGCTTCCTATTCATACGCGCATATTTTCATTTCGGACAACACAAGTGAATTTGTACATTGTACGTATGCATAATTATTCAGAAAATTAGCTATGGCCCAGCACTGTTAGCATTATAGGGAGTGGACATCTTTGCAATGGGCTGTGCCAAAATGGAATGAAAAACAAAACAAACAAAAAAATCAAACAAATTGTTTATAGGTGTGCGGGTTGGGATGTCTTATCGTCTAAACAATGTTTTCGCCGTTGTCTCTTGAAACTTCGAACTGACTAAAGTCATGATGCATGTTTTTCCTCAATGCCAACACTAAGAGAAAGAAACATTCATTGCATGAGTATGGAGTTGTCATGGTAATGGACATTTGTAGGGACTAGGGAGTTCAATTTTTTTCTCCATAAGAAACAAAAACAAGAAAACAATACGAGCAGAATTCGGCGATTTTGAAACACATTTGGAGACAGGCGACAGTTGCTACGTTAGTGGTGCAAAGCGTTCTGAAGACTTTCGTGAAGCATCTCTTCGTGTAAAGGCTGTAGTAAATAGATCATTCGTAATCTTTTAATGTAACTAAGCTGCGATCGTTGTCAGGTTATTATACAGAAATGGGATGTGCGCCCTCTTCCAAACTTTGATCCAATCACAGCGCAATACTCTCTCGACATAAGCGTGAAATATTCAGTGTACGCCTTAATGCACTGACGTAATAATATATCTGCTATATAGGACGCAAAATATGTCTATTGTGGAAACGATTCGTTGCTAAGGATTCATTCCCGTTTCTTTTTGCCTACTTGTCAGAAGTGCTTTCGTACCGGCACTGTTCGAATTGAATTACCATAAAGGATTATTACCTTCGAACGGGCTTACAATAGTAATACATGTAAAAAGACATCTGGTTGATCGGCACCGACCCTAGACACTCCGATAGTGGTAAGAAAAAAAACATTGTATTGCTTTGAAGTATTACTGTCTTTTATCCAATTCAAAATAGTGAGCTGATATCTATGGCCATTTATTGAGCATGCTGTTACTGTAAATTTCATAGATATTTGTTTTCTCATTATTCTGTTCTAGTCATTTCGCAGAAGCGAATGCATTCAAACTTTGATTCCTTAGCAACGTATTGCATCTACACGGCAAGCTTGCAAACCTTTTCTCTACCTCTCAAACTTCCATTATTGAGCAAGCTGTTACTGTAAATTTCATTATTTGTTTTCTCATTATTCTGTTCTACTCATTTCGCAGAAGCGAATGCATTCATGTTACCAGCTATACATTCAAACTTTGATTCCTTAGCAACGTATTGCATCTACACGGCCAGCTTGCAAACTTCTTCTCTACCTCTCAAACTTCCTGACGTACAACATGCCGACGGACCCATATACTGTGCGCATACATATACACTGTTGGTCATAAAGGTGGAATATTTTTTTTCACCAAATTTTCACAGCGTAATTATTACCACATGATTTGAATATGGCATTTATGGTGCATGATAACAACTTTACTTTATTATTCTGCCTTTTACACACGTTTGACAGTGATATTTTACAAGTTTATGTCCTAAGCGATGGATGTCATGAGCACAGAACAACAATGACGACAATATACAGTAAATTAAAGGATCATGAGATATTTATTTTCAATCTCTCTCAGTTTTCCAGATGACTTCTTTTTTGTGATTTCATGGACAAATTTGCATCAAACTTGAGTCATTGTTCTTACTCAGTCACCTAGTATCGGGTATGTCCACCCCTGGCACGAACCAGCGCATGCAGACGTCGTGGCATGCTGTCCACTAGCTTGTTGATGACGTCAACAGGCATAGCGTCCCATTCTTCCCTCAGAGCATCTTCCAACTCCTGCAGATTTTGAGGAATGACCTCTCTGTCGTTGATGGCTCGGCCTAGGGCATCCCATGCAGTGCTCTATGGGGTTCATATCCGGCGAACAAGCTGGCCATGGCAACTGTACGACGCCCTCTGCCTCCAGGAATTCCCTTACTGCAGCGGCCCTGTGCGGTCTAGCGTTGTCATCCTGCAGTCGGAAATTGTGCCCATACACTCGTCTTGCATATGGAAGACAGTGGAACTCCAAGATATCCCTGTAGGCGGCGGCGTTGACGTTTCCGTCCGGAACCACCAGTGGCGTTTTCCCTCCATAATGGATGCCGGCCCATATCATCACTGAGCCGCCTCCGCCTTGAGTCGTCTCGTGGATACATTCATCGCGAAGGTTTTCCCCGGCTAATCGACGAACTCGTTGTCTCCCATCCTTTCGGTCAAGGATGAACCGGCTCTCGTCCGTGAAGACCACATGTTGCCAATGTCCTGGATGAAGCCTTCTGTGCTCCCTAGCCCAAAGAAGACGAGCTACTCTGTGGCGAACAGACAGGCGTGGACATTTGGTCAACCGTCGTGCTCGGTAACCATGTTGGAGCAATCTGCGATTAACGGTTGACCGGGAAACGTTGATCCCATGATATCTCCTCCACAAGCGACGAAGACGGCTCGTGGGCAATTTCCGGTTTCTGCGGCTGAAATTCAACAGTTGGCGATCATCTCTTCTTGTGGTCAATCTGGGACGTCCTGGAGATTTCCGTGGCCGCACATTCCCCGCCTCACGTTGACGTTTCAGGATCTTAGAGACTGCACTCTGTGATATCCCTAGGACTTCTGCGATATCAGTCTGCTTGTAGCCCTCCTGTCGCAGTGCTACCACTCTTTCGCGTATTGCTGTTGCCGTTGGACCAGGCATAGTCCAGGGAACGTCTCTACCGATTTTTATTTCAAACGGTACAAGGAACTCGAAAAAATGCAACCTTCTTATACACAGTGCTAAATCAGGGAAAGGGACAGAATATCATATGCATAGGCTTTTATAGTCTACAACAAAAGAATTTATTACGTAATCCAAATTTCTCATGTTATAATGTCACCTGTGTAATGGGGAAACATTATGTAATCACTCAATTACCATTTTGTCTACGCGTAGCCTTTCAAATACCAACGAAACTGTCGATTTTTATTCAAAAATATTTTATTCCACCTTTATGACCAACAGTGTATGTGCATGCTGCTCCATTCCTTCTGTACTGCTGGTAGAGTAAGATGAATTGACATCCCGTAGATCGTATTGTTTTTGGAGGGATGACAAAATTCTATTGCTTTTAAGTATTACTGTCTTTTATCCAATTCAAAATGGTGAGCTGATATTTATGGCCATTTATTGAGCAAGCTGTCACATTAAATTTAATTAATATTTGTTTTCTCATTATTCTGTTCTACTCATTTCGCAGAAGCGAATGCATTCATGTTACCAGCTATACATTCAAACTTTGATTCCTTACCAACGTATTGCATCTACACGGCCAGCTTGCAAACTTCTTCTCTACCTCTCAAACTTCCTGACGTACAACATGCCGATGGACCCATATACTGTGCACATACATATATGTGTATGCTTCTCCATTCCTTCTGCACTGCTGGTAGAGTAAGATGAATTGACATCCCGTAGATCGTATTGTTTTTGGAGGGATGATGACTGAAAGAAACATGCTTCCTATTCATACGCGCATATTTTCATTTCGGACAACACAAGTGAATTTGTACATTGTACGTATGCATAATTATTCAGAAAATTAGCTATGGCCCAGCACTGTTAGCATTATAGGGAGTGGACATCTTTGCAATGGGCTGTGCCAAAATGGAATGAAAAACAAAACAAACAAAAAAATCAAACAAATTGTTTATAGGTGTGCGGGTTGGGATGTCTTATCGTCTAAACAATGTTTTCGCCGTTGTCTCTTGAAACTTCGAACTGACTAAAGTCATGATGCATGTTTTTCCTCAATGCCAACACTAAGAGAAAGAAACATTCATTGCATGAGTATGGAGTTGTCATGGTAATGGACATTTGTAGGGACTAGGGAGTTCAATTTTTTTCTCCATAAGAAACAAAAACAAGAAAACAATACGAGCAGAATTCGGCGATTTTGAAACACATTTGGAGACAGGCGACAGTTGCTACGTTAGTGGTGCAAAGCGTTCTGAAGACTTTCGTGAAGCATCTCTTCGTGTAAAGGCTGTAGTAAATAGATCATTCGTAATCTTTTAATGTAACTAAGCTGCGATCGTTGTCAGGTTATTATACAGAAATGGGATGTGCGCCCTCTTCCAAACTTTGATCCAATCACAGCGCAATACTCTCTCGACATAAGCGTGAAATATTCAGTGTACGCCTTAATGCACTGACGTAATAATATATCTGCTATATAGGACGCAAAATATGTCTATTGTGGAAACGATTCGTTGCTAAGGATTCATTCCCGTTTCTTTTTGCCTACTTGTCAGAAGTGCTTTCGTACCGGCACTGTTCGAATTGAATTACCATAAAGGATTATTACCTTCGAACGGGCTTACAATAGTAATACATGTAAAAAGACATCTGGTTGATCGGCACCGACCCTAGACACTCCGATAGTGGTAAGAAAAAAAACATTGTATTGCTTTGAAGTATTACTGTCTTTTATCCAATTCAAAATAGTGAGCTGATATCTATGGCCATTTATTGAGCATGCTGTTACTGTAAATTTCATAGATATTTGTTTTCTCATTATTCTGTTCTAGTCATTTCGCAGAAGCGAATGCATTCAAACTTTGATTCCTTAGCAACGTATTGCATCTACACGGCAAGCTTGCAAACCTTTTCTCTACCTCTCAAACTTCCATTATTGAGCAAGCTGTTACTGTAAATTTCATTATTTGTTTTCTCATTATTCTGTTCTACTCATTTCGCAGAAGCGAATGCATTCATGTTACCAACTATACATTCAAACTTTGATTCCTTAGCAACGTATTGCATCTACACGGCCAGCTTGCAAACTTCTTCTCTACCTCTCAAACTTCCTGACGTACAACATGCCGACGGACCCATATACTGTGCGCATACATATACACTGTTGGTCATAAAGGTGGAATATTTTTTTTCACCAAATTTTCACAGCGTAATTATTACCACATGATTTGAATATGGCATTTATGGTGCATGATAACAACTTTACTTTATTATTCTGCCTTTTACACACGTTTGACAGTGATATTTTACAAGTTTATGTCCTAAGCGATGGATGTCATGAGCACAGAACAACAATGACGACAATATACAGTAAATTAAAGGATCATGAGATATTTATTTTCAATCTCTCTCAGTTTTCCAGATGACTTCTTTTTTGTGATTTCATGGACAAATTTGCATCAAACTTGAGTCATTGTTCTTACTCAGTCACCTAGTATCGGGTATGTCCACCCCTGGCACGAACCAGCGCATGCAGACGTCGTGGCATGCTGTCCACTAGCTTGTTGATGACGTCAACAGGCATAGCGTCCCATTCTTCCCTCAGAGCATCTTCCAACTCCTGCAGATTTTGAGGAATGACCTCTCTGTCGTTGATGGCTCGGCCTAGGGCATCCCATGCAGTGCTCTATGGGGTTCATATCCGGCGAACAAGCTGGCCATGGCAACTGTACGACGCCCTCTGCCTCCAGGAATTCCCTTACTGCAGCGGCCCTGTGCGGTCTAGCGTTGTCATCCTGCAGTCGGAAATTGTGCCCATACACTCGTCTTGCATATGGAAGACAGTGGAACTCCAAGATATCCCTGTAGGCGGCGGCGTTGACGTTTCCGTCCGGAACCACCAGTGGCGTTTTCCCTCCATAATGGATGCCGGCCCATATCATCACTGAGCCGCCTCCGCCTTGAGTCGTCTCGTGGATACATTCATCGCGAAGGTTTTCCCCGGCTAATCGACGAACTCGTTGTCTCCCATCCTTTCGGTCAAGGATGAACCGGCTCTCGTCCGTGAAGACCACATGTTGCCAATGTCCTGGATGAAGCCTTCTGTGCTCCCTAGCCCAAAGAAGACGAGCTACTCTGTGGCGAACAGACAGGCGTGGACATTTGGTCAACCGTCGTGCTCGGTAACCATGTTGGAGCAATCTGCGATTAACGGTTGACCGGGAAACGTTGATCCCATGATATCTCCTCCACAAGCGACGAAGACGGCTCGTGGGCAATTTCCGGTTTCTGCGGCTGAAATTCAACAGTTGGCGATCATCTCTTCTTGTGGTCAATCTGGGACGTCCTGGAGATTTCCGTGGCCGCACATTCCCCGCCTCACGTTGACGTTTCAGGATCTTAGAGACTGCACTCTGTGATATCCCTAGGACTTCTGCGATATCAGTCTGCTTGTAGCCCTCCTGTCGCAGTGCTACCACTCTTTCGCGTATTGCTGTTGCCGTTGGACCAGGCATAGTCCAGGGAACGTCTCTACCGATTTTTATTTCAAACGGTACAAGGAACTCGAAAAAATGCAACCTTCTTATACACAGTGCTAAATCAGGGAAAGGGACAGAATATCATATGCATAGGCTTTTATAGTCTACAACAAAAGAATTTATTACGTAATCCAAATTTCTCATGTTATAATGTCACCTGTGTAATGGGGAAACATTATGTAATCACTCAATTACCATTTTGTCTACGCGTAGCCTTTCAAATACCAACGAAACTGTCGATTTTTATTCAAAAATATTTTATTCCACCTTTATGACCAACAGTGTATGTGCATGCTGCTCCATTCCTTCTGTACTGCTGGTAGAGTAAGATGAATTGACATCCCGTAGATCGTATTGTTTTTGGAGGGATGACAAAATTCTATTGCTTTTAAGTATTACTGTCTTTTATCCAATTCAAAATGGTGAGCTGATATTTATGGCCATTTATTGAGCAAGCTGTCACATTAAATTTAATTAATATTTGTTTTCTCATTATTCTGTTCTACTCATTTCGCAGAAGCGAATGCATTCATGTTACCAGCTATACATTCAAACTTTGATTCCTTACCAACGTATTGCATCTACACGGCCAGCTTGCAAACTTCTTCTCTACCTCTCAAACTTCCTGACGTACAACATGCCGATGGACCCATATACTGTGCACATACATATATGTGTATGCTTCTCCATTCCTTCTGCACTGCTGGTAGAGTAAGATGAATTGACATCCCGTAGATTGTATTGTTTTTGGAGGGATGATGACTGAAAGAAACATGCTTCCTATTCATACGCGCATATTTTCATTTCGGACAACACAAGTGAATTTGTACATTGTACGTATGCATAATTATTCAGAAAATTAGCTATGGCCCAGCACTGTTAGCATTACAGGGAGTGACATCTTTGCAATGCGCTGTGCCAAAATGCAATGAAAAACAAAACAAAAAAAAAATCAAACAAATTGTTTATAGGTGTGCGGGTTGGGATGTCTTATCGTCTAAACAATAATTTCGCCGTTGTCTCTTGAAACTTCGAATTGACTAAAGTCATGATGCATGTTTTTCCTCAATGCCAACACTAAGAGAAAGAAACATTCATTGCATGAGTATGGAGTTGTCATGGTAATGGACATTTGTAGGGACTAGGGAGTTCAATTTTTTTCTCCATAAGAAACAAAAACAAGAAAACAATACGAGCAGAATTCAGCGATTTTGAAACACATTTCGAGACAGGCGACAGTTGCTACGTTAGTGGTGCAAAGCGTTCTGAAGACTTTCGTGAAGCATCTCTTCGTGTTAAAGGCTGTAGTAAATAGATTATTCGTAATCTTTTAATGTAACTAAGCTGCGATCGTTGTCAGGTTATTATACAGAAATGGGATGTGCGCCCTCTTCCAAACTTTGATCCAATCACAGCGCAATACTCTCTCGACATAAGCGTGAAATATTCAGTGTACGCCTTAATGCACTGACGTAATAATATATCTGCTATATAGGACGCAAAATATGTCTATTGTGGAAACGATTCGTTGCTAAGGATTCATTCCCGTTTCTTTTTGCCTACTTGTCAGAAGTGCTTTCGTACCGGCACTGTTCGAATTGAATTACCATAAAGGATTATTACCTTCGAACGGGCTTACAATAGTAATACATGTAAAAAGACATCTGGTTGATCGGCACCGACCCTAGACACTCCGATAGTGGTAAGAAAAAAAACATTGTATTGCTTTGAAGTATTACTGTCTTTTATCCAATTCAAAATAGTGAGCTGATATCTATGGCCATTTATTGAGCATGCTGTTACTGTAAATTTCATAGATATTTGTTTTCTCATTATTCTGTTCTAGTCATTTCGCAGAAGCGAATGCATTCATGTTACCAACTATACATTCAAACTTTGATTCCTTAGCAACGTATTGCATCTACACGGCAAGCTTGCAAACTTCTTCTCTACCTCTCAAACTTCCTGACGTTCAACATGCTGACGGACCCATATACTGTGCACATACATATATGTGTATGCTACTCCATTCCTTCTGCACTGCTGGTAGAGTAAGATGAATTGACATCCCGTAGATTGTATTGTTTTTGGAGGGATGATGACGGAAAGAAACATGCTTCCTATTCATACGCGCATAGTTTCATTTCGGACAACACGAGTGAATTTGTACATGCAGCATTACCGTATTGTACGTATGCATAATTATTCAGAAAATTACCTCTGGCCCAGCACTGTTAGCATTATAGGGAGTGGACATCTTTGCAATGGGCTGTGCCAAAATGGAATGAAAAACAAAACAAACAAAAAAATCAAACAAATTGTTTATAGGTGTGCGGGTTGGGATGTCTCATCGTCTAAACAATGTTTTCGCCGTTGTCTCTTGAAACTTCGAACTGACTAAAGTCATGATGCATGTTTTTCCTCAATGCCAACACTAAGAGAATCTACACGGCCAGCTTGCAAACTTCTTCTCTACCTCTCAAACTTCCTGACGTACAACATGCCGACGGACCCATATACTGTGCACATACATATATGTGCATGCTGCTCCATTCCTTCTGTACTGCTGGTAGAGTAAGATGAATTGACATCCCGTAGATCGTATTGTTTTTGGAGGGATGACAAAATTCTATTGCTTTTAAGTATTACTGTCTTTTATCCAATTCAAAATGGTGAGCTGATATTTATGGCCATTTATTGAGCAAGCTGTCACTGTAAATTTCATTGATAGTTGTTTTCTCATTATTCTGTTCTACTCATTTCGCAGAAGCGAATGCATTCATGTTACCAGCTATACATTCAAACTTTGATTCCTTATCAACGTATTGCATCTACACGGCCAGCTTGCAAACTTCTTCTCTACCTCTCAGACTTCCTGACGTACAACATGCCGACGGACCCATATACTGTGCACATACATATATGTGTATGCTGCTCCATTCCTCCTGCACTGCTGGTAGAGTAAGATGAATTGACATCCCGTAGATCGTATTGTTTTTGGAGGGATGATGACTGAAAGAAACATGCTTCCTATTCATACGCGCATATTTTCATTTCGGACAACACAAGTGAATTTGTACATTGTACGTATGCATAATTATTCAGAAAATTAGCTATGGCCCAGCACTGTTAGCATTATAGGGAGTGGACATCTTTGCAATGGGCTGTGCCAAAATGGAATGAAAAACAAAACAAACAAAAAAATCAAACAAATTGTTTATAGGTGTGCGGGTTGGGATGTCTCATCGTCTAAACAATGTTTTCGCCGTTGTCTCTTGAAACTTCGAACTGACTAAAGTCATGATGCATGTTTTTCCTCAATACCAACACTAAGAGAAAGAAACATTCATTGCATGAGTATGGAGTTGTCATGGTAATGGACATTTGTAGGGACTAGGGAGTTCAATTTTTTTCTCCATAAGAAACAAAAACAAGAAAACAATACGAGCAGAATTCGGCGATTTTGAAACACATTTGGAGACAGGCGACAGTTGCTACGTTAGTGGTGCAAAGCGTTCTGAAGACTTTCGTGAAGCATCTCTTCGTGTAAAGGCTGTAGTAAATAGATTATTCGTAATCTTTTAATGTAACTAAGCTGCGATCGTTGTCAGGTTATTATACAGAAATGGGATGTGCGCCCTCTTCCAAACTTTGATCCAATCACAGCGCAATACTCTCTCGACATAAGCGTGAAATATTCAGTGTACGCCTTAATGCACTGACGTAATAATATATCTGCTATATAGGACGCAAAATATGTCTATTGTGGAAACGATTCGTTGCTAAGGATTCATTCCCGTTTCTTTTTGCCTACTTGTCAGAAGTGCTTTCGTACCGGCACTGTTCGAATTGAATTACCATAAAGGATTCTTACCTTCGAACGGGCTTACAATAGTAATACATGTAATAATAATAAAAAGACATCTGGTTGATCGGCACCGACCCTAGACACTCCGATAGTGGTAAGAAAAAAAACATTGTATTGCTTTGAAGTATTACTGTCTTTTATCCAATTCAAAATAGTGAGCTGATATTTATGGCCATTTATTGAGCAAGCTGTTACTGTAAATTTCATTATTTGTTTTCTCATTATCCTGTTCTACTCATTTCGCAGAAGCGAATGCATTCATGTTACCAACTATACATTCAAACTTTGATTCCTTAGCAACGTATTGCATCTACACGGCCAGCTTGCAAACTTCTTCTCTACCTCTCAAACTTCCTGACGTACAACATGCCGACGGACCCATATACTGTGCACATACATATATGTGCATGCTGCTCCATTCCTTCTGTACTGCTGGTAGAGTAAGATGAATTGACATCCCGTAGATCGTATTGTTTTTGGAGGGATGACAAAATTCTATTGCTTTTAAGTATTACTGTCTTTTATCCAATTCAAAATAGTGAGCTGATATCTATGGCCATTTATTGAGCATGCTGTTACTGTAAATTTCATAGATATTTGTTTTCTCATTATTCTGTTCTAGTCATTTCGCAGAAGCGAATGCATTCATGTTACCAACTATACATTCAAACTTTGATTCCTTAGCAACGTATTGCATCTACACGGCAAGCTTGCAAACTTCTTCTCTACCTCTCAAACTTCCTGACGTTCAACATGCTGACGGACCCATATACTGTGCACATACATATATGTGTATGCTACTCCATTCCTTCTGCACTGCTGGTAGAGTAAGATGAATTGACATCCCGTAGATTGTATTGTTTTTGGAGGGATGATGACGGAAAGAAACATGCTTCCTATTCATACGCGCATAGTTTCATTTCGGACAACACGAGTGAATTTGTACATGCAGCATTACCGTATTGTACGTATGCATAATTATTCAGAAAATTACCTCTGGCCCAGCACTGTTAGCATTATAGGGAGTGGACATCTTTGCAATGGGCTGTGCCAAAATGGAATGAAAAACAAAACAAACAAAAAAATCAAACAAATTGTTTATAGGTGTGCGGGTTGGGATGTCTCATCGTCTAAACAATGTTTTCGCCGTTGTCTCTTGAAACTTCGAACTGACTAAAGTCATGATGCATGTTTTTCCTTAATGCCAACAGAATCTACACGGCCAGCTTGCAAACTTCTTCTCTACCTCTCAAACTTCCTGACGTACAACATGCCGACGGACCCATATACTGTGCACATACTTATGTGCATGCTACTCCATTCCTTCTGTACTGCTGGTAGAGTAAGATGAATTGACATCCCGTAGATCGTATTGTTTTTGGAGGGATGACAAAATTCTATTGCTTTTAAGTATTACTGTCTTTTATCCAATTCAAAATGGTGAGCTGATATTTATGGCCATTTATTGAGCAAGCTGTCACTGTAAATTTCATTGATATTTGTTTTCTCATTATTCTGTTCTACTCATTTCGCAGAAGCGAATGCATTCATGTTACCAGCTATACATTCAAACTTTGATTCCTTACCAACGTATTGCATCTACACGGCCAGCTTGCAAACTTCTTCTCTACCTCTCAGACTTCCTGACGTACAACATGCCGACGGACCCATATACTGTGCACATACATATATGTGTATGCTGCTCCATTCCTCCTGCACTGCTGGTAGAGTAAGATGAATTGACATCCCGTAGATCGTATTGTTTTTGGAGGGATGATGACTGAAAGAAACATGCTTCCTATTCATACGCGCATATTTTCATTTCGGACAACACAAGTGAATTTGTACATTGTACGTATGCATAATTATTCAGAAAATTAGCTATGGCCCAGCACTGTTAGCATTATAGGGAGTGGACATCTTTGCAATGGGCTGTGCCAAAATGGAATGAAAAACAAAACAAACAAAAAAATCAAACAAATTGTTTATAGGTGTGCGGGTTGGGATGTCTCATCGTCTAAACAATGTTTTCGCCGTTGTCTCTTGAAACTTCGAACTGACTAAAGTCATGATGCATGTTTTTCCTCAATACCAACACTAAGAGAAAGAAACATTCATTGCATGAGTATGGAGTTGTCATGGTAATGGACATTTGTAGGGACTAGGGAGTTCAATTTTTTTCTCCATAAGAAACAAAAACAAGAAAACAATACGAGCAGAATTCGGCGATTTTGAAACACATTTGGAGACAGGCGACAGTTGCTACGTTAGTGGTGCAAAGCGTTCTGAAGACTTTCGTGAAGCATCTCTTCGTGTAAAGGCTGTAGTAAATAGATTATTCGTAATCTTTTAATGTAACTAAGCTGCGATCGTTGTCAGGTTATTATACAGAAATGGGATGTGCGCCCTCTTCCAAACTTTGATCCAATCACAGCGCAATACTCTCTCGACATAAGCGTGAAATATTCAGTGTACGCCTTAATGCACTGACGTAATAATATATCTGCTATATAGGACGCAAAATATGTCTATTGTGGAAACGATTCGTTGCTAAGGATTCATTCCCGTTTCTTTTTGCCTACTTGTCAGAAGTGCTTTCGTACCGGCACTGTTCGAATTGAATTACCATAAAGGATTCTTACCTTCGAACGGGCTTACAATAGTAATACATGTAATAATAATAAAAAGACATCTGGTTGATCGGCACCGACCCTAGACACTCCGATAGTGGTAAGAAAAAAAACATTGTATTGCTTTGAAGTATTACTGTCTTTTATCCAATTCAAAATAGTGAGCTGATATTTATGGCCATTTATTGAGCAAGCTGTTACTGTAAATTTCATTATTTGTTTTCTCATTATCCTGTTCTACTCATTTCGCAAAAGCGAATGCATTCATGTTACCAACTATACATTCAAACTTTGATTCCTTAGCAACGTATTGCATCTACACGGCCAGCTTGCAAACTTCTTCTCTACCTCTCAAACTTCCTGACGTACAACATGCCGACGGACCCATATACTGTGCACATACATATATGTGCATGCTGCTCCATTCCTTCTGTACTGCTGGTAGAGTAAGATGAATTGACATCCCGTAGATCGTATTGTTTTTGGAGGGATGACAAAATTCTATTGCTTTTAAGTATTACTGTCTTTTATCCAATTCAAAATGGTGAGCTGATATTTATGGCCATTTATTGAGCAAGCTGTCACTGTAAATTTCATTGATTTTTGTTTTCTCATTATTCTGTTCTACTCATTTCGCAGAAGCGAATGCATTCATGTTACCAGCTATACATTCAAACTTTGATTCCTTACCAACGTATTGCATCTACACGGCCAGCTTGCAAACTTCTTCTCTACCTCTCAGACTTCCTGACGTACAACATGCCGACGGACCCATATACTGTGCACATACATATATGTGTATGCTGCTCCATTCCTCCTGCACTGCTGGTAGAGTAAGATGAATTGACATCCCGTAGATCGTATTGTTTTTGGAGGGATGATGACTGAAAGAAACATGCTTCCTATTCATACGCGCATATTTTCATTTCGGACAACACAAGTGAATTTGTACATTGTACGTATGCATAATTATTCAGAAAATTAGCTATGGCCCAGCACTGTTAGCATTATAGGGAGTGGACATCTTTGCAATGGGCTGTGCCAAAATGCAATGAAAAACAAAACAAACAAAAAAATCAAACAAATTGTTTATAGGTGTGCGGGTTGGGATGTCTCATCGTCTAAACAATGTTTTCGCCGTTGTCTCTTGAAACTTCGAACTGACTAAAGTCATGATGCATGTTTTTCCTCAATGCCAACACTAAGAGAAAGAAACATTCATTGCATGAGTATGGAGTTGTCATGGTAATGGACATTTGTAGGGACTAGGGAGTTCAATTTTTTTCTCCATAAGAAACAAAAACAAGAAAACAATACGAGCAGAATTCGGCGATTTTGAAACACATTTGGAGACAGGCGACAGTTGCTACGTTAGTGGTGCAAAGCGTTCTGAAGACTTTCGTGAAGCATCTCTTCGTGTAAAGGCTGTAGTAAATAGATTATTCGTAATCTTTTAATGTAACTAAGCTGCGATCGTTGTCAGGTTATTATACAGAAATGGGATGTGCGCCCTCTTCCAAACTTTGATCCAATCACAGCGCAATACTCTCTCGACATAAGCGTGAAATATTCAGTGTACGCCTTAATGCACTGACGTAATAATATATCTGCTATATAGGACGCAAAATATGTCTATTGTGGAAACGATTCGTTGCTAAGGATTCATTCCCGTTTCTTTTTGCCTACTTGTCAGAAGTGCTTTCGTACCGGCACTGTTCGAATTGAATTACCATAAAGGATTATTACCTTCGAACGGGCTTACAATAGTAATACATGTAATAATAATAAAAAGACATCTGGTTGATCGGCACCGACCCTAGACACTCCGATAGTGGTAAGAAAAAAAACATTGTATTGCTTTGAAGTATTACTGTCTTTTATCCAATTCAAAATAGTGAGCTGATATTTATGGCCATTTATTGAGCAAGCTGTTACTGTAAATTTCATTATTTGTTTTCTCATTATCCTGTTCTACTCATTTCGCAAAAGCGAATGCATTCATGTTACCAACTATACATTCAAACTTTGATTCCTTAGCAACGTATTGCATCTACACGGCCAGCTTGCAAACTTCTTCTCTACCTCTCAAACTTCCTGACGTACAACATGCCGACGGACCCATATACTGTGCACATACATATATGTGCATGCTGCTCCATTCCTTCTGTACTGCTGGTAGAGTAAGATGAATTGACATCCCGTAGATCGTATTGTTTTTGGAGGGATGACAAAATTCTATTGCTTTTAAGTATTACTGTCTTTTATCCAATTCAAAATAGTGAGCTGATATCTATGGCCATTTATTGAGCATGCTGTTACTGTAAATTTCATAGATATTTGTTTTCTCATTATTCTGTTCTAGTCATTTCGCAGAAGCGAATGCATTCATGTTACCAACTATACATTCAAACTTTGATTCCTTAGCAACGTATTGCATCTACACGGCAAGCTTGCAAACTTCTTCTCTACCTCTCAAACTTCCTGACGTTCAACATGCTGACGGACCCATATACTGTGCACATACATATATGTGTATGCTACTCCATTCCTTCTGCACTGCTGGTAGAGTAAGATGAATTGACATCCCGTAGATTGTATTGTTTTTGGAGGGATGATGACGGAAAGAAACATGCTTCCTATTCATACGCGCATAGTTTCATTTCGGACAACACGAGTGAATTTGTACATGCAGCATTACCGTATTGTACGTATGCATAATTATTCAGAAAATTACCTCTGGCCCAGCACTGTTAGCATTATAGGGAGTGGACATCTTTGCAATGGGCTGTGCCAAAATGGAATGAAAAACAAAACAAACAAAAAAATCAAACAAATTGTTTATAGGTGTGCGGGTTGGGATGTCTCATCGTCTAAACAATGTTTTCGCCGTTGTCTCTTGAAACTTCGAACTGACTAAAGTCATGATGCATGTTTTTCCTTAATGCCAACAGAATCTACACGGCCAGCTTGCAAACTTCTTCTCTACCTCTCAAACTTCCTGACGTACAACATGCCGACGGACCCATATACTGTGCACATACTTATGTGCATGCTGCTCCATTCCTTCTGTACTGCTGGTAGAGTAAGATGAATTGACATCCCGTAGATCGTATTGTTTTTGGAGGGATGACAAAATTCTATTGCTTTTAAGTATTACTGTCTTTTATCCAATTCAAAATGGTGAGCTGATATTTATGGCCATTTATTGAGCAAGCTGTCACTGTAAATTTCATTGATATTTGTTTTCTCATTATTCTGTTCTACTCATTTCGCAGAAGCGAATGCATTCATGTTACCAGCTATACATTCAAACTTTGATTCCTTACCAACGTATTGCATCTACACGGCCAGCTTGCAAACTTCTTCTCTACCTCTCAGACTTCCTGACGTACAACATGCCGACGGACCCATATACTGTGCACATACATATATGTGTATGCTGCTCCATTCCTCCTGCACTGCTGGTAGAGTAAGATGAATTGACATCCCGTAGATCGTATTGTTTTTGGAGGGATGATGACTGAAAGAAACATGCTTCCTATTCATACGCGCATATTTTCATTTCGGACAACACAAGTGAATTTGTACATTGTACGTATGCATAATTATTCAGAAAATTAGCTATGGCCCAGCACTGGTAGCATTATAGGGAGTGGACATCTTTGCAATGGGCTGTGCCAAAATGGAATGAAAAACAAAACAAACAAAAAAATCAAACAAATTGTTTATAGGTGTGCGGGTTGGGATGTCTCATCGTCTAAACAATGTTTTCGCCGTTGTCTCTTGAAACTTCGAACTGACTAAAGTCATGATGCATGTTTTTCCTCAATACCAACACTAAGAGAAAGAAACATTCATTGCATGAGTATGGAGTTGTCATGGTAATGGACATTTGTAGGGACTAGGGAGTTCAATTTTTTTCTCCATAAGAAACAAAAACAAGAAAACAATACGAGCAGAATTCGGCGATTTTGAAACACATTTGGAGACAGGCGACAGTTGCTACGTTAGTGGTGCAAAGCGTTCTGAAGACTTTCGTGAAGCATCTCTTCGTGTAAAGGCTGTAGTAAATAGATTATTCGTAATCTTTTAATGTAACTAAGCTGCGATCGTTGTCAGGTTATTATACAGAAATGGGATGTGCGCCCTCTTCCAAACTTTGATCCAATCACAGCGCAATACTCTCTCGACATAAGCGTGAAATATTCAGTGTACGCCTTAATGCACTGACGTAATAATATATCTGCTATATAGGACGCAAAATATGTCTATTGTGGAAACGATTCGTTGCTAAGGATTCATTCCCGTTTCTTTTTGCCTACTTGTCAGAAGTGCTTTCGTACCGGCACTGTTCGAATTGAATTACCATAAAGGATTCTTACCTTCGAACGGGCTTACAATAGTAATACATGTAATAATAATAAAAAGACATCTGGTTGATCGGCACCGACCCTAGACACTCCGATAGTGGTAAGAAAAAAAACATTGTATTGCTTTGAAGTATTACTGTCTTTTATCCAATTCAAAATAGTGAGCTGATATTTATGGCCATTTATTGAGCAAGCTGTTACTGTAAATTTCATTATTTGTTTTCTCATTATCCTGTTCTACTCATTTCGCAAAAGCGAATGCATTCATGTTACCAACTATACATTCAAACTTTGATTCCTTAGCAACGTATTGCATCTACACGGCCAGCTTGCAAACTTCTTCTCTACCTCTCAAACTTCCTGACGTACAACATGCCGACGGACCCATATACTGTGCACATACATATATGTGCATGCTGCTCCATTCCTTCTGTACTGCTGGTAGAGTAAGATGAATTGACATCCCGTAGATCGTATTGTTTTTGGAGGGATGACAAAATTCTATTGCTTTTAAGTATTACTGTCTTTTATCCAATTCAAAATGGTGAGCTGATATTTATGGCCATTTATTGAGCAAGCTGTCACTGTAAATTTCATTGATATTTGTTTTCTCATTATTCTGTTCTACTCATTTCGCAGAAGCGAATGCATTCATGTTACCAGCTATACATTCAAACTTTGATTCCTTACCAACGTATTGCATCTACACGGCCAGCTTGCAAACTTCTTCTCTACCTCTCAGACTTCCTGACGTACAACATGCCGACGGACCCATATACTGTGCACATACATATATGTGTATGCTGCTCCATTCCTCCTGCACTGCTGGTAGAGTAAGATGAATTGACATCCCGTAGATCGTATTGTTTTTGGAGGGATGATGACTGAAAGAAACATGCTTCCTATTCATACGCGCATATTTTCATTTCGGACAACACAAGTGAATTTGTACATTGTACGTATGCATAATTATTCAGAAAATTAGCTATGGCCCAGCACTGTTAGCATTATAGGGAGTGGACATCTTTGCAATGGGCTGTGCCAAAATGCAATGAAAAACAAAACAAACAAAAAAATCAAACAAATTGTTTATAGGTGTGCGGGTTGGGATGTCTCATCGTCTAAACAATGTTTTCGCCGTTGTCTCTTGAAACTTCGAACTGACTAAAGTCATGATGCATGTTTTTCCTCAATGCCAACACTAAGAGAAAGAAACATTCATTGCATGAGTATGGAGTTGTCATGGTAATGGACATTTGTAGGGACTAGGGAGTTCAATTTTTTTCTCCATAAGAAACAAAAACAAGAAAACAATACGAGCAGAATTCGGCGATTTTGAAACACATTTGGAGACAGGCGACAGTTGCTACGTTAGTGGTGCAAAGCGTTCTGAAGACTTTCGTGAAGCATCTCTTCGTGTAAAGGCTGTAGTAAATAGATTATTCGTAATCTTTTAATGTAACTAAGCTGCGATCGTTGTCAGGTTATTATACAGAAATGGGATGTGCGCCCTCTTCCAAACTTTGATCCAATCACAGCGCAATACTCTCTCGACATAAGCGTGAAATATTCAGTGTACGCCTTAATGCACTGACGTAATAATATATCTGCTATATAGGACGCAAAATATGTCTATTGTGGAAACGATTCGTTGCTAAGGATTCATTCCCGTTTCTTTTTGCCTACTTGTCAGAAGTGCTTTCGTACCGGCACTGTTCGAATTGAATTACCATAAAGGATTCTTACCTTCGAACGGGCTTACAATAGTAATACATGTAATAATAATAAAAAGACATCTGGTTGATCGGCACCGACCCTAGACACTCCGATAGTGGTAAGAAAAAAAACATTGTATTGCTTTGAAGTATTACTGTCTTTTATCCAATTCAAAATAGTGAGCTGATATTTATGGCCATTTATTGAGCAAGCTGTTACTGTAAATTTCATTATTTGTTTTCTCATTATCCTGTTCTACTCATTTCGCAAAAGCGAATGCATTCATGTTACCAACTATACATTCAAACTTTGATTCCTTAGCAACGTATTGCATCTACACGGCCAGCTTGCAAACTTCTTCTCTACCTCTCAAACTTCCTGACGTACAACATGCCGACGGACCCATATACTGTGCACATACATATATGTGCATGCTGCTCCATTCCTTCTGTACTGCTGGTAGAGTAAGATGAATTGACATCCCGTAGATCGTATTGTTTTTGGAGGGATGACAAAATTCTATTGCTTTTAAGTATTACTGTCTTTTATCCAATTCAAAATAGTGAGCTGATATCTATGGCCATTTATTGAGCATGCTGTTACTGTAAATTTCATAGATATTTGTTTTCTCATTATTCTGTTCTAGTCATTTCGCAGAAGCGAATGCATTCATGTTACCAACTATACATTCAAACTTTGATTCCTTAGCAACGTATTGCATCTACACGGCAAGCTTGCAAACTTCTTCTCTACCTCTCAAACTTCCTGACGTTCAACATGCTGACGGACCCATATACTGTGCACATACATATATGTGTATGCTACTCCATTCCTTCTGCACTGCTGGTAGAGTAAGATGAATTGACATCCCGTAGATTGTATTGTTTTTGGAGGGATGATGACGGAAAGAAACATGCTTCCTATTCATACGCGCATAGTTTCATTTCGGACAACACGAGTGAATTTGTACATGCAGCATTACCGTATTGTACGTATGCATAATTATTCAGAAAATTACCTCTGGCCCAGCACTGTTAGCATTATAGGGAGTGGACATCTTTGCAATGGGCTGTGCCAAAATGGAATGAAAAACAAAACAAACAAAAAAATCAAACAAATTGTTTATAGGTGTGCGGGTTGGGATGTCTCATCGTCTAAACAATGTTTTCGCCGTTGTCTCTTGAAACTTCGAACTGACTAAAGTCATGATGCATGTTTTTCCTCAATGCCAACACTAAGAGAAAGAAACATTCATTGCATGAGTATGGTGTTGTCATGGTAATGGACATTTGTAGGGACTAGGGAGTTCAATTTTTTTCTCCATAAGAAACAAAAACAAGAAAACAATACGAGCAGAATTCGGCGATTTTGAAACACATTTGGAGACAGGCGACAGTTGCTACGTTAGTGGTGCAAAGCGTTCTGAAGACTTTCGTGAAGCATCTCTTCGTGTTAAAGGCTGTAGTAAATAGATTATTCGTAATCTTTTAATGTACCTAAGCTGCGATCGTTGTCAGGTTATTATACAGAAATGGGATGTGCGCCCTCTTCCAAACTTTGATCCAATCACAGCGCAATACTCTCTCGACATAAGCGTGAAATATTCAGTGTACGCCTTAATGCACTGACGTAATAATATATCTGCCATATAGGACGCAAAATATGTCTATTGTGGAAACGATTCGTTGCTAAGGATTCATTCCCGTTTCTTTTTGCCTGCTTGTCAGAAGTGCTTTCGTACCGGCACTGTTCGAATTGAATTACCATAAAGGATTATTACCTTCGAACGGGCTTACAATAGTAATACATGTAATAATAATAAAAAGACATCTGGTTGATCGGCACCGACCCTAGACACTCCGATAGTGGTAAGAAAAAAAACATTGTATTGCTTTGAAGTATTACTGTCTTTTATCCAATTCAAAATAGTGAGCTGATATCTATGGCCATTTATTGAGCATGCTGTTACTGTAAATTTCATAGATATTTGTTTTCTCATTATTCTGTTCTAGTCATTTCGCAGAAGCGAATGCATTCATGTTACCAACTATACATTCAAACTTTGATTCCTTAGCAACGTATTGCATCTACACGGCAAGCTTGCAAACCTTTTCTCTACCTCTCAAACTTCCATTATTGAGCAAGCTGTTACTGTAAATTTCATTATTTGTTTTCTCATTATTCTGTTCTACTCATTTCGCAGAAGCGAATGCATTCATGTTACCAACTATACATTCAAACTTTGATTCCTTAGCGACGTATTGCATCTACACGGCCAGCTTGCAAACTTCTTCTCTACCTCTCAAACTTCCTGACGTACAACATGCCGACGGACCCATATACTGTGCACATACATATATGTGCATGCTGCTCCATTCCTTCTGTACTGCTGGTAAAGTAAGATGAATTGACATCCCGTAGATCGTATTGTTTTTGGAGGGATGACAAAATTCTATTGCTTTTAAGTATTACTGTCTTTTATCCAATTCAAAATGGTGAGCTGATATTTATGGCCATTTATTGAGCAAGCTGTCACTTTAAATTTCATAGATATTTGTTTTCTCATTATTCTGTTCTACTCATTTCGCAAAAGCGAAATGCATTCATGTTACCAGCTATACATTCAAACTTTGATTCCTTAGCAACGTATTGCATCTACACGGCCAGCTTGCAAACTTCTTCTCTACCTCTCAAACTTCCTGACGTACAACATGCCGACGGACCCATATACTGTGCACATACATATATGTGTATGCTTCTCCATTCCTTCTGCACTGCTGGTAGAGTAAGATGAATTGACATCCCGTAGATCGTATTGTTTTTGGAGGGATGATGACTGAAAGAAACATGCTTCCTATTGATACGCGCATATTTTCATTTCGGACAACACAAGTGAATTTGTACATTGTACGTATGCATAATTATTCAGAAAATTAGCTATGGCCCAGCACTGTTAGCATTATAGGGAGTGGACATCTTTGCAATGGGCTGTGCCAAAATGGAATGAAAAACAAAACAAACAAAAAAATCAAACAAATTGTTTATAGGTGTGCGGGTTGGGATGTCTTATCGTCTAAACAATGTTTTCGCCGTTGTCTCTTGAAACTTCGAACTGACTAAAGTCATGATGCATGTTTTTCCTCAATGCCAACACTAAGAGAAAGAAACATTCATTGCATGAGTATGGAGTTGTCATGGTAATGGACATTTGTAGGGACTAGGGAGTTCAATTTTTTTCTCCATAAGAAACAAAAACAAGAAAACAATACGAGCAGAATTCGGCGATTTTGAAACACATTTGGAGACAGGCGACAGTTGCTACGTTAGTGGTGCAAAGCGTTCTGAAGACTTTCGTGAAGCATCTCTTCGTGTAAAGGCTGTAGTAAATAGATCATTCGTAATCTTTTAATGTAACTAAGCTGCGATCGTTGTCAGGTTATTATACAGAAATGGGATGTGCGCCCTCTTCCAAACTTTGATCCAATCACAGCGCAATACTCTCTCGACATAAGCGTGAAATATTCAGTGTACGCCTTAATGCACTGACGTAATAATATATCTGCTATATAGGACGCAAAATATGTCTATTGTGGAAACGATTCGTTGCTAAGGATTCATTCCCGTTTCTTTTTGCCTACTTGTCAGAAGTGCTTTCGTACCGGCACTGTTCGAATTGAATTACCATAAAGGATTATTACCTTCGAACGGGCTTACAATAGTAATACATGTAAAAAGACATCTGGTTGATCGGCACCGACCCTAGACACTCCGATAGTGGTAAGAAAAAAAACATTGTATTGCTTTGAAGTATTACTGTCTTTTATCCAATTCAAAATAGTGAGCTGATATCTATGGCCATTTATTGAGCATGCTGTTACTGTAAATTTCATAGATATTTGTTTTTCATTTCGGACAACACAAGTGAATTTGTACATTGTACGTATGCATAATTATTCAGAAAATTAGCTATGGCCCAGCACTGTTAGCATTATAGGGAGTGGACATCTTTGCAATGGGCTGTGCCAAAATGGAATGAAAAACAAAACAAACAAAAAAATCAAACAAATTGTTTATAGGTGTGCGGGTTGGGATGTCTCATCGTCTAAACAATGTTTTCGCCGTTGTCTCTTGAAACTTCGAACTGACTAAAGTCATGATGCATGTTTTTCCTCAATACCAACACTAAGAGAAAGAAACATTCATTGCATGAGTATGGAGTTGTCATGGTAATGGACATTTGTAGGGACTAGGGAGTTCAATTTTTTTCTCCATAAGAAACAAAAACAAGAAAACAATACGAGCAGAATTCGGCGATTTTGAAACACATTTGGAGACAGGCGACAGTTGCTACGTTAGTGGTGCAAAGCGTTCTGAAGACTTTCGTGAAGCATCTCTTCGTGTAAAGGCTGTAGTAAATAGATCATTCGTAATCTTTTAATGTAACTAAGCTGCGATCGTTGTCAGGTTATTATACAGAAATGGGATGTGCGCCCTCTTCCAAACTTTGATCCAATCACAGCGCAATACTCTCTCGACATAAGCGTGAAATATTCAGTGTACGCCTTAATGCACTGACGTAATAATATATCTGCTATATAGGACGCAAAATATGTCTATTGTGGAAACGATTCGTTGCTAAGGATTCATTCCCGTTTCTTTTTGCCTACTTGTCAGAAGTGCTTTCGTACCGGCACTGTTCGAATTGAATTACCATAAAGGATTCTTACCTTCGAACGGGCTTACAATAGTAATACATGTAATAATAATAAAAAGACATCTGGTTGATCGGCACCGACCCTAGACACTCCGATAGTGGTAAGAAAAAAAACATTGTATTGCTTTGAAGTATTACTGTCTTTTATCCAATTCAAAATAGTGAGCTGATATTTATGGCCATTTATTGAGCAAGCTGTTACTGTAAATTTCATTATTTGTTTTCTCATTATCCTGTTCTACTCATTTCGCAAAAGCGAATGCATTCATGTTACCAACTATACATTCAAACTTTGATTCCTTAGCAACGTATTGCATCTACACGGCCAGCTTGCAAACTTCTTCTCTACCTCTCAAACTTCCTGACGTACAACATGCCGACGGACCCATATACTGTGCGCATACATATACACTGTTGGTCATAATGGTGGAATATTTTTTTTCACCAAATTTTCACAGCGTAATTATTACCACATGATTTGAATATGGCATTTATGGTGCATGATAACAACTTTACTTTATTATTCTGCCTTTTACACACGTTTGACAGTGATATTTTACAAGTTTATGTCCTAAGCGATGGATGTCATGAGCACAGAACAACAATGACGACAATATACAGTAAATTAAAGGATCATGAGATATTTATTTTCAATCTCTCTCAGTTTTCCAGATGACTTCTTTTTTGTGATTTCATGGACAAATTTGCATCAAACTTGAGTCATTGTTCTTACTCAGTCACCTAGTATCGGGTATGTCCACCCCTGGCACGAACCAGCGCATGCAGACGTCGTGGCATGCTGTCCACTAGCTTGTTGATGACGTCAACAGGCATAGCGTCCCATTCTTCCCTCAGAGCATCTTCCAACTCCTGCAGATTTTGAGGAATGACCTCTCTGTCGTTGATGGCTCGGCCTAGGGCATCCCATGCAGTGCTCTATGGGGTTCATATCCGGCGAACAAGCTGGCCATGGCAACTGTACGACGCCCTCTGCCTCCAGGAATTCCCTTACTGCAGCGGCCCTGTGCGGTCTAGCGTTGTCATCCTGCAGTCGGAAATTGTGCCCATACACTCGTCTTGCATATGGAAGACAGTGGAACTCCAAGATATCCCTGTAGGCGGCGGCGTTGACGTTTCCGTCCGGAACCACCAGTGGCGTTTTCCCTCCATAATGGATGCCGGCCCATATCATCACTGAGCCGCCTCCGCCTTGAGTCGTCTCGTGGATACATTCATCGCGAAGGTTTTCCCCGGCTAATCGACGAACTCGTTGTCTCCCATCCTTTCGGTCAAGGATGAACCGGCTCTCGTCCGTGAAGACCACTATATAGGACGCAAAATATGTCTATTGTGGAAACGATTCGTTGCTAAGGATTCATTCCCGTTTCTTTTTGCCTACTTGTCAGAAGTGCTTTCGTACCGGCACTGTTCGAATTGAATTACCATAAAGGATTATTACCTTCGAACGGGCTTACAATAGTAATACATGTAAAAAGACATCTGGTTGATCGGCACCGACCCTAGACACTCCGATAGTGGTAAGAAAAAAAACATTGTATCGCTTTGAAGTATTACTGTCTTTTATCCAATTCAAAATAGTGAGCTGATATCTATGGCCATTTATTGAGCATGCTGTTACTGTAAATTTCATAGATATTTGTTTTCTCATTATTCTGTTCTAGTCATTTCGCAGAAGCGAATGCATTCATGTTACCAACTATACATTCAAACTTTGATTCCTTAGCAACGTATTGCATCTACACGGCAAGCT
>CAVLGW020000031.1:0-109551 GCA_963669155.1 Arbacia lixula
CACCATAGCAATGAGCCGCGGCAATCTACAAAGCGGCAATCTACAACAAAAATACACCCCAGAAAAACGTATATGTCGCGCGTGTGTAGGACATCTAGATGCGTAACAACAACAACTTTACGCTCAAATATCACTCGAGTTATTAGAATCTATACGTTTACGTTCTTTTTCGAAACACCGCTGAATAAGCTATTTCTGCGCCTCGATCACGCGCGATTAGCGATCAATGAATAAAGCATATATTACAAGCAGTAATGAACGGAATATTGGTCTCTATAAAAGTATACTTATACCATGGAGCTACTTGGATTAGCTCCCTGCATATATGTTATCGAATACATGGACATCCCCGTGTTGTTGAGTCATCCCTATATGACCTTCATCGATGACGTACGTCATCGAAAACCACCCAAGCGGTGAAAGGGGGGGGGGGGGGGGGAGGGGGGGGGGGCAACGAGCGAGTCCGGACAAGTTTGGAATAGAATCCTGTCGGAACAATAGAGCTCCGAAGCTAAGTGATAAACGCTGTCGTTCGCGAAGACATATCTTCAACAGTAAAGATCGAGCGGTCAGAATGGAATGGGTACATACTTTTTTGCGTTACTAATAATCATTGGAAGAAGTTTGACGAGATCATGATGAATACAGCCAAGCTATAGTGATTGGATCATTTGGGAAAATTATCATGGTCTATGGTTTAGCTATGAGCGAAGTGTCATGAGCTCCTTGCAAGTACAGACATACCTGGAGATTCAGCTTACCTTAATTATACTCTCGTTTGATTAGCTCGTCTTGTTTACATTCTATCTCCAACATTCGAGCGATTACCTATCCCCCATCTCCCCGCCTCCACTACATGATGTTGATGAGATTAGAGTACTAGCCATTCCTCTTGTATAATATCTATTCGAAGCTGCATTGTTCTAAATTACCCATTAATACGAGCAATTCGTAATATTTTCTGCATTTTATCAATGTACATGTACTGTGTAATGAATTTTCTTTTCGCCCATATACTTTTCTTGTACGCCAACACTACAAACAGAAATCACATACTTCTTGTATGTTTCATTTGAATTATTTATATTTCACGATGTCACATCCCATCCAACCAACAACAGTCATTCTCATTAAACACACGTCAAATAGAACATTTCCCACAACCCTTTTCTCGAACATACACGCATTCAACAACCAACCTCCATCCAATACCACGATCCATATCGAAATATCCTCATTCGTAACCAGCCCATGCACACACGCCCATTACATACACAAACACACATCCCCATTCCTGACCATCCCAGGCACACACACCCATTGCATACGTAAATACACATCCCATTGACAGCATAGACATCTATTCCCATTCACCACGTCCACTCACTTCGATTCCCATTCATCTACACAATAGACAAAAATAATCCCTATTCAAATCGATTAGACTTAATACTTAAAACACAAAATCAATAGGGGTTTTATGCCTTCACAAAGGAGCCGCAATTCTTGCGCAATCACTGGGTCAGCTCCTTTGCTCCTGCTCCTAGACCTCCCCAAAAGTTACATGATACATTACTCGTGATAAGTTCCATGTCTAGTTGATTTTTTTTTTTTTTTTTTTTTTTTTGGGGGGGGGGGATCCCCAATAAAAAGGCGACAGAAAAACAAACTGGTGATTTACTTTAATACTGAAAACTAATGTACACATAAACAAGGATAGCACATCATGAACACTGTTTTGAGCATCAAATGACTTCTCGGGGTTTTATTGATTCAACCAATTAATGAGATGAAATCAGAATAAATAATCCATAACATGACCAGCATATCATTATTAAAGTAACCAAAAAACAAAAAACATGCTACAAATAGAATAGTCCTGCAGCCGATTAGGTAACAAGATGGTAATTGTGTCTTATTTTTTTTCCCCATAATATTCACCTTTGGGGTATGACAGCTCACCATCAGGCAAATTTCATTACATGATCATCCCAGAGTATCAGACCACCAAACATTTAATATTTAAATTTCATTCCTGTACATTAATTAACTCATGCTAATAACCGAAAGTCGCAGAGTTAGTAAGAATGTCTGTATTTTTTTTTATTTTTTTTTTTTTGGGGGGGGAGAGATAAAATGTTGCTATGGTACCCAAACCCTAAATGAAACTTGCATTTTGTGTGTTCGCTGATAACCATGTAAATTCTGAATAGTTCATATTTGAGTATTTTGGTGTTTCCTGTCAATGCTAAGAAGGGATGCATTTGTCACAGATCTAGACATGTCCTGATATACAGTATCAGTTCATAGTCTAGAGATGCATGTATATGGAGAGATTATTCTCTTATCATTTATGCATTAGTTTCTTTCCCAATCAAATAAAATTGTGTGACCTTGAACATCAATACTGGTCAAAATCATTAAGGGAGGATTTCTTCAGATCGCATACTCTGCCATGGTCAAAGAAAGATTTAGTTATTTATACTTGCAGTATGGTGAGCTGTCACACCTATCTAGACACCACTATACCGCCCACAAAGCTGACTGAATAACAGTTAGCATAGAATCTTGATTACTCATGCCCCCCCCCCCAAAAAAAAAAAAAGAAATAAAAAAAAAATAACAATAATAATGATAATAATAATAATAATTAAAAAAATAAATAAAATAATTTAAAAAATAAAACAAAAATAAAAAATAAAAAAATACCTGCCTGACTTCTGAATCTATGCAGAAAATATTCCAGGCATATGTTGGATGCCAAAGAAAAAAAGAAAATAGCATTTAAGGTCCTCTCTAATGCGAGTGCATGTTGACTTGTATCATAATAATTCTTCTGTCATTTTTCTTCAGACTGCTTGTAAACCTCCACAAAAATCCTCTCATACCAAGATTCTGTCAGTGACATCATCTGTCCATCGCTGCTTGATTACTAATGCAATGGTAACAAACAGTGGAACGCACCTCCCCCTAAGCTGAACAGTTATTACATGTTTCAAAACAAAGACCAGTCAGTGCCTTTGTTGTGCTTGTATTGTAGAGTTTTCCAAGTGTACAAACTGTAATTGAAATCACAAGCATTTTGGGTTGGAATTATGTATAAATTTACAACACTATTGTACGAGCATGCCCATCTCTGGGGAAGGAGCATTCCAGAGTCTTTTGTCAAGTGCACTGGTAGTCAAGCAGTGAATGTCACAGACAAAATCTAAGTTGGAGTTTTTTTGTGGGCGTTTCCAAGCAGTCTGAAGAAAAATGACAGAAAATTATAAAACATAAATGTATGGCACATATTCACACACTCTTTTGGCCACATGAGTGATGCTTAGGGAATAATGCTTCATCACAAGTCAACAAGCATTCACTTTATGTACATAGATCCTTTAATAACTTAAGCTTTAATAAATGCAAGAGAGATGTGGTGAAATACAACCTTGAATCAAATGGGCCAATCAAGACAAGTCGGTGAATATATGCCGATTACTAAACAGCTCTCAAAGTTATTGTGATGCCCCAACTTCAAATTTGACAATGAACTAGAAAAATTCAACTGCACGCAGTCAACTTGTATAACAAAACTAATAAAAAATTTACATACAATTCTAAAAAATTTCTTAAATCAGAAACCTTACATACATTTTTGGCAAGTAAACATTTTACTCACATCATTTTATGAGCAAGTGCGTAATACATACATACAGGTCACTCATACACACTATGTATATGCTCTATTTCATGATAATGTATTATTTTCAGGGATTCATATGGCAAAAATTAGGATTTGAGAACCTATCTATTGTTATGCAAATGAGGATTAGCCAAATCACATATGGAAGCTTATGCATTGCAACGAGTAGACAAAAGATGCACATCTTGTAATCAGTTGACGAGGGTGTATGGACCCCCAGCAGGATTAAAAATAAGACCTGTCAAAGGGCGGATGAGTTGCTTGTCAACCAACGGCCATCCATAGCAGAAAGGAACTGGAGACCCTACTGCTTATTATCCAAGTCAAACACCATGAGTCACAACATCTTACCAAATTCGAGAAACAGCGTTGACAGGACTGGAAGCCTGAGTGCCGAAGGCGCTGCGCTCGGCAAGGATAGTTGTGAGGCTACCCAGGTCGTCATCCAACGAAAACCTCACGCTGTGAATCTCAAGGAACATACTAGATTTGGAACATAGAATGTTAGGACTATGAACATGGACTGGAAGTTAGAGAACCTGCAAAGAGAGATGAGAAGGTACAACGTGGAAATTTTAATAGGACTGAGTGAAACCCACTGGCTTGGAACAGGAGATTTCATCTATGAAGACCTCCACATTATACACTCTGGATCTCAAAAGAAGAAGAAAGGAGTAGCGTTCGCTCTGTCAGGAAATGCACAGAGGGCAGTGAAGGAGGTGAATTTCATCTCTGATAGACTAATTATGATAAAACTACACTCTGAGCCCAGAGACATTCTTCTTTATCAAGTCTACTTTCCAACTAGTCAATATCAAGATGAAGAAGTTGAAGAAGTTTATGAGATGCTTGAAGGAGATTTTGGGAAACAGACAGGAAACGATTATCTTATTATAATGGGAGATTTCAATAGTGTAGTTAGAGAAGGCCAAGATGGCAAAGAAATCGGCCCCTTCGGAGTTGGAACACATAACGAAAGGGGGTCCAAGCTTGCAGAGTTTTGTAACCGGAACCATCTAGTCATCACCAACACATGGTTTAACCATCACAAGCGCCGAATCTATACATGGAAACAACCAGGAGATATCCGTAGATTCCAGCTGGACTTCATATTGATAAGACAGAGGTACAGAACGAGTGCCAAAAACTGCAGATGCTACCCAGGTGCAGATATTGGTTCTGACCATAACCTTGTCATTATGGACACAGCATTGACCTTAAAGAAATTGAAAGGAAGGAAAGTTAGAAGGAAATGGAACCTGGAGAAATTGAAGTGTGACAACGGTCCATATAGAAGAGCTACAAATGACAGGATGATGGCCACCAATACAGAGAATGTCCCTAGGGATGAACCTGATGCTATCTGGGCTCGGCTGAAAGAAAACATCAAAGAAAGTGCAAAGAAGACTATCGGCTTTCTCAAAAGTCAAGAACCCAGAAAACCAGGGGTAACCGAGGCTATGATTGTTAAGAAGGAAGAAAGAAGGCAATGGAAAGGGGTGAACACCACGGAAGGAAAACAGATGTATTGGCACTTAAATAACGAACTTCGAAGAGAGACGGAGAAAGCTGGAGAACAGTGGCTTAAAGAGCAGTGTGAGGAAATTGAATCTTTAGAGAAAAGGGGGAGAATTGATATGCTATACACCAAAGTGAGGAAGCTAAATGGCACAGATTAGAAAAAGCTTACATGTCAAGGGATTGATACAAAAACTGGTGAAAGATTGACGGACGATTCAGATATTCAACGTAGATGGGTGGAGCACATCGGAGAATTGTATGATAAAGATGCAAAGCCAGAGGATATACAAATAGGAAGTAAAGAGACAGTAGACCAAGATGACATGGGTCCACACCTGCTAAGCTCCGAAATATGTAAAGCCATTGATGACATAAAGGGAGGGAGAGCATATGGTATAGATGAACTGCCAATTGAACTCTTCAAGAGCCTAGATGGAAAGATGAAAGAAAAGCTGGAAAGATTGTGTGTAATCATCTATGAAACTGGAAACTTGCCGAAAGACTTCCTTAGAACAGTCATGATACCAATACTCAAGAAAAATAATGCAACAAAATGCTCTGATTTTCGCACAATAAGTTTAATTTGCCATGCATCTAAGATTATCCTTAAAATTGTTACAAGGAGACTGATCAAGAAAGCTGAAGACTTCATAAGATACGATCAATTTGGTTTCCGAAGTGGACTTGGCACTCGGGAGGCTATAGCAGTCATGAGAATCCTCTGTGAGCGTAGCCTAGAAGTGCAGAAAGATCTAAATATTTGCTTTTTGGACTATGAAAAAGCATTTGATCGAGTGAATTGGGTGAAACTACTGGATGTGTTAAAATCTGTTGGAGTAGACTGGAAGGACAGACGCCTCATCAAAAACTTGTACCTAGGACAGACAGTGTGCATAAGAACAGCACATGGTGACTCTGAACCAGGAAGTATTGGTAGAGGAGTTCGACAAGGCTGCCCACTTTCTCCCATCTTGTTCAATATCTATGCCGAAGCAATGGTGCACGAAGCGTTCGCATACATGGAAGATGGCATCATTGTAGGTGGAAGAAGAGTGAACTCTGTAAGATTTGCTGATGACAAGGCCATTGTGAGCGATAGCGAAGAAGGCCTTCAACGACTTATGAACTCACTAGTTACAGTGGGAGAGGACTTCGGAATGAAGATAAATACCAACAAAACAAAAGTAATGAAAGTGACAAGATCGCAGGAGATTAATTTGAACATTGAAGTCAGTGGGAAGTCACTGGAGCAGGTCAACCAGTGTCATCTCTAGTGATGCATATAATACTAGAGAGATTAAAACTCGTGCAATGCTAGCCAAGAAAGCATTCACAAAACATAGTAGGGTTCTGACAGCGAAAAGGCTCAATCTAAACTTAAGAAAGAGACTTGCCAAATGCTTAGTTTGGAGTGTGGCACTGTATGGCTCTGAGACCTGGACCATCAGGAAGGCAGAAGAAAGAATGCTTGAAAGTCTAGAAATGTGGGTATGGAGACGAATGGAAGCAATCAGCTGGAAAGATGGAATAACAAACGATGAGGTATTAAAGAGAGTGAAGGAGGAAAGGAATCTGCTGAAAATCATCCGAAGACGCAAAAAGAACTGGTTAGGACATATTCTGAGAGGAGAAAATATGCTACGAGACGTACTTGAAGGGAAGATCAATGGCAAAAGGGGAAGAGGACGACCAAGAACTGGGATGGGGTCTGACGTGAAAGGCAACATAACTTATGGAATGATGAAGAGAAAAGCAGAAGATCGAGAGGGATGGAGACAGGACTGACCTGACTATGGTGTGTGGACCTGCCACATTGGCAGAACACCTAAGAAGAAGAAGATCCGAGGCATTGGGGGCATGGTGTAAAGTCATCAACCTCTGATGTGTTATCACTCTTTGCTGGTCTACGAGAAAGTATTAGTTCTCCTTTTGCTGTACTGATGACACGTTTGTTATGGTAAAAGTTACCCCTGTGTCTTAATAGTTCCAACTGTGCTTTCCTTTCCTTGCTCGCTATTGGCAGAACAGAGATCTGTGCCACTTGTGGCTCCTCTGCATGACAGGACAGATAGTGTCTTCCAATCTTTACTTCTATACGCTTTTCGCAATATAGACACACATTGCGTTTGTCATATACCCGTTGCTGTTTCTTTCCATCTTGAGGTTGAGTTTTCTTTGAATGAAAGAAATTCCACAATTGGTGAGGAACAAGCTGGTTTCCGTTCAGGGTACTCAACAACTGATCATGTATTTACACTGAAATGTATAATTGATATTTATCTACAGCAAAAAAAGCATTTATATTGTGCATTCATTGACTACAAAAAAGCTTTTGATTTGATCGATAGATCCTCCTTATGGTTGAAAATGTTGAAATCAGGTGTAAATGGAAAAGTTTTCACTGTTATCAAAAACATATATGGCTATGCCAAATCTTGGGTAAGCGTAAAGGGAAAACTCTCAGACTACTTTTCATGCAATGTAGGGGTACGGCAAGGAGAAAATCTGTCTCCGCTTTTATTTGCGTTGTTTTTAAACGATTTTGATAAACACATTGGCAGATTGTATAGCGGGCTCCATTCGTTATCTGCCTTGGTAGATTCACATGTAAGCGAAGATGAAATAGAGGCTTTTTCTAGATTATTCTGCTTATTATATGCCGATGACACCCTCATTTTCGCTGAAAGTCCAGAGGAGCTTCAAATTGCATTGCATGGAGTTGAGGAGTACTGCTCGAAATGGCATCTTCAAGTTAATACTAGTAAAACAAAAATTGTAATTTTCTCCCGAGGAAAAGTGAGAAAGGTACAATCATTCATATTTAATGGCGAAGAGTTGGAGATTGTTTATGATTTTGTTTATTTAGGAGTGAAATTCAACTACAATGGCAGCTTTAAGAAGGCCATCACAAAGCAAGTGATTCAGGCTCAAAAGGCTTTATTTAGTATGCTAGTTAAAGCAAAGAGATTGCAGTTATCTATAGATACTCAATGTGAATTATTTGATCGTATGGTGCTACCGATTTTGTTGTATGGAAGCGAGGTCTGTGGATACGAAAATATAAGTCAAATTGAAGTATTTCACAGAAAGTTTTTAAGAACTATTCTACATGTTAATAAATGCACTCCCGACTGCATGGTTTATGGTGAACCTGGTCGATGTGTAATTCTAAACCATGTCAAATGCAGAATGGTTGGGTTTTGTTTAAAGATCATCAAAGGGGAACAAACAAAGCACTCATTTTTACTTTACCGTCTTTCAAAATGTTTGAGCCAAAATGAAGACTTGAATTCAGCATCAAATTGGTTACGCTATGTTGAAGATATATTGAACAATGCAGGATTTGCTAATGTGTGGTTATCTCAGAGTCATGGATTTAAATCTGAATGGGTACTGAAGGCATTGAAATTGAGACTAGCTGATATCTTTAAACAGGACTGGAAAGCTACAATATGGAGTAACCGATTATGTTCCAATTAGAGAATGTTTAAAGGCCTATTGGAACTGGAAAAGTATCTGCTGTTTCTTAATAGTAAAGATGCTACTACTTTGTGTAAATTCAGATGTCGATCACACAGTTTACCTGTAAATAATAATAGGTTTGACTCAGACATGTCGCAGGATGATATATGCACACTCTGCTTGTCAGATACAGGGGATGAATTCCATTATATATTTGTTTGTCCTTTCTTTTTGGAAGAGAGAAAGTTATATTTACAGAAATCAGTATTATGTAGTCGTAGACCTAGCTCTATAGAAATGGAGAAACTTTTTAAGATGCAAGACTCTTGCCAGTTGAGGAAATTTGTAAAATTTATTAACATAATCATGAGTCATTTTAGTCATGAACCAAAAAAAAGTGATTTTGTTGATGTTACTGTTCAGCGTCACGAACATGTAGTTACACGTAGTGGTAGAATTGTAAGAAATCCTGTGCGCTTGGTGTTGTAAATACTGAAGAAGTTATGTACTCTATTTACTTTATGTATTTGTATGTATTCATGTTATTGTATATCATTGTAAATATGTTGAACTCTCATACCCCGAGAGGGGGTCAATAGAGTTAATAAAATCTTATCTTATCTCTTATCTTATCTTATGATCAAAGAAAACATAAGTTCTATCCTCCTCTGGATGAGCAGATTCTGAACATGCCAAGCTGGTGTAACTCCCCTCTGAGGATGAGCAGTAATCAGGATCGTTATCATCCTCATCGGAGTGGACCAATGCAACTGGTCTCCGTCTCTACAAAATAAAAGGAATACATAGAAAAATCTTGGTAATGATATAGAATTACATGTTCATGTAAACCTACTCATATGGGTGAGTGATACATATAAACGCTGTTGGAGTAGACTGGAAGAACAGACGCTTCATCAAAAACTTGTACCTAGGACAGACAGTGTGCATAAGAACAGCACATGGTGACTCTGAACCAGGAAGTATTGGTAGAGGAGTTCGACAAGGCTGCCCACTTTCTCCCATCTTGTTCAATATCTATGCCGAAGCAATGGTGCACGAAGCGTTCGCATACATGGAAGATGGCATCATTGTAGGTGGAAGAAGAGTGAACTCTGTAAGATTTGCTGATGACAAGGCCATTGTGAGCGATAGCGAAGAAGGCCTTCAACGACTTATGAACTCACTAGTTACAGTGGGAGAGGACTTCGGAATGAAGATAAATACCAACAAAACAAAAGTAATGAAAGTGACAAGATCGCAGGAGATTAATTTGAACATTGAAGTCAGTGGGAAGTCACTGGAGCAGGTCAACCGGTGTCATCTCTAGTGATGCATACAATACTAGAGAGATTAAAACTCGTGCAATGCTAGCCAAGAAAGCATTCACAAAACATAGTAGGGTTCTGACAGCGAAAAGGCTCAATCTAAACTTAAGAAAGAGACTTGCCAAATGCTTAGTTTGGAGTGTGGCACTGTATGGCTCTGAGACCTGGACCATCAGGAAGGCAGAAGAAAGAATGCTTGAAAGTCTAGAAATGTGGGTATGGAGACGAATGGAAGCAATCAGCTGGAAAGATGGAATAACAAACGATGAGGTATTAAAGAGAGTGAAGGAGGAAAGGAATCTGCTGAAAATCATCCGAAGACGCAAAAAGAACTGGTTAGGACATATTCTGAGAGGAGAAAATATGCTACGAGACGTACTTGAAGGGAAGATCAATGGCAAAAGGGGAAGAGGACGACCAAGAACTGGGATGGGGTCTGACGTGAAAGGCAACATAACTTATGGAATGATGAAGAGAAAAGCAGAAGATCGAGAGGGATGGAGACAGGACTGACCTGACTATGGTGTGTGGACCTGCCACATTGGCAGAACACCTAAGAAGAAGAAGATCCGAGGCATTGGGGGCATGGTGTAAAGTCATCAACCTCTGATGTGTTATCACTCTTTGCTGGTCTACGAGAAAGTATTAGTTCTCCTTTTGCTGTACTGATGACACGTTTGTTATGGTAAAAGTTACCCCTGTGTCTTAATAGTTCCAACTGTGCTTTCCTTTCCTTGCTCGCTATTGGCAGAACAGAGATCTGTGCCACTTGTGGCTCCTCTGCATGACAGGACAGATAGTGTCTTCCAATCTTTACTTCTATACGCTTTTCGCAATATAGACACACATTGCGTTTGTCATATACCCGTTGCTGTTTCTTTCCATCTTGAGGTTGAGTTTTCTTTGAATGAAAGAAATTCCACAATTGGTGAGGAACAAGCTGGTTTCCGTTCAGGGTACTCAACAACTGATCATGTATTTACACTGAAATGTATAATTGATATTTATCTACAGCAAAAAAAGCATTTATATTGTGCATTCATTGACTACAAAAAAGCTTTTGATTTGATCGATAGATCCTCCTTATGGTTGAAAATGTTGAAATCAGGTGTAAATGGAAAAGTTTTCACTGTTATCAAAAACATATATGGCTATGCCAAATCTTGGGTAAGCGTAAAGGGAAAACTCTCAGACTACTTTTCATGCAATGTAGGGGTACGGCAAGGAGAAAATCTGTCTCCGCTTTTATTTGCGTTGTTTTTAAACGATTTTGATAAACACATTGGCAGATTGTATAGCGGGCTCCATTCGTTATCTGCCTTGGTAGATTCACATGTAAGCGAAGATGAAATAGAGGCTTTTTCTAGATTATTCTGCTTATTATATGCCGATGACACCCTCATTTTCGCTGAAAGTCCAGAGGAGCTTCAAATTGCATTGCATGGAGTTGAGGAGTACTGCTCGAAATGGCATCTTCAAGTTAATACTAGTAAAACAAAAATTGTAATTTTCTCCCGAGGAAAAGTGAGAAAGGTACAATCATTCATATTTAATGGCGAAGAGTTGGAGATTGTTTATGATTTTGTTTATTTAGGAGTGAAATTCAACTACAATGGCAGCTTTAAGAAGGCCATCACAAAGCAAGTGATTCAGGCTCAAAAGGCTTTATTTAGTATGCTAGTTAAAGCAAAGAGATTGCAGTTATCTATAGATACTCAATGTGAATTATTTGATCGTATGGTGCTACCGATTTTGTTGTATGGAAGCGAGGTCTGTGGATACGAAAATATAAGTCAAATTGAAGTATTTCACAGAAAGTTTTTAAGAACTATTCTACATGTTAATAAATGCACTCCCGACTGCATGGTTTATGGTGAACCTGGTCGATGTGTAATTCTAAACCATGTCAAATGCAGAATGGTTGGGTTTTGTTTAAAGATCATCAAAGGGGAACAAACAAAGCACTCATTTTTACTTTACCGTCTTTCAAAATGTTTGAGCCAAAATGAAGACTTGAATTCAGCATCAAATTGGTTACGCTATGTTGAAGATATATTGAACAATGCAGGATTTGCTAATGTGTGGTTATCTCAGAGTCATGGATTTAAATCTGAATGGGTACTGAAGGCATTGAAATTGAGACTAGCTGATATCTTTAAACAGGACTGGAAAGCTACAATATGGAGTAACCGATTATGTTCCAATTAGAGAATGTTTAAAGGCCTATTGGAACTGGAAAAGTATCTGCTGTTTCTTAATAGTAAAGATGCTACTACTTTGTGTAAATTCAGATGTCGATCACACAGTTTACCTGTAAATAATAATAGGTTTGACTCAGACATGTCGCAGGATGATATATGCACACTCTGCTTGTCAGATACAGGGGATGAATTCCATTATATATTTGTTTGTCCTTTCTTTTTGGAAGAGAGAAAGTTATATTTACAGAAATCAGTATTATGTAGTCGTAGACCTAGCTCTATAGAAATGGAGAAACTTTTTAAGATGCAAGACTCTTGCCAGTTGAGGAAATTTGTAAAATTTATTAACATAATCATGAGTCATTTTAGTCATGAACCAAAAAAAAGTGATTTTGTTGATGTTACTGTTCAGCGTCACGAACATGTAGTTACACGTAGTGGTAGAATTGTAAGAAATCCTGTGCGCTTGGTGTTGTAAATACTGAAGAAGTTATGTACTCTATTTACTTTATGTATTTGTATGTATTCATGTTATTGTATATCATTGTAAATATGTTGAACTCTCATACCCCGAGAGGGGGTCAATAGAGTTAATAAAATCTTATCTTATCTCTTATCTTATCTTATGATCAAAGAAAACATAAGTTCTATCCTCCTCTGGATGAGCAGATTCTGAACATGCCAAGCTGGTGTAACTCCCCTCTGAGGATGAGCAGTAATCAGGATCGTTATCATCCTCATCGGAGTGGACCAATGCAACTGGTCTCCGTCTCTACAAAATAAAAGGAATACATAGAAAAATCTTGGTAATGATATAGAATTACATGTTCATGTAAACCTACTCATATGGGTGAGTGATACATATAAACGCTGTTGGAGTAGACTGGAAGAACAGACGCTTCATCAAAAACTTGTACCTAGGACAGACAGTGTGCATAAGAACAGCACATGGTGACTCTGAACCAGGAAGTATTGGTAGAGGAGTTCGACAAGGCTGCCCACTTTCTCCCATCTTGTTCAATATCTATGCCGAAGCAATGGTGCACGAAGCGTTCGCATACATGGAAGATGGCATCATTGTAGGTGGAAGAAGAGTGAACTCTGTAAGATTTGCTGATGACAAGGCCATTGTGAGCGATAGCGAAGAAGGCCTTCAACGACTTATGAACTCACTAGTTACAGTGGGAGAGGACTTCGGAATGAAGATAAATACCAACAAAACAAAAGTAATGAAAGTGACAAGATCGCAGGAGATTAATTTGAACATTGAAGTCAGTGGGAAGTCACTGGAGCAGGTCAACCGGTGTCATCTCTAGTGATGCATACAATACTAGAGAGATTAAAACTCGTGCAATGCTAGCCAAGAAAGCATTCACAAAACATAGTAGGGTTCTGACAGCGAAAAGGCTCAATCTAAACTTAAGAAAGAGACTTGCCAAATGCTTAGTTTGGAGTGTGGCACTGTATGGCTCTGAGACCTGGACCATCAGGAAGGCAGAAGAAAGAATGCTTGAAAGTCTAGAAATGTGGGTATGGAGACGAATGGAAGCAATCAGCTGGAAAGATGGAATAACAAACGATGAGGTATTAAAGAGAGTGAAGGAGGAAAGGAATCTGCTGAAAATCATCCGAAGACGCAAAAAGAACTGGTTAGGACATATTCTGAGAGGAGAAAATATGCTACGAGACGTACTTGAAGGGAAGATCAATGGCAAAAGGGGAAGAGGACGACCAAGAACTGGGATGGGGTCTGACGTGAAAGGCAACATAACTTATGGAATGATGAAGAGAAAAGCAGAAGATCGAGAGGGATGGAGACAGGACTGACCTGACTATGGTGTGTGGACCTGCCACATTGGCAGAACACCTAAGAAGAAGAAGATCCGAGGCATTGGGGGCATGGTGTAAAGTCATCAACCTCTGATGTGTTATCACTCTTTGCTGGTCTACGAGAAAGTATTAGTTCTCCTTTTGCTGTACTGATGACACGTTTGTTATGGTAAAAGTTACCCCTGTGTCTTAATAGTTCCAACTGTGCTTTCCTTTCCTTGCTCGCTATTGGCAGAACAGAGATCTGTGCCACTTGTGGCTCCTCTGCATGACAGGACAGATAGTGTCTTCCAATCTTTACTTCTATACGCTTTTCGCAATATAGACACACATTGCGTTTGTCATATACCCGTTGCTGTTTCTTTCCATCTTGAGGTTGAGTTTTCTTTGAATGAAAGAAATTCCACAATTGGTGAGGAACAAGCTGGTTTCCGTTCAGGGTACTCAACAACTGATCATGTATTTACACTGAAATGTATAATTGATATTTATCTACAGCAAAAAAAGCATTTATATTGTGCATTCATTGACTACAAAAAAGCTTTTGATTTGATCGATAGATCCTCCTTATGGTTGAAAATGTTGAAATCAGGTGTAAATGGAAAAGTTTTCACTGTTATCAAAAACATATATGGCTATGCCAAATCTTGGGTAAGCGTAAAGGGAAAACTCTCAGACTACTTTTCATGCAATGTAGGGGTACGGCAAGGAGAAAATCTGTCTCCGCTTTTATTTGCGTTGTTTTTAAACGATTTTGATAAACACATTGGCAGATTGTATAGCGGGCTCCATTCGTTATCTGCCTTGGTAGATTCACATGTAAGCGAAGATGAAATAGAGGCTTTTTCTAGATTATTCTGCTTATTATATGCCGATGACACCCTCATTTTCGCTGAAAGTCCAGAGGAGCTTCAAATTGCATTGCATGGAGTTGAGGAGTACTGCTCGAAATGGCATCTTCAAGTTAATACTAGTAAAACAAAAATTGTAATTTTCTCCCGAGGAAAAGTGAGAAAGGTACAATCATTCATATTTAATGGCGAAGAGTTGGAGATTGTTTATGATTTTGTTTATTTAGGAGTGAAATTCAACTACAATGGCAGCTTTAAGAAGGCCATCACAAAGCAAGTGATTCAGGCTCAAAAGGCTTTATTTAGTATGCTAGTTAAAGCAAAGAGATTGCAGTTATCTATAGATACTCAATGTGAATTATTTGATCGTATGGTGCTACCGATTTTGTTGTATGGAAGCGAGGTCTGTGGATACGAAAATATAAGTCAAATTGAAGTATTTCACAGAAAGTTTTTAAGAACTATTCTACATGTTAATAAATGCACTCCCGACTGCATGGTTTATGGTGAACCTGGTCGATGTGTAATTCTAAACCATGTCAAATGCAGAATGGTTGGGTTTTGTTTAAAGATCATCAAAGGGGAACAAACAAAGCACTCATTTTTACTTTACCGTCTTTCAAAATGTTTGAGCCAAAATGAAGACTTGAATTCAGCATCAAATTGGTTACGCTATGTTGAAGATATATTGAACAATGCAGGATTTGCTAATGTGTGGTTATCTCAGAGTCATGGATTTAAATCTGAATGGGTACTGAAGGCATTGAAATTGAGACTAGCTGATATCTTTAAACAGGACTGGAAAGCTACAATATGGAGTAACCGATTATGTTCCAATTAGAGAATGTTTAAAGGCCTATTGGAACTGGAAAAGTATCTGCTGTTTCTTAATAGTAAAGATGCTACTACTTTGTGTAAATTCAGATGTCGATCACACAGTTTACCTGTAAATAATAATAGGTTTGACTCAGACATGTCGCAGGATGATATATGCACACTCTGCTTGTCAGATACAGGGGATGAATTCCATTATATATTTGTTTGTCCTTTCTTTTTGGAAGAGAGAAAGTTATATTTACAGAAATCAGTATTATGTAGTCGTAGACCTAGCTCTATAGAAATGGAGAAACTTTTTAAGATGCAAGACTCTTGCCAGTTGAGGAAATTTGTAAAATTTATTAACATAATCATGAGTCATTTTAGTCATGAACCAAAAAAAAGTGATTTTGTTGATGTTACTGTTCAGCGTCACGAACATGTAGTTACACGTAGTGGTAGAATTGTAAGAAATCCTGTGCGCTTGGTGTTGTAAATACTGAAGAAGTTATGTACTCTATTTACTTTATGTATTTGTATGTATTCATGTTATTGTATATCATTGTAAATATGTTGAACTCTCATACCCCGAGAGGGGGTCAATAGAGTTAATAAAATCTTATCTTATCTCTTATCTTATCTTATGATCAAAGAAAACATAAGTTCTATCCTCCTCTGGATGAGCAGATTCTGAACATGCCAAGCTGGTGTAACTCCCCTCTGAGGATGAGCAGTAATCAGGATCGTTATCATCCTCATCGGAGTGGACCAATGCAACTGGTCTCCGTCTCTACAAAATAAAAGGAATACATAGAAAAATCTTGGTAATGATATAGAATTACATGTTCATGTAAACCTACTCATATGGGTGAGTGATACATATAAACGCTGTTGGAGTAGACTGGAAGAACAGACGCTTCATCAAAAACTTGTACCTAGGACAGACAGTGTGCATAAGAACAGCACATGGTGACTCTGAACCAGGAAGTATTGGTAGAGGAGTTCGACAAGGCTGCCCACTTTCTCCCATCTTGTTCAATATCTATGCCGAAGCAATGGTGCACGAAGCGTTCGCATACATGGAAGATGGCATCATTGTAGGTGGAAGAAGAGTGAACTCTGTAAGATTTGCTGATGACAAGGCCATTGTGAGCGATAGCGAAGAAGGCCTTCAACGACTTATGAACTCACTAGTTACAGTGGGAGAGGACTTCGGAATGAAGATAAATACCAACAAAACAAAAGTAATGAAAGTGACAAGATCGCAGGAGATTAATTTGAACATTGAAGTCAGTGGGAAGTCACTGGAGCAGGTCAACCGGTGTCATCTCTAGTGATGCATACAATACTAGAGAGATTAAAACTCGTGCAATGCTAGCCAAGAAAGCATTCACAAAACATAGTAGGGTTCTGACAGCGAAAAGGCTCAATCTAAACTTAAGAAAGAGACTTGCCAAATGCTTAGTTTGGAGTGTGGCACTGTATGGCTCTGAGACCTGGACCATCAGGAAGGCAGAAGAAAGAATGCTTGAAAGTCTAGAAATGTGGGTATGGAGACGAATGGAAGCAATCAGCTGGAAAGATGGAATAACAAACGATGAGGTATTAAAGAGAGTGAAGGAGGAAAGGAATCTGCTGAAAATCATCCGAAGACGCAAAAAGAACTGGTTAGGACATATTCTGAGAGGAGAAAATATGCTACGAGACGTACTTGAAGGGAAGATCAATGGCAAAAGGGGAAGAGGACGACCAAGAACTGGGATGGGGTCTGACGTGAAAGGCAACATAACTTATGGAATGATGAAGAGAAAAGCAGAAGATCGAGAGGGATGGAGACAGGACTGACCTGACTATGGTGTGTGGACCTGCCACATTGGCAGAACACCTAAGAAGAAGAAGATCCGAGGCATTGGGGGCATGGTGTAAAGTCATCAACCTCTGATGTGTTATCACTCTTTGCTGGTCTACGAGAAAGTATTAGTTCTCCTTTTGCTGTACTGATGACACGTTTGTTATGGTAAAAGTTACCCCTGTGTCTTAATAGTTCCAACTGTGCTTTCCTTTCCTTGCTCGCTATTGGCAGAACAGAGATCTGTGCCACTTGTGGCTCCTCTGCATGACAGGACAGATAGTGTCTTCCAATCTTTACTTCTATACGCTTTTCGCAATATAGACACACATTGCGTTTGTCATATACCCGTTGCTGTTTCTTTCCATCTTGAGGTTGAGTTTTCTTTGAATGAAAGAAATTCCACAATTGGTGAGGAACAAGCTGGTTTCCGTTCAGGGTACTCAACAACTGATCATGTATTTACACTGAAATGTATAATTGATATTTATCTACAGCAAAAAAAGCATTTATATTGTGCATTCATTGACTACAAAAAAGCTTTTGATTTGATCGATAGATCCTCCTTATGGTTGAAAATGTTGAAATCAGGTGTAAATGGAAAAGTTTTCACTGTTATCAAAAACATATATGGCTATGCCAAATCTTGGGTAAGCGTAAAGGGAAAACTCTCAGACTACTTTTCATGCAATGTAGGGGTACGGCAAGGAGAAAATCTGTCTCCGCTTTTATTTGCGTTGTTTTTAAACGATTTTGATAAACACATTGGCAGATTGTATAGCGGGCTCCATTCGTTATCTGCCTTGGTAGATTCACATGTAAGCGAAGATGAAATAGAGGCTTTTTCTAGATTATTCTGCTTATCATATGCCGATGACACCCTCATTTTCGCTGAAAGTCCAGAGGAGCTTCAAATTGCATTGCATGGAGTTGAGGAGTACTGCTCGAAATGGCATCTTCAAGTTAATACTAGTAAAACAAAAATTGTAATTTTCTCCCGAGGAAAAGTGAGAAAGGTACAATCATTCATATTTAATGGCGAAGAGTTGGAGATTGCTTATGATTTTGTTTATTTAGGAGTGAAATTCAACTACAATGGCAGCTTCAAGAAGGCCATCACAAAGCAAGTGATTCAGGCTCAAAAGGCTTTATTTAGTATGCTAGTTAAAGCAAAGAGATTGCAGTTATCTATAGATACTCAATGTGAATTATTTGATCGTATGGTGCTACCGATTTTGTTGTATGGAAGCGAGGTCTGTGGATACGAAAATATAAGTCAAATTGAAGTATTTCACAGAAAGTTTTTAAGAACTATTCTACATGTTAATAAATGCACTCCCGACTGCATGGTTTATGGTGAACCTGGTCGATGTGTAATTCTAAACCATGTCAAATGCAGAATGGTTGGGTTTTGTTTAAAGATCATCAAAGGGGAACAAACAAAGCACTCATTTTTACTTTACCGTCTTTCAAAATGTTTGAGCCAAAATGAAGACTTGAATTCAGCATCAAATTGGTTACGCTATGTTGAAGATATATTGAACAATGCAGGATTTGCTAATGTGTGGTTATCTCAGAGTCATGGATTTAAATCTGAATGGGTACTGAAGGCATTGAAATTGAGACTAGCTGATATCTTTAAACAGGACTGGAAAGCTACAATATGGAGTAACCGATTGTGTTCCAATTAGAGAATGTTTAAAGGCCTATTGGAACTGGAAAAGTATCTGCTGTTTCTTAATAGTAAAGATGCTACTACTTTGTGTAAATTCAGATGTCGATCACACAGTTTACCTGTAAATAATAATAGGTTTGACTCAGACATGTCGCAGGATGATATATGCACACTCTGCTTGTCAGATACAGGGGATGAATTCCATTATATATTTGTTTGTCCTTTCTTTTTGGAAGAGAGAAAGTTATATTTACAGAAATCAGTATTATGTAGTCGTAGACCTAGCTCTATAGAAATGGAGAAACTTTTTAAGATGCAAGACTCTTGCCAGTTGAGGAAATTTGTAAAATTTATTAACATAATCATGAGTCATTTTAGTCATGAACCAAAAAAAAGTGATTTTGTTGATGTTACTGTTCAGCGTCACGAACATGTAGTTACACGTAGTGGTAGAATTGTAAGAAATCCTGTGCGCTTGGTGTTGTAAATACTGAAGAAGTTATGTACTCTATTTACTTTATGTATTTGTATGTATTCATGTTATTGTATATCATTGTAAATATGTTGAACTCTCATACCCCGAGAGGGGGTCAATAGAGTTAATAAAATCTTATCTTATCTCTTATCTTATCTTATGATCAAAGAAAACATAAGTTCTATCCTCCTCTGGATGAGCAGATTCTGAACATGCCAAGCTGGTGTAACTCCCCTCTGAGGATGAGCAGTAATCAGGATCGTTATCATCCTCATCGGAGTGGACCAATGCAACTGGTCTCCGTCTCTACAAAATAAAAGGAATACATAGAAAAATCTTGGTAATGATATAGAATTACATGTTCATGTAAACCTACTCATATGGGTGAGTGATGCATATAAACGGTATCTTGTTTTTTGTTACGGTACAAGGGATGAAATTTCCTTGATAAAGACATATTTTGTTAAAACTTTTACACTCTCCTTTCAATAACCACACAAATAAGGAAGTTAAATAAGGAAGTTAAATTGGTTTGAGGTGACTTGCAAGCATTCACAAAATTTTTCTCAAGCCCACCTACGACCAAATTAATATATGAATGTCTCTGAAGAACAAGTCTTGCAGATGAAATTGAACCCAAGATGTCAGATGATCTTTGAACACTGTAGCACTGTATGTTAAAGTTGCTGCAACGTCTTTGAAGCCTGAATCAAGGCTTTGTGTAAACCAGCCTAGTTCCGAACGCATGAGCCAATCAGATGAGCAGTAGAGTTATTTTGGTACAAGTTCGGGTGTTCGAGTGAGACTGGTTCCCTTTAGTCTTTGTTCAAGCATCAAGACCGACCGGGGGACTTTAAGGTCCCGAGATGGCATCATCGATCAAATTATTATACCTGTTAAACGGTTATACAGAATCAACAGAAGAGTAAACACGTTTTCATACATGATAACCTCTAATTGCTCTTGATGTGAGCATTAATTCACTGACAAAGGAGACAATAGGGGAGAGAAAGGCAATAACGGACGGAAATGTCAAATCTCCCTACGGCACGAACCATAGAGAATTTTCTCGTAATATTTTTGTGCGATGTGCACATTGGGTATTCACATGATGTGACATGTACAAATGATGAAATTGTTTATTTGATTTGTAGTAATCTTCAGGAAAAAGAATTGCTAATGTTCGGTATTACCCGCTCCACCGCGGGTAATGCCGGACAACAGTCGGGGCAATTACGGACACGATTTTCCATGCCGAGCTTGCTGATTTTGCTTTTGATAATTAACTCTTAGCTCGCTTCGTTCGACTCGCGGCACATACAGCGGGCTGCCAAGTTCGACTCAAGTCACATTTCGCGCGCAATGCATACGGAACGCATTTAATTGTATTGTGCGCACACACATACAATAGCGACAAACTGCTACCTCCCTATATAACAATAAGAGGATCAAAGTATCAATAGGCAGGAAGTCTCCCAGGACAGGAAGTCTATTGAGAAGTACCCATGCAGGGTCAATTTCAATAGAGGAGTTTAGTTCATTGTTAGTTTATTCTTTTTGAATGCCCCATTTAAATCTAAATCTAAATTGCTTGGCTCATTATTCTCATAAAGACATGGGTTTGGTATGTAATGAAAGCTAAAGAACACATCTTTTCTATAAACTAACTTAAGAGAATAATCTTCATTAGGAAATATTGAACATAAGAGGTATAAGTTAGCCTCCACAACGATAATTTAGACAGAATGTAAAGTTATCATTCTCAGAATCTATGATATTATACATGAAAAAACTAGTACCATTGGCAAGAGTATTAATTTCTCTTAGACTTTGCTACACTTTTTTTTTCATCACGACAAGCCAATAAAAAGTTATTGCAAGTTGAGTAAGACAGGGCATGCAAAGCCCCTCTGAATGTGGCACCCTGAAATTAATGTGGCGCAGGGGAGATAGTGTGCGTGGCGGGCAAAGAGTTAATATAAAATGAACATCTGAATTCCAATTGCGAAAATTTTGTATTTTCCCTACAATTTTCAAAGTCTATTTGAAATATTTAGCCCCAACCCCATATACGACGCGCGTATTATGTTTTGGCTACATAATACAGAGTATTAGCATTTGAAGGAAAACATCTTTAATCGAACAAACATAATCATTCGTACACTTAGTTAAATGAAGAATAGTTAAAATATGAAGGCGCGAATGGACAATGCCTTTATAATTTATTCATGGTTTTGTTTTGCTTTTAAAGTGCACTTAACATTTTATCAGAGAAATACTGCATAGGCAAGTGTGTAACTATAATAGTGTACTTTATTCTACACACCGGGGTAATAGCGGACATGTGTCCGTTATTACCCCCAATTGACATTTGACCGGTCTTTTCCAGCTACTCTCAACAAATCAGATTGAGAATTGGAACATGAAAGGATATGTGTAAAGAAACAGGTCTCCACAAGTCAATTAAATCTGTGTTTATGGGTCTCCACAGGAACATGACATAGTGTGTGTACAGAAAAGGTAAGTCTCTACAAGTCATTGAATCTGCGTTAATGGATCTCCACAGAAACAGCAAAGGTTAAGTGTAAGGTAACAGAATAAGTCTCAATTTACTCAAATCTTACTCAAATCCACTGTCATCAAATGTGGTTTTCATGTTTGACATTATGACCACTTTAATAAATCATAATGACATTGTTTTCTAAACCTTTGTTCTTGGAGTGTAATGTCAAGAAAACCCCTGTTTTTATGGTGCGGATGTTACACAGATAAAGGGAAAATTATGTTTGGCCATGCTGTGCTAAATGCATAGTATTATCTCAGGTATCTATTATTTTTACATTCCTTATATATTGCTTTTTGAATACATAGTAACACATTTCGCCTTCTTCTCACCACTTTTTTTTTCTTGGTAAATCAGTTTGTTGCGGACATTACAAAAATGTTAACAGAAATTGTAGGTCAAATTTGATTTTCTTATATTAGCAATTTAATGTGATGTGAATGCAAAAATTTTGTTTTATGTTAAATGAATACATTCAAAAGCACCAGGAAAGCTGATATTTGGAGAGTTTTGACCAATTTCATATTTCTCTGATGATGCTCAACTGCAGGCAAGAATGTTAACAGAAAATGTAACATCCGCAACACTGTATTCAAATGTCTGCAAAAATTTTCTTAAGAAATATTTTTGCATATAACATGAAAAAATCTCAAGGTTTAATACAATCAGAGCAAAAGTAAAAATTGAGCCCCTACCACAAGTGAAACTGTTTTCTATGAGGCAGTTTGTATTCTTACTTAATAATCTCAACATAATTTGGCTTTAAAGATTTGAAAAGGTTGTTTTTTATAGTATATCCCAGTATTTTCTGTTTTCACCGAAATCAGCAAGGCAGTATTTACCGGTAAATACCAATATTTACCACCTGGTATTTCCCACCCAGGTATTTACCGGCCAACCCTGATTTGAACAACTATGCATACCTTACCCATGAGTATGTTAACTATGAAGTTTAGGGGAAAAAAAATGAAACCAAACATTTTGTAAAAGGACCATAATGAACCACACATTTTGTAAATGCAAGCAAATATACATGAAATTCCCTTTGAAGTGCCCAATTCCATTAATTTTGAACCCCCTATGCAAAAAATCTAACTATACAGTCTTGGAAAGTATGTTGGCCACTACCCGCGTGCAAACTTTTTGTGGAAACTGCGCTATCCGCAGTCGAGATCTGGGGGGGGGGGGGGGGGAGGTAGCCCCCCAATGGACTCAAGTTGGGGTTAATATATCTGTGTTAATACCTCAGGTTCTTGCATGGCTTGTGGCACATCGGTGATAGGTTTCACCAGCTGCCCCTCCGCCGTGTCCACAGCCTGCTCCACTTCAAAGGTCTGCACCAGGAATGCCTGTCTCAGCCGTTTGGCTTCCTCATGCTCATGATGGGTGGAGTCTAGCTGCCTGGTTAGCTCTGCACTCTGGGAATGGGGAGCCTCAAGAGTTTCTGAGATGCCCACCAGTGGGACGGAGTGGAGGTCAGCATATTTCTGGTGCTGCTCTGAGCACAGCCTGTCGGCGGCTGCAAGTTCGGGTGCCAACTCTGTTTTCAGAGGCTGCAGAATAAAATAAAATGCAGTACTAAATACACATTAAAGTTGACCAGACGTAATACGAGCTGGACAGGAGACTACAATGCAGTGCACGTTGCCATCTTGCCTGATTCGCGCACGTTCCCTACTCTATGGGTCTCCACAGGAACATGAAATGATGTATGTACGGAAAAGGAAAGTCTGTACAAGTCATTGAATCTGTGTTAATGGGTCTCCAGAGGAACATCAAGGGATAAGTGTAAGGTATCAGTACAAGTCACTGTAATCTTTGTTAATGGGTCTCTACAGGAACATGAAAGGATTAGTGTCAGGTAACAGTATAAGTGTACTGTAGGTCTGCACACGTTGTTTCAAATTGTGTTAATGGGTCTAAGATCGAGAGTTTGAACATGAAACGAAACGTGAAAAGAAACAGGTTCCCAAAAGTCATTTTTATCTGTGTTAATAGGTGTCTACAAGAACATCAAAGGATAGTATAACACAAGTGTAAGTCTTCCTAATCTTGCGTATGTAAACTTTGAGTAATAATCTCCACGGTTCAATTCAAATTGCGGCGATGGATCTCAGATTGAGAATTGGAACATGAAAGGATATGTGTAAAGAAACAGGTCTCCACAAGTCAATTAAATCTGTGTTTATGGGTCTCCACAGGAACATGAAATAGTGTGTGTACAGAAAAGGTAAGTCTCTACACGTCATTGAATCTGTGTTAATGGATCTCCAGAGGAACAGCAAAGGTTAAGTGTAAGGTAACAGAATAAGTCTCCTCATGTTACTCAAATCTTTGTTAATGGGTCTCCACAGGAACATGAAAGGATTAGTGTCAGGTAACAGTATTTATAAGTCTCTACAAGTACATGTATGATAATTCATGTAAAAAAAAATGTGTTAACATGCAATGTACATGATGTAACATCTGGTACCATTAGAAGCTTAAGAGTTTGAAATTATGCTTAAGGTTCAATAATCACTTTCTACAAGAACCACCTGAATGTGTTTCCTTAATCTTTTCTTTTTTATTTCAATTTCCCCATGATATAGTTGGTTAATAACCATGTTTTACAATTCAATTACATACAGTTTACTACGTTGTGGATGTTACATGCATGTACATGCGTTAACAGAAAATCATCTTTGGCTATTTTTGTGCTAAATACAGTTGGAATTTGCTTCTATATATTGTTTTTACATTCCTTGTATACAGTTCTTCATGTCAGAGTAGCAATGGCCAGTTGCTATGTGAATAAAAAGAAGATTGAAGCCAGGCAAATGTTTGTTAACACAAGTTTGTAACGTCCGCAACATGTTGATCAACATACATTCTCAAGTCAATAGTTACCTAGGTCAATTACCTTTTGCATGAAAATTAAACCTAAGATATTGACTTCTATTTTGAAAGCAAAATAAACTCAAATTAGGTTCATATTTTACACGCAGACTTGTTTATAACAGGTTATTGTTTGAAAAAAGACTGCTAATCTCAAATTCAAATTCAAATTCAAAGATTCAAATTTCAAATTTATTGTCATGCACAAAATTAAAAAATAATGGCATGAAAATCACATTCTGGCTGCTTCGGTTACAAAATCAAAAATACAAAAAAAATATATAACATAATGTTCAAAGAGAAAAACATTTGATTGCACAAATTCAAATTACATATAAAATAAATACTATATACAGTGCGCCACAGAGGAAAACAAAAAACATGAAACAAGTCAATTCTAAAGGAAAGTTTGGAAGCCATACCCTTTTATCCCCCCCCCCCCCAAAAAAAAAAAAAAAAAAAAAACACATTCGCTGCAAAATTAAGTCATTCCTCCCTCCCTAGACTCCAGTCACAAAACACACCAAAACAACAAACACACACACCAATCACAACACACACCGATCACAGAGACATTACACCACTCACAGCGACACACAGCAAGCAGAGTCACCCCCTCCCCCGCAAAACAAAAAAAACAGGCACCATCATGTGTCTGGCATCAAGAGGAGAGAGGAGACAAAGCACTTGGCAAAGAATTTCACGGTTTGTTTCTATATTACATAAATACAGAAAAAAAAGAAAGAAAGAAGAAAGAAAGAAAAAAAGAGGAAGTAAAAAAGAAAGAAAGAAGAGAGAAAACTAGATGAATCTTCGACCGCGCACTGTCCGAATTTATGCCTCCGCCATCAGCATATCAGAAATGTATGGCTTATTTATATTGATTTTTGAAAATCTATAAAACATGGCATCTTTTACATGGACCTTTTAATAAAGACCTTGTCCGAAGCGGAAAATCAAGTTGGTCAATAACATGGAAAGCTGAAAGGCTATAAAATACAACGTTGTACAGTTTTTGTACTTTTTTTCAGCTATGCCAGTTGAGAATATGCTTGAGAAATATTCGAATTAGCAAACTTCAAAAGTTGGTTTAATTGTGAAACTCGTAGGTCAGGAATCTATGACGTCATTATGTACTAACAGAGTAGTGATTGCATGCATTTGTGTTTAGAAAAATTAGGCGATTTTAATGTTTTCCAGATCCCAAATCCGAACGCATTTGAAAAATTTGAATAGAATAGAGAATTAAATGAATTGAAATCTAAAGGAAAATGAAAATGAAACTCAAACTCTGTGGTTCATATTCTGGATGTAAAATTGAAAATTATGCAGCATATTATGTTGAAAGGTAGTGGATGGCGAGTCTTGGATGAGCATGGTTTAGAATGAGGACGGACACTGACAGCTGTAATGTTTTGAAGGATCTGATTTTATTAGAATCAGCGCATCATCCCTCCCATATGCACATTCAGACCAAGTCTGAAATTAATCCGTCGATTGGTTTTCAAGTTATCACAAGAAATAACCATTTTAATATATTTTACTGAACACTGTGACCTTGAACACTAACCTCATAACCCCAAAATCTAATCAGCACATCGTCCCTCCAATATGCGCACTCAAGCCAAGTTTGGAATAGATCCGTCAATTGGTTTTTAAGTTATCGCGAGAACAAATTATTTTTATGTATTTTATTGAACACTGTGACCTTGAACACTAACCTCATAACCCCAAAATTTAATCAGCGCATCATCCCTCCCATATACACACTCAAGCCAATTCTGGAGTTGATCCGTCGATTGAATTTTAAGTTATTGCGAGAACGAACCATTTTTATGTATTTTATTGAACACTGTGACCTTGAACACTAACAACACGACCCCAAAATCTAATCAGCGCATTGCCCCTCCTATATGCACGCTCGAGCCAAGTCTGAAGTTGATCCGTCAACTGGTTTTCAAGTTATCGCGAGAACGAATCCGTACGGACGGACGGACGGACGGATGGACGGACAACCCGAAAACATAATGCCTCCGGCAACCACCTACGGTGGGCGGAGGCATAAAAACTCCATGGGTTACTTTTCAACTGGGGCGCACTGTATAATACATACAAATGCATGACCACCCTTTTTACATAAAACTAGCGGTGTAGTCTCTAAAACAACAAAATAATCATTTGGAACCCATAAGAGTGTCAAGTAACAATCAGTTTCACAAATTATGTGTACATGCTGGTACCTTTTGTGCTGGGAAATAATAATTGATTAAAAATTTCCTGTTAACATTATGAACGTAAAATCCGCAACACATTTTTCAGTAAAAAAAAATTCAGTGTACCCACTGTCATCAAATGTGGTTTTCATGTTTCACATTATGACCACTTCAATAAATCATAATGACATTGTTTTCTAAACCTTTGTTCTTGGAGTGTAATGTCAAGAAAACCCCTGTTTTTATGGTGCGGATGTTACACAGATTAAGGGAAAATTATGTTTGGCCATGCTGTGCTAAATGCATAGTATTATCTCAGGTATCTATCATTTTTACATTCCTTATACATGTATATTGCTTTTTGAATACATAGTAACACATTTCGCCTTCTTCTCACCACTTTTTTTTTCTTGGTAAATCAGTTTGTTGCGGACGTTACAAAAATGTTAACAGAAATTGTAGGTCAAATTTGATTTTCTTATATTAGCAATTTAATGTGATGTGAATGCAAAAATTTTGTTTTATGTTAAATGAATACATTCAAAAGCACCAGGAAAGCTGATATTTGGAGAGTTTTGACCAATTTCATATTTCTCTGATGATGCTCAACTGCAGGCAAGAATGTTAACAGAAAATGTGTCATCCACAACACTGTATTCAAATGTCTGCAAAAATTTTCTTAAGAAATATTTTTGTCAGTCTACTTTTATTGATATCTTTATATACTAAGCTTGCAATGTGAAATATAAGCTAAGCTGATCATGACCTAGTTTCTTTTTTTAGCATGCAAAATCCAAATGATGCATTTTTTAACTTGACAAAATTCTGTTAACTTTTAGGGGTTCGGGTGCATATTTCACCCAGAAGCGTATATGGTACCAACTTGGTTATGCTATGGGAGCTAAACCTAGGTCTGTACTATCTATAGTTCTATACGTACCGTATGTATAGAACAGACCTATGGTACATGCAAAAACATTTGATGGAATATATCCAGTCTTCAGACAGGATTCTGTCTGTCATTATGCCTTTGGACCCCTCTCAAAAAAAATCCAGAGCCATAGGCATCACTTGTGTTATTTTCATCTCCTATTAGGATTTCATACTAAACAGGCATGTTAAAAACCTTGATATTATAAATTTCACTTTGTCATTTGTTTTGCATATAACATGAAAAAATCTCAAGGTTTAATACAATCAGAGCAAAAGTAAAAATTGAGCCCCTACCACAAGAAAAAACTGTTTTCTATGAGGCAGTTTGTATTCTTACTTAAAGACAGCCAGTCCCTTTTTCAGATCACCACAAAACCACCAAAATATTGGCCAAACATATAGAGAAGTGTTAGCAAGCTCTATATTCACAATATGAAACTGATACGTAATGTAAAATTCAAATAATGCACGTAAACAACGTCTGATTAATAGTCCTTACCTCAGGCTCTTAGCAGTTTGTGTTGAAATATCTGCTTTATTGATTAATCTGTTTATTAAATTATAAAACGCATTATGTAAAAAAATTGTTCTATGGAAGGAATCATCTCCAAAGTTTGGTAGTTACTCATAAAATTAGGATTTCACACATGCATAATAACCATATAGATACTGTAACAAAGACTAATACTTTTTTCGTAGTACGAAAAAAGTCAGTTTGAAATTTAACGGCTGAATTTTTTTACATATACAGAAAGCTTCAACATGCTATATTCTTAGAAGTGGTCTTGAATCACACTTTCTTCAATTTACGATCGTGATAGATGATTTCAAAATTTTAAGCTTGCAAAAGGGACGGACAATCTTTAATAATCTGAACATAATTTTGCTTTAAAGATTTGAAAAGGTAGTTTTTTATAGTATATCCGTGCAAACTTTTCGTGGCAACTGCGCTATCCGCAGTCGAGATCTCGGGGGGGGGGGGGGGGGGGGAGGGGGGGGAAGTAGCCCTCCAATGGACTCAAGTTGGGGTTAATATATCTGTGTTAATACCTCATGTTCTTGCATGGCTTGTGGCACATCGGTGATAGGTTTCACCAGCTGCCCCTCCGCCGTGTCCACAGCCTGCTCCACTTCAAAGGTCTGCACCAGGAATGCCTGTCTCAGCCGTTTGGCTTCCTCATGCTCATGATGGGTGGAGTCTAGCTGCCTGGTTAGCTCTGCACTCTGGGAATGGGGAGCCTCAAGAGTTTCTGAGATGCCCACCAGTGGGACGGAGTGGAGGTCAGCATATTTCTGGTGCTGCTCTGAGCACAGCCTGTCGGCGGCTGCAAGTTCGGGTGCCAACTCTGTTTTCAGAGGCTGCAGAATAAAATAAAATGCAGTACTAAATACACATTAAAGTTGACCAGACGTAATACGAGCTGGACAAGAGACTACAATGCAGTGCACGTTGCCATCTTGCCTGATTCGCGCACGTTCCCTACTTTACGGGTCTCCACAGGAACATGAAATGATGTATGTACGGAAAAGGAAAGTCTGTACAAGTCATTGAATCTGTGTTAATGGGTCTCCAGAGGAACATCAAGGGATAAGTGTAAGGTATCAGTACAAGTCACTGGAATCTTTGTTAATGGGTCTCCACAGGAACATGAAAGGATTAGTGTCAGGTAACAGTATAAGTGTACTGTAGGTCTGCACACGTTGTTTCAAATTGTGTTAATGGGTCTAAGATCGAGAGTTTGAACATGAAACGAAACGTGAAAAGAAACAGGTCCCCACAAGTCATTTTTATCTGTGTTAATAGGTGTCTACAAGAACATCAAAGGATAGTGTAACACAAGTGTAAGTCCTCCTAATCTTGTGTATGTAAACATGGAGTAATAATCTCCACGGTTCAATTCAATTCAATTCAAAAATGGATCTCAGATTGAGAATTGGAACATGAAAGGATATGTGTAAAGAAACAGGTCCCCACAAGTCATTTAAATCTGTGTTTATGGGTCTCCACAGGAACATGAAATAGTGTGTGTACAGAAAAGGTACAAGTCTCTACAAGTCATTGAATCTGTGTTAATGGGTCTCCAGAGGAACATCAAAGGTTAAGTGTAAGGTAACAGAATAAGTCTCCTCATGTTACTCAAATCTTTGCTAATGGGTCTCCACAGGGACATGAAAGGATAAGTGTGAGTTAATTACAGTATAAGTCTCCACAAGTCATTTGAATATTTGTTTATGGGTCTCCACATACATGAACATCAAACAATATGTGTAAGGTAACAGTTAAAGTCTCCACAAGTCATTTTATGGATCTCCACAGGATCATTAAAGGATAAGTGTAAGGTAAAAGGTAGTCTTTACAAGTCATTTGAATCTTAGTTGGGTTATTTTAAGGAGTTCCCTGACCATGGAGAGCAAAGTGAGATTTTTTGGTTGCTTTGCCTTCTCTTAGGGTTAAATAAGAAATTTAGCGGGGATAGCTCTCGCAAAAATGTGGGTGGAATTTTTTAGGGCCAAAATTAATGGGTCTCCAGAGGAACATCAAGGGATAAGTGTAAGGTATCAGTACAAGTCACTGGAATCTTTGTTAATGGGTCTCCACAGGAACATGAAAGGATAAGTGTCAGGTAACAGTATAAGTGTACTGTAGGTCTGCACACGTTGTTTCAAATTGTGTTAATGGGTCTAAGATCGAGAGTTTGAACATGAAACGAAACGTGAAAAGAAACAGGTCCCCACAAGTCATTTTTATCTGTGTTAATAGGTGTCTACAAGAACATCAAAGGATAGTGTAACACAAGTGTAAGTCCTCCTAATCTTGTGTATGTAAACATGGAGTAATAATCTCCACGGTTCAATTCAATTCAATTCAAAAATGGATCTCAGATTGAGAATTGGAACATGAAAGGATATGTGTAAAGAAACAGGTCCCCACAAGTCATTTAAATCTGTGTTTATGGGTCTCCACAGGAACATGAAATAGTGTGTGTACAGAAACGGTACAAGTCTCTACAAGTCATTGAATCTGTGTGAATGGGTCTCCAGAGGAACATCAAAGGTTTAAGTTTGTCCGTCCCTTTTGCAAGCTTAAAATTTGAAATCGTCTATCACAATCGTAAATTGAAGAAAGTGTGATTCAAGGCCATTTCTAAGAATATAGCATGTTGAATCTTTCTGTATACATAAAAAAAATCAGCCGTTAAATTTCAAACCGACTTTTTTCGTATTACGAAAAAAGTATTAGTCTTTGTTACAGCATCTATGTGGTTATTATGCGTGTGTGAAATCCTAATTTTATGAGTAACTACCAAACTTTGGAGACGATTCCTTCCATAGAATATTTTTTTTCATAATGCGTTTTATAATTTAATAAACAGATTAATCAATAAAGCAGATATTTCAACACAAACTGCTAAGAGCCTGAGGTAAAGACTAATGATCAGACGTTGTTTACGTGCATTCTTTGAATTTTACACTACGTATCAGTTTCAAATTGTGAATATAGAGCTTACTAACACTTCTCTATATGTTTTGCCAATGTTTCGACGGTTTTGTGGTGATCTGAAAAAGGGACTGGCTGTCTTTAAGTGTAAGGTAACAGAATAAGTCTCCTCATGTTACTCAAATCTTTGCTAATGGATCTCCACAGGGACATGAAAGGATTAGTGAGAGTTAATTACAGTATAAGTCTCCACAAGTCATTTGAATATTTGTTCATGGGTCTCCACATACATGAACATCAAACAATATGTGTAAGGTAACAGTTAAAGTCTCCACAAGTCATTTTATGGATCTCCACAGGAACATTAAAGGATAAGTGTAAGGTAAAAGGTAGTCTTTACAAGTCATTTGAATCTTAGTTGGGTTATTTTAAGGAGTTCCCTGACCATGGAGAGCAAAGTGAGATTTTTTGGTTGCTTTGCCTTCTCTAAGGGTTGAATAAGAAATTAAGCGGGGATAGCTCTCGCAAAAATGTGGGTGGAATTTTTTAGGGCCAAAATTCAAAATGGCCGCCATCAAGCAATTTAAACAGTAATTTCAGAGAAATTTGGTCTATTGTGGTGGTGAAAACACGGTTTTAATTATGTCAAGGACTCCATATTTGATGTTGCTTTGCTAATAAATCCCACATTTAACCTTGTATCCAGTTTCAAAATGCATGCCAATACAATCTTATACATAATTGCTGGTGCTTTGGGCTTGTACTGCTGCTCTAGATATGGGTTATGAGGTTATAAAGATCATGTGATTTATAATGAAGTTATTTTGTAGTTTAACTTACATGTAGATTTTACCCTGTATCAAGACTGAAAATGGCCACGGCGGCCATTCTGAATAAGAACAAATTTGGTGATTTGGGGTAAAATGTGGATTTTTCTATTCTTTCTGGGGTTATTGAATTGAAGTTAACACAATAATACCTAAGCTAATGATGTTTTATGATTATACCCCGGCCAAACGTTTAATGGAGGTATTTAAAAATCGGTGTGATGTCGGTCGGGCGGGTGCATGGGTGGGCGGTCGGTTGGTCAGTCAGTTGCAAATATTCCATCGCGAACGAATCCCTCAGTTTTTACTGTACAGATTCCCATGACACTTGGCGCAGATGTGCGCTTTGGGGTGTAGATGTACAAGACACATTTGTCGACAGTGGCAGAAATTATATTGCCATGGTAATGCCATATTATGGGCCAAAATCAGGGGAAATGTTGCATCACGAACTCCTTCAGTTTTAGACTAATTTTCAATTTTCAATTTATCCTAAATGTTTGTCTGGGGGTGTAGACGTGCAAGACATATTTTTCGCTAGTAACAGGAAGTGTGTTGCCATGGTCACATTGCACTATGGGCAAAAAAATGGTGGAAAATCATATATCGCAATCTACTCCCCTTGTTTTTGACCAAATATCATGGAATTCAGCAATCATCTTTGTCTGTAGGTGTACGTGAACAGGACAAATTTTGCAATAGTGGGAGAAAGTGTTTTACCATGGTAAGAACATACATATTATGAACAGAATGGGAAAAAAATACGCGTCGCCAACGTCTACCTTAGATTTTGACCAAATTTAATTTAAGTTGTCATATGTGTTTGTCTTTGGGTGTACATGTTCACGATATTTTTCGATAATGGCAGAAAGTGTTGTTCGATGGCAACATCACACTATGAATAAACAAGGCATTAGCAATATTGTGTCTCGCCCACTTGCGAAAAAACAGAAATATCGCAATCTCCGTTGCCTCGCAAAAGAATTGTATCGCTGGCTGATTGTGAAATATCACAGCACAATAACATTAAAGTACCCGAAGTGCATCCATCATCCAAGTTTGATTGCCATTGTAGCAACATGTGCCAAGTAACGTGTGATAAGGGAGTCTTGCAAGTAAACTTTAATGTATGGCTTCAAATGACCTTTGACTTTATCATGTGACCTCCACTGGCATCATAACATGAAGGTACCCAAAGTGCATCCATCACCCAAGTTTGATTGCCATTGTAGCAAATGTGCCGAGTTACGTGTGATAAGAGGGTCTTGCAAGTAAACTTTAACGTATGACCTCAAATGACCTTTGACCTTATCATGTGACCTCCAACGGTACCATAACATGAAGGTACCCCCAGCGCATCTATGACCCAAGTTAGGTTGTAATCCAAGCAACATATGTAAAGTTATTTGTGAAAAGAGAGTCTCGCAGGTAAACTTTAACATATGAAAAGAGAGTCTTGCAAGTAAACTTTAACGTATGACCTCAAATGACCTTTGACCTTATCATGTGACCTCCAACAGCTCCATAACATGAAGGTACCCCCAGTGCATCCATCACCCAAGTTTGATTGCCATCCAGGCAACATGTGCCGAGTTACGTGTGATAAGAGAGTCTTGCAGGTAAACTTTAACGTTTGTGACGGACGACGGACGGACGAAGGCCGGATGGACGATGGACGGACGCCATTTGGATCCCTTAGTCTCGCCTTCACCTCCGGTGGGCGAGACAAAAATGGAGGGAAACTCTGTGCTGCAACCGATTTCTTCATTTTTTTGACCAAATGTGATGATATCGAGTGCAGATGTTTGTCTTGGGGTGACGTTGTGCAAGACATATTTTTTGACAATGGCAAAAAGTGTGTTGCCAAGGTGATACTCTGATGCAGGGTATTAAATGACCTTCAGTGGGTATTTTTGTTCTTAATCTAATTTCATTATTTCCTCCTTTTTTTCCTAATTAAGAAGCCATGCTGAATCTTTTGCTTGAGTTAGCATGTTTTGATTACTAACATCCCCACATTACAATCATGACTGATCCGATATCCTTATAGGAGCCATATTCTGAACAGAATTAAATTCAAAATGGCGACCACAACCATTTTGAATCTGGATAAGCAAGGTTCGAGAATGGAAATATAAATCACTGAAATCAGGTACACTTCCCAAAAAAACCCAATATCATTATTCATAGGACATAATTAGTTTAATTACAAGCCTTAGTTCAAGACAAGTCATAAAATAATTATATTCAAAATGGCCATGGACATTTTGAATCAGTATACTGGGTTATTAGTTGACAAATACCATAATTTAAATTTATACATTAAAGACTGTTGTTAGCAGCCAGGTTTTTTTTTTTTTAATTATTATTTAGGGCCCCTAAAAAAATTCCGCCTAGATTTTTTACTAAAACTTATGTAACCCTTTAAGAATGTAAAACACTTCCATAGTGTCATTTGGTTTTCTCCAAAAGAGTCTATGGTCAGGTAACTCTCAAAATGACCCAACTAAAAGGGGAAGTTCACCCTGAAGAAAAGTTTGTTGTAAAAATAGCAGGAAAAATAATAAAAAATACTGGTGAAGGTTTGGGGAAAAGCCGTTAAAGATTAAGAAAGTTATTAGAATTCAAAGTTTTGGATTTGTGACGTCATATGCAAGCAGCATTCCTACATAGCGAATGGTAAAAAATCAAAGAAATGTCATTTTCTCAGAATTGAAAATGGTTTTTACTGTGCGTTTTGTATATCAATACATATATCATTACACACCCGATCATAAATAGAAAACAAAATTAAGTCATTAGGAACCATACAAAATTTGAAATTCATTGATTTTTTACCATTCGCTATGTAGGAATGCTGCTCGCATATATATGACATCACAAATCCAAAACTTTGAATTCTAATAACTTTCTTAATCTTTAACGGATTTTCCTCAAACCTTCGCCAATATTTTTTATTATTTTTCCTGCTATTTTTACAACAAACTTTTCTTCAGGGTGTACTTCCCCTTTAAGAGCAGTTGATCAGTGTTAGTAGAAACAAATTTAAAACTACATGATAAATAGAAACAACTAACGATTTCTAGTCGAAATTGAAATTGATTTGAGTCAGAATCTGCGATGCCCCTTTATTTCTGATTTGCTGTGAACTGGCCATAGTCTGTCAAGTTGTACCCAAGGATTTCATGGATAATTGGTGGTTCCTGAAAAATTCGTTTTCCCATAGACTTTGCACTAATGTGTCTCGTATCATGTCAAACCAGGCAAACACAGCTGAAATTGGAGTGAGATCACTGACATTTTGTCATGAAAATTCGTCTGAAACTCCGTTCTGTGGACACTGCCATCTTGAACTGAAAAATAAATTCTGCTCATATGCGCGATATCCGCATTACCGATATTTTAACCAGATAAGAGCACTGGCTTGCGATCGCGAATATGCGACTGCGCGATGTGAAATTTTTCGTAACAGCTGTTTATTTGTGTGTCCACATACCGTATTTACGTGGATTACTACATATGGGACTTTAATGTGAAAACGTGTGTAAGTTATTGTTGGATGAGTTCTGCACATATACCTGCCGTGGAGCAGCAATGATTTAATTGATTTGCCCATGATTTTGATCGCTACCAGTACACTTGAAACGGCAAAATGAGCACATCTACCAAGAACCCTACCCAGAAATATCGGGCTGATTACTCTAAGGTTTTCTGTATAAACAAGCTCGAAACTGGGAGATCATGGCACTAGTTCATGACTAAGTGTATCCACGACAGCCTACGGCTATGCGGCTAGTCACAGGTAGCTAGCCGCCTAGCCGTCCCGTGGCTATAGGGTCTAAACGGACGCTAATGCAGACCTAGAAATCACTTTTTTGGACGATTCAATGGCAAAGAAGTTGTCTAGGGTTAGACATTTTACTTTTGAAATGTGACTGTTCATAATCCTGTCAGCGTGCTTATGAGTTACATGTATTATGACAAGCTTTGCCACCTACAAATTACTATGTAATATGGTGTAGTCAGTGTTATGAATATGTGTTTTTTAAATTCCTCTAGTCTTGTGAAAGTGTCCTGTACCTGCCTACGTGTAGTGAGCAGAGTCTGCTCCCAACATGCCCAATTATTAAGGGAGGTCAGGCGTATGTGTGCTTCATTTCGAGTGAAAGCAAGAGTACTATAGTTAGGAGAGTCAGTGCTAAACATGATGGACTCGGATGATTAAAAACAAACACTAGTAACTTGTCAAACTCTGTGTAAATACCTATTGTTATGTTCAGTTGTCCTGTAAAGTATGTTATAATTCGGCAGGATAAGGTATGCCGCTTCTGCAGAAAAATTAGGTTATAATAAAAAAAAAAACGGGCAAGCAGTTTTTCCTCCAGGGCAAGCTAATATTTTTACCGCTTGCCCTGTTGGGCAAGCGGTAAAATTTTTTTTTGTAGAGCCCTGATATATATACAATTATGTATGTATATATATTTTTTACATTTCTATGGGGGGGGGGGTGCATATGGAACTCTTGCCCTCAGGTATACATTCAATACATTTAGCCATTTATATGTGATAAATGTACTTGAAATAAGTAATTCATTAATGAATAATGTGCACGGGTTGATTTCTCAGTAGTCGGACCAGACATGCAGGGAAATTGGTGGCGAGCCCTCAGGACGCTCCCGCTGCGCGGGAGCAGTCCCGGGGCTAGGCACTGGTACCAGTCCACATCTTATTTAGGCCTATTCCTAAGAGGAAATAGCTACGTTACTAACTTTTTTATAGACTGATTTTTGCCTCTGACGAAGATTCAAATTGTTCTGTCTTTCCATATAAACTAAAACACAATTCGATTAATATTAGGCCTATAATGGGTAGAGAATTGTCACTTACTTTTGGCTTAGCATGCAGAGCCCCAGAGCTGTGTCATAATACATCTCAGTCATCCATACTTGTAAGCTATACCTAGACGGCCGGTGTCACGTGCGCGCTCGGGCCGGTACAAATAACGTGCAGCGCAGGAGTGGCATCGACCCATCGCGCGCGATCGACGCATGGCTGTGGCTGAGACAAAAGATGGCGCTGTTTATTATTTAGGCTTGGTAATAAACACCCAAAAGTTAGGTGGATCACACTCCAACGCACCCCAAGTCTCCAAAAGGATTCCTATGGAGACTTTGCAGGGTACTTTAGTAAAAGCATGAAAAACGCATGATAGGCACGCAGACCTTTTTTTCCCCTGTGGAGACCGTGTGTACGTCTCCACATGGAATTAGGTCTCCACATTGTATATCACAGGCATACAATTGTCTCCACATGGTAGCTCTCGTGAATGCACACACTCACACACACACACACACACTCTATCTCTCTCTCTCTCTCTCATACTATTCATGTACTCAGCTTATTAGAGCCTAGTTTTTATTCCAGCCTCTTGGACATTCCCTAAAATGAAACTCCTGCTTCCATTACAAATAATCAGAGCCGGGTCTGGTGGAAGTAGGCTATTTGCTTCTTCAAGACGGACCGGGTAAAGAGGAGACCAGTAAAGTAAGAAGTCTGAAAACCAGACTAATGGCACTCTGAAGAAAAATGCCCTGCAGTCTTGATGCCAGGCTAGCTAGAGCTAGATGGAATGAGGGAATGTTCTTGGGCTGAGGCCTTGAGCTGGTGTTAGCTAATAATCAATGGACATTAGTTTCTTTGCTCCAATACGTGCCGAGTGCTGCGTGCGTGCGTGACTGCGATGCCGGCTTCCAGCTACAACACATGCAGAGAGCTTGCTTTACAGACTATAAGCCAATCTGGTCTTCATGAGAGCGAGAGGCACGAATTTCATGGAATTAGCTGACGTGCGATATAGCAAGCTGTTGCATGTACGCATAAAGATATGACAATGAGGATCATTTATAGTTGAGGAGTGATAAGGGAGGATGACTTAGTTTGATCTTCTCTTGGAAAGTATCGGTAGAAAGTGCGTTGATCTACAATACCACTGTGCCCTGTTTGTGTGCACATGAATTCAGTATTACTGGAAGCCCTATTGGTAGATGCATTTATTGCTTCATACATTCTTGGATGGACAGACAGAAAGCATGACAGAGCTGGTTCTGTCTTGAGTCTCTGATTTCTGGCTCAGTGGGTCGTGGCGGAAGCAGATGGTGGAAGACTCGGCCAAGACGCTTGGCTGGATTACGAGCGGAGAGCGAGAGCTTCCAAGAAGGTGTACTGGAGCCTGTAATGGGCGCATTAACCCAGTGATAGTCTAAGAAGCATGATGGTACATCGCTTACATGTGGACTTGCCACATTGTATATGCAAGAGGTTAATAGCTTAATGAACATGAACAGGTAATAAGAAATGAAACTTTGGATTGTGTCGGGCATTACCACATGAACTCGAGCAGAGTCTTTCCTTCAAGTCGTGCATGCTGATGCAATTAAGCTCAGTCAAGAATTCTCCCGCCTTTCGTTAGTGGAAGTGAACTTTACGTTCTTCAAAACTGCTTGCAAGTTGTCTGTTTTTTTTTTTAACCGGAGCAGGAGTTCAAAGCTGGACATGACTTACTTTGGAGATTTTGTTGAGGAATTGATATCAGATTGTTTCTACAAGGATGGCATGGAATTTATACTGTCTTCACATGTTCACTGTGGATAAAGTGTAGTACAGTGTGTGATGTATTGAAAAATAGAAGTATTTGACCAGTGAGAACAGTTCGTTGTGCTATCTGTTGTGATTAGGCCATTGATACATGCACTGTTAATGTGTTGTATGCCATCATTATGGATTGCAGTTTGTGGACCGATTGCAGTTGAGCAGTAGTGACAGCTGAGATCCATTCTTGCCATGGTTGCATGTGGTATGTCAGCATACATAAATCATATACCGGGTGTTTGGATTGATAAATGACAGAGAACTCAGACATTGTGACATGTGACAACGCTCTGTCGCGCTTGATTGCATCCAACCTCGCTCATACAGAGATTACACCGCTCCCCGCCCTTTCACCTGTTTCTCAACCTTGGACCAGTTTTACTTTGCAAAAGCGGAAATTTAAAACTTACAATTTGTGTGGACCGTGTGGGGAGGATTTCTTGAAGGTTGCGGCCAAGACTAGACCATTCATGAAGAAGAGCAACTTTTCAGCCTTAAAATGTGACTTACTGCTAACATTACTCCTCGTTTTATCACAACACATTGGTCTGCAAACCCTCGCTTTTGTTCTTGCATCCTTGATGCGGAACAGACTATCCGATGGCATTGAAGATCTCTATTCTTTTGTGAAGCAAGCAGCATTGTTTACTATTCTATCTTACGTCCGTGGTCAGTGAACAGACACGTTGTGTCTCACACGAAGGAAGCATTCAGTGAAAGCAACTGTCTACTGCAGAAGTCTTACCGGGAACGTGATGCTTGGGATACAAGCTGCTGTTTGTAAACAAGACCTTTGCTGGCTATTTTTGATCACGCAGCACATGGATATGGTGTGTTTCTTGAGGTAAACTGATGTATCCTGAGAGCAATCTCTCTCCAATCAGACACAAATGTGTTACATGGATGCGACATATCAAATAACTCGTGTACGTGTGCGCCATTGGAATTAAAAGACATCGAGCGTCTCATGCAGTTTCAGAAGAGCAATAAGAAAATACGCTGAACATGAAACTGACAGCCCATCAATTGTGTGCATAAGCTGTACTGATTCTATGAGCATTGTCAGAACCACATATATACAGTTTGATTCACTAGTATCTCATTATCTTGCCTTGACACTGCGCACAATTCTGAACGTCCAAGCATGCTATAAACATAGAGCCCTAAGTGCATAGCATACAAAAGGGCAATTAACATTTCTTGCTGGAGGACATCTACACTTGACTCAGCCTCGTGTTAGCTCTGTCCGTCTTGCCTGACGTACGCCGGTCCGGTGAAGCCATCAATCATGTTGGCCAATCTGACGTACGTCTACAACACGACGCTGCCGTCGCTGAGTGGCTCGCTGAGGCCCAAGGAGCTGCTCAAAGCGACCGAGCAGCCGGGAACGTTCATTGGTCTCAGTCTAACAGACAAGCTGCACTTCCAGTATGTTGTCTCAAGCTGCGAACCTAAAGGTGCGTGTACATGTGTGGGGTCATTACTGGGTGCAGAGTGGGGGGGGGTGGTTGGTGGTGGTGGTGGTGGGGGGGGGGGAGGGTGGGGTGGAGACCCTAGAAGAACCTGGCATGTTCAACGGTATCAGCCTATCAGACGAGCTGTACTTCCACAAGTTCCATTATGTTGTGTCAAGCTGCGAACCTGAAGGTACATGTGTGTGGTCAGGATGTGGAGCAGGGGAGGGGGGGTGGGGTGGTGGGGGGGGGGGGTGGTGGGGTAGGGTGGGGTGGAGACCATAGAAGAACCTGGGATGTTCATCGGTATCAGCCCGTCAGACGAGCTGTACTTCCACAAGTTCCAGTATGTTGTGTCATTCGTGGTAGGATCCATGGTTGTGTCAAGCTGCGAACCTGAAGGTACATGTGTGGGGTCGTGATTGGGAGCAGGGGGGGGGGGGGGTGGTTAAGGGGAAGTGGTATTGGAAGGGGGTGGGGTGGGGAGGGTGGAGATCATAGAACAACCTGGCATGTTCATCGGTATCGGCCTGTCAGACGAGCTGTACTTCCACAAGTTCCAGTATGTTGTGTCAAGCTGCGAACCTGAAGGTACATGTGTGGGGTCGTGATTGGGAGCAGGGGGGGGGGGGGGGTTGGTTAAGGGGAAGTGGTATTGGAAGGGGGTGGGGTGGGGAGGGTGGAGATCATAGAACAACTTGGCATGTTCATCGGTATCAGCCTGTCAGACGAGCTGTACTTCCACAAGTTCCAGTATGTTGTGTCAAGCTGCGAACCCGAAGGTACATGTGTGGGGTCAGGATTGGGTGCGGGGAGGGGGGGGGGGGCTGGTTGAGGGGGAGTGGTGTTGGAAGGGGGTGGGGTGGGGAGGGTGGAGTTCATAGAACAACCTGGCATGTTCATTGGTATCAGCCTGTCAAACAAGCTGTACTTCCAGTGTGTTATGTCAGGCTGCAAACCTAAAGCCTAAAGGTACATGTGTGGGGTTAGTAATGGATGCAAAGTGGGGGAGTTGGAGGGGGGCGGGGGGGGGGGGGGGGGTGAAAACCATAGAACAACCTGGAACGTTCATCAGTATGAGCCTAATAAACAGGTTGCACTTCCAGTATGTTGTGTCAAGCTGCAAACCTAAAAATGTGCAGGGCTCTACAAAAAAATTTTTTACCGCTTGCCCTGTCGGGCAAGCAGTACAAATATTTGCTTGCCCTGGAGGAAAAACTGCTTGCCCGTTTTTTTTTTATTGTAACCTTTGTTTTTCACTAATTTTTCTGCAGAAGCGGCATACCTTATCCTGCCGAATTTATAACATACTTTACAGGACAACTGAACATAACAATAGGTATATACACAGAGTTTGACAATTTACTAGTATTTGTTTTTAATCATCCGAGTCTATCATGTTTAGCAGTGACTCTCCTAACTATAGTACTCTTGCTTTCACTCGAAATGAAGCACACATACGCCTGACCTCCCTTAATAATTGGGCATGTTGGGAGCAGACTCTGCTCACTACATGTAGGCAGGTATAGGACACTTTCACAAGACTAGAGGAATTTAAAAAACACATATTGATAACACTGACTACACCACATTGCATTGTAATTTGTAGGTGGCAAAGCTTGTCATAATACATGTAACTCATAAGCACGCTGACAGGATTATAAACAGTCACATTTCAAAAGTAAAATGTCTAACCCGAGACAACTTCTTTGCCGTTGAATTGTCCAAAAAAAGTGATTTCTAGGTCTGCATTAGCGTCCGTTTAGACCCTATAGCCCCGGGACGGCTAGGCGGCTAGCTACCTGTGACTAGCCGCATAGCCGTAGGCTTTCGAGGATACACTTAGTTATGAACTAGCGCCATTATCTCCCAGTTTCGAACTTGTTAATACAGAAAACCTTAGAGTAATCAGCCCGATATTTCTGGGTAGGGTTCTTGGTAGATGTGCTCATTTTGCCGTTTCAAGTGTACTGGTAGCGATCAAAATCATGGGCAAATCAATTAAATCATTGCTGCTCCACGGCAGGTATATGTGCAGAACTCATACAACAATCACTTACACACGTTTTCACATTACAGTCCCAGATGTAGTAATCCACGTAAATACGGTATGTGGACACACAAATTAACACAGCTGTTACGAAAAATTTCACATCGCGCAGTCGCACATTCACGATCGCAAGCCAGTGCTCTTATCTGGTTAAAATATCGGTAATGCGGATATCGCGCATATGAGCAGAATTTATTTTTCAGTTCAAGATGGCAGTGTCCACGGAACGGAGTTTCAGACGAATTTTTATGACAAAATGTCAGTGATCTCACTCCAATTTCAGCTGTGTTTCCCTGGTTTGACATGATACGAGACACATTCACATTAATTTTCTCGCATATGCGTGAGAACAATGTTATTTCCATATTTTTGGGTGGAAAATAACCACTTGCCCGGACGGGCAAGTGTCTTTGAGAAATGCTTGCCCGGGCGTCATTTTCACTTGCCCCGGGCAATCGGGCAAGTGGGTTTGTAGAGCCCTGATGTGTGTGACTTTGCCCTATATTTCGGAGTACTTTGCATTCCATAATATTGCAAAATCATAGCAACTGGCACACTAATGTAAAGAAGATTAAGCAAGCTTTCTATTGATACCACAGTCACGTACAATGATGAAGTAACAAGCGATATATTACCCCACAAACTTGACTCGCAGAACTTTTTTGAGGGGTTTATACTGGCGTATTATAGTACAAAGGCAGCATACGTGTACATGCAAATGTAAGAACTGTGCAGTGCAGGTTTCATAATGTATGCATGTATACTGTTTGTTTACACTCTGTGCATGCACTACTCTGTAATAAACATGGAGCACTCGTGTTTATTTTATGTGTGCAGCTGAATAAAATTGCATAAAATCAGCTCCTAGTATTCATATGCGGCCTCCATACTGTTACTCTGAACATGGTCCTTTGTTACACTATTTGAAAGGGACCATTTGCAATGTTGTCCGCACAATAAACTCCCATTTTCGTAGTGTGTAGTATACGCCCATGGTTATAAAGATAAGTCTAAACACTGATGACATTATTTTAGTTAAAGGGCTTTCTGGGGGGGGGATTTAAATTTTGAAATTATAGGCATACACCCAGTAGAAATGAGTATAGCATGCTCCATCCCGACTTGTTTTTCATTCATTTACAGGATGGAGAATGCTAACTTCACTACTACTGGGTGTGTGCGTAAAATTGATTTAAAAATTGATAGCATTGCTGTAAAAGAGTCTATTGTTAAAACTACATAAGAAAATAACATGTAGAATAGTCTGGCCTCCAGACTTATGGACATTTCTCATCTGAACTAATGAATGAACAGGTCTGGTGGCAGTAGACTAATCATGCTCTTCTTCTTCTTCTGGCTTGCCGAAACAAAAATGGGGGAGTGGGAACATGACAAATGTTAAAGGGCATATACTGTACTGGGAAGGCAAAAAAGCCTTCAAAATGAAATTGTTAGCAATCTTCTTGCCAATGGTCTTAAATTCATGTATTGTCTATTTTAGAAGCCTGCTGAAAGTTATTTGCCCTCAAGTGATCCACATATGGAGTAATTAATGATTAATGATTAAATCCTCAAAATGTTCTCCCCGAACATTTTGAGGATTTGTGATTTAATCTCTCATTACTCCAAATGTAGATCATTTGAGGGCAACTAACTTTCAGCAAGCTTCTAAAATAGACAATACATGAATTTAAGACCATTGGCAAGAAGATTGCTAACAATTTCATTTTAAAGGCTTTTTTGCCTTCCCAGTACACATACATGTTTATGCCCTTTAAAAGTGAAAGTTCACTCTGAAGATGAGATGGTTGCAATAAAAGCAGAAACATGATAGAAACATATTACCGAAGGTTAGATGAAAATGTGTTAAAGGATAAGAAAGTTATGATCTTTTGAAATGTCAGTTTTGCGACGTCCAGTGCGAGGTGCTCTCCCATATGTTGTGTACATTATAATTCCAAAAATTGCTCTTTTGCTGTTTTTGACAATGAAATGACCTTTTTTCCAGACAGGAATGTGTGTATGTTTCACTCACGTGTCTCCTTTTATTGAAATCAACTTAATTTCAGGTTGGAAGTATTCCTTTAAAGACCCTATTGAAGACACTGACAGCCCAGCACCACTCTGGCCAGTGGTCAGTGTGTGGACATTGCGGTGTGGTCACTCATGTCAGTGGAATGTGTGTGTACCTGTCTCACACCCCCTAGTCTTGCGGGCGCAGACTCGAGTGTGATTTCAGTCTCAGAATTAGCCTACTGTAAGTTCTTTATGGAGTTCAACAATAACATATCAACACACACACACACACACACGCTAAAAGACAAAGTAAAAGAAACATTCATGATAAATAAAACAACAGTAACACGGATTTTATAACGCAAACCCAGAAACAGAAACATCAAATTTAATTAAATCATCCCAATAAAAGTCCCCCACCCAAATCTCCAGTCTCACTACCGGTATCTTCTGTATAAGCCATATATTTTTCGTGAATCAGTACTTCTCGGCAATTTTGCGAGTGGTTAAATTCGCAATCGTGGAGTACTATTAGCAGTAGTACATCATCAGCGCGTCATATTCATAATTTTGCGTGTTGTTAAATTTGCGAAAGAAAAACCCTGCAAAATATATGGCGTATTCGGTAATTTGATGAATTAACTTCTTCTCTGCCAGACAAAATGCTTCTCTATGTGACTTTTATTGCACAAATTTATGCAAAGTAGCCCCAGAAGAGTTAATCATATCAATCAAATGTCTTCAAGACAAGTTGGTAATCTGGGCCCCGTTGCATAAAACTTACCATTGATGGTAACTTTGCTACCAGAGGCAGCGTCTATGGAAACCTTGCATCTGATTGGCTGTCGAACAGTGTTACCATGGTAATTACCATTGATGAGTGTTACCATTGATGAGTGTTACCATTGATGGTAAGCTTTATGCAACGGGGCACTGGTATGCAATTTTTCTATGTAACATGAACGGTGGGACTCATTAATTTTACCAACTTTGATTTTATTACATTATTCAAAAGTGGAAAATATCGGATTGGCTGGCCTTTAGGATGGTGACTGACATCACTGTGTCAGCGCTAATCATGGGCCCCTGTCGCATAAAACTTAGCATTGATGGTAATTCTGTCAACAATGTTTACTACCATGGTAACACCATTGGACAGCCAATCGAATTTCAGATTGCCATAGAAGTTGCCATTGGTAGCAAAGTAACCATCAGTGGTAAGTTTTATGCAACAGGGACATGGTTTTTCTAGTGTGGGACTGGGCATTATTTTGTGCTGTAACGTACTTGACAAAAGGTTAACCACCTCCTTGATAGCTGCTATACAGAATTGAATATTCGTATCACATTAAGGCAGTTTATAGAAATAGAAATATGTCTGTACTTGCATCGTCATCGGTTAGAGGAATTAGGGTCTCGCGAAAACAAAAAAGCTTTTAACCGTAAATCAGTTTACTCTGTACGATATTGGCCCAAACCAGAGAGATGATTTTGGTTGAGCAGAGCTTGTAGAATGTGCGTGTGTGCCCAACATTTCCAATCAAGCGAGAGATGGAGGTAATTAAACCTGTGCGCCGAGTGCCTTCTCCTCCTCAGACCCTCGCTCCCCGGCGAAGACCTGAAAAGAGACGAGATGGGCCGTTACCGGGAAAACGCATCTCCGCTCGTCTGTCATCGCTGCACGCTAGCGATGACTCATCTCTTAGTCATCCACGGGCCAACCTGCTCCCAAAATTGCTCTTTGCGAGAATGGAATCGTCATAGCAACACCAGGGTATTGGAGGAGAGTGGGAGCGGAGATGCGGTGGCGGCGGGAGTTTTTGGGTAACATATGGAGCCTAATAAAATATTAAAGGCTTCTGTTGTCAAACGAAGGGATCCACTCTGAGACAAACATGAGCTCTTGTATCAATTATTTAATCATTCTCATTATCATATTTCCCATTACACTGATATATGATTATGAATGATATTTGTAATCAATGTACATTATACATGTACATGTACTTAGGTTTTAGGTACATACACATGCAGTATTCATTAACATCACAGGATAGCCATCAAAAATGCCTTACATGCAGTGGAAAAGGGCAGAATCCTCAAGAAAATCAGATATCCTTGCTTGAATAAAAAGCAAAGTGAATAAGAAGATGGTACTAGTCCTGTGCAGATTTGCGTGCAGTAAATTCACTTGTGTTACACATTCTCTTTCTAGACCTGAATATGTGTTTTATACACTTATTTATTTATCTACATGTGTTTAGTAGTATTATTCACCCAGGGTAGCCCCTTCAGTGGTTGAACACTCTTCTACCAGGCGGCCCTGCTTTGACATTTATTGTAATTGTCATTGTCATTGTCATTGTCATTGTCATAGTCATTGTCACATGATTTACTTAAATAGAAACAAATAACATGTACAGTTCAGTGACAAATAAAGATCATTATTGAATTTGCATTATACTAGTGGACAATGACACAGTTGAAAATATACCTCAAATTGCATCACTTGTAAGCTGGTAGGCACATGTAGGGGGTGGGTGGGGGGTTTGGGATGGGGGTTGGGGTGGTGGGGGGGGGGGGGGCATACTTAAAGGACATCCTGATGTTGAGGCCCATAGGGAAGATGGAAGACATGAACACCAGCTCAAGTACCATTGGTGTACCATGGAGCAATCTGCCCTGCGCGTCCTCTTACCCTGTATGCCTCCACTGCAGTAGGCCAGTCTCCATGAACCCAGAAGTACGGACATGACATGATCCTCCCTCATGTGGAGATCCATCCTCCCCCCCCCCCCCCCCCTCTGTCGGACAACCTTAAAGGGAAAATCCACCCTGAAGAGAAGTTGGTTGTGATAATAGCAGAAACATGATAGAAGTTGTATTAAAGGGATAAGAAAATGATGATTTTTTGAAAGTTTTTATTTTGTGACGTCACATACGAGATGCCCTCCTATAATTGTGTACTATTTTCCCCATAAACTCTACTGTTTATGGTTGTTGATGACGGAATACCGGTAATACTTTTTCATACAGGTATGTGTGTCAAAACATGTGTCTAATGATGTGTCAAATGCACAGTTAACATGGTATAATCCTTTTGATAACATAAACATTTTCAAAAAAAAAAAAAAAAAAAAAAAACCTGGCGTGTGAGGGGAGGCCAGGCCAGCAAGTGGGGGGGGGGGGTAATTTGTTTTATCAGACATAGCTGTTAACAGACTCGGCTGTGTCCATGCACTCCACAGCCTAATAAACATTTAAAAATCTCTGGCCAGGCCAGCAAGTGGGGGTAGGGTGTAGTCTGTGTTACCAGACATAGTTGTTAACAGACTCGGCTGTGTCTATGCACTCCATAGCCTAATAAATAGGCTAGAGGTTATTAAGCTTGTAGTCATGAAGACGCATCTCTCCGGCCGGCCAGAAGCGTGCAGTCCATGGTGTGAGCTGGATAGGCTGCTGCCATCTCCTCTTCAGCCGTTGATTCAATCTCCAAATAATCAATAATCACATTCCACCCACTACCTACATAGCCTTGTTACTTGGCTGTGAGGTGCGTGGACATGACCCAGTCTGTGAATAACTATGTCTGGTAACACAGGCTATGTCCTCATCCCATCCTCGCTCCTTCTCCTAAGGAGCCAGAGGAAACAGGATGGGATTAGAGCGTAGTCTGTGTTACCAGACATCTAGTTAACAGACTCGGTTCTGTTCATGCATCTCATTTGGCATGTTTATCAACTTTTCAGAATTTGAAACGCGTTTCCCAAGGCCTTTACGAACGCATTTACAAAGGCCTTTACGAACGCGTTTAAAAAAATGGTGCGTTTGTCAACTCAAAGTTGGCCAGTCGAAAACAAACATAAAATAAACATGAGGCCTTGGGGACAAATCCAGCCTAAACAAATGCAGAATAATGATATAAAACAGTGCCATGTTGCATACAGGTTTCCGATTGTAAATTGCCATCAATGGTAACTGCCATGGCAACTAGTGCAAGTATGAGAGCTCATGGGCTGTTACTATGGCAGTTACCATTGATGGTAAGTTACAATTATTGAAAACTTATCAGCAACATGGCCCACGGCCGATATTCATGAAATATTGCTTGCCTCACCGGTTGCTGTAAATGCATGTAAGCTGATTGCATCTTGCTATGCTCAGGTAGATTTCTTTCTATCCAGGTAATCGCTAGAGCAGGTTTCACTGTATTGAGGAAATCAGTGCACACGTTACAGCGGACACCAGACATTATTGATTCCATCAGAGAGCACAAAACGCACCCCTAGGCCCAAAGTGCATGATTCTGCCCTAATGAAACATTACTGCTACCATCAACCTGTTATGTACCGGTATACATCCCCAGGGTCCAGGGCCTTGTTGCATAAAACTTACCATTTATGGTAACGTTGCTACCAATGTCAACTTCTATGGAAACCTGAATTTGATTGGCTGTTATTACCATGGTAGTTACATGTACCATTGATAACAGACTTGCCATTACTCTTCAGTTTTATGCAATTGGATCCAGATTTACTGATCAACAATATCACCTCGCTTTATGATTCCATGGCCCTGTTGCATACTATTTATTGTAGCTTTCCTACTAAAGGCAACTTTTATGGAAACCTTGAATTTGATTGGCTGTCGAGCGGTATTACCATGGTAGTTACCATTGAGGGCAGACTTAACAGGAACATAAAGCTGTATGCAACATGTTTCAAGCTAGTTATTATGTAAGGAATTAAAACGCATTTCAAACGAGTCATTGGGCAAGCTTTCTCAAGATTTTGATGTTGATTTATGTTTGTGTGTGTGTGTGTGGGTGAGGGAGGCGGGGTGGGGGTGGGGTGGGGGTAGGAGTCTTACAAAAAGGGGCTTAGGATATAGATGAGAGTGATTTTGAAAATAAAATTTAGACATTTAAATAGAAAAAAACTAAGTATTTGTAAAAGCACAATTTGGCACAATGACTTGCTCTAAGTCTTCTGACATTATTTTGATGAACAATGCGATGTTGTCGATCTTTCAAAATTATAAAAAGAATATTACAAAAAGTATACGTGCACTTGCCACTGGCATGCACATACTGTACAGCAGTGAAAAAAGGGCAAGTGGGTTCAAGCGATTTAGCCGACAAATGCCAATTAATTATCACCCAATGTAACAAAATGCCAAAAGAGATTTGTGAATAATATATTTTCATCAAGGGGGATAATGCTAATCATGGTTAAGAGTATCAGTTTAATGACATCTGGCCCCTGTTGCATAAAACTTACCATTACCGATAATGGTACCTCTACCATCAAAAGTAACTACCATGGTAACACCCCACAACAGCCAATCGAACGCAAAGTTTCCATAGGAGTTGCCATTGATAACAAAGTTACCATCAATGGTAAGTTTTATGCAAGAGGGCCCTTTCTCCCTTTTATCCATGTAATCCAAAGGTAATAATGCATGTATGTGTGTCCAATGTATAGTTCTCGAAATGCATTGACTAATGCTGTGTCATGAGACTTTTGTTCTGGGCCCTGTTGCATAAAACTTACCATCGATGGTAACCTTGCTACCAATGGCAACTTCTATGAAACCTTGAATTTGAGCGATGGTACCATGGTAGTTACCATTGATGGCAGAATTACCTTTAATGGTAAATTTTATTCAATGGGGCCCTGACTTTAAGAGTTACGGCTCTTATTATTTCAAATTCATTGCAGGATGTTACCTTTCTTGTCTTTCAATGAAAGGCATTGTTGATGCGTAATTATATTATTTTTTCTATGTTATTTGCTTTGCTGTGGTTGTAAGTTACTCTGCCAGGACATTGGTTTCAAGTATGATGGACATTTTATATATGAGGTTTTTCAAATATTTTTCTCATAGGCTGTAACTTTTTTCATCTAATATGTGATTGATGTATGTATAGAATTTTAAGGCTGAGAAAAAAATGATTATGTGATTGATAAATAGAATTTCAACATTGAGTTTTTCGAATATGGAAAGAGAAATGAAAATAACTGAAATTCTGATTTTTCTTTTTTTTCTCTCTGCAGCTATTGAGAAGATCAACAAGGTTCGGCGCAGCCTGAAGCGATCGTCCCGTAAAGTTCGGCGCAGCCTGATGACGCGGGAGGATTCTCCGGTCAAGGAGGTGATCATGGAACAGGATGACCCGTCTGACCACGCGGCCCCACTGGCCACCATGCCCGCATCCCCCATGGAGGAGGATATCATCTTTGCTCACCGCGTGAACAAGAAGCGAGGCGGCACCTTCCCCCGCATGGCGCACTTTGACGTCCCCGAGGACACGCCCCCAGGCTCGGAGAATGGCACCCTCAAAGCCAATGGGACCCAGCGCCCTCAACGCCAGAATGGGAGTCTGAAGGGGCCGTGGAACCGCAAGCACCGTGGGAAGGGGGTGCCAGTGGTGAGAGCAGACACCGCCAAGGTGCTGGAGATGTATCTGAAGCGGAGGAGTAAGAGTTTGAACGACGCGGTGCTGACGCGGGAGTACTTTGCGCAGGAGAAGAAGCGGAAGGTACGGTCTGGGAGGAACAACACCGTCTCCATCTGCTCCACGCTCAGCACCGACTCCACCACTAGCGAGATTCTCGTGCAAGCGGAGGTCACCATGGAGACGGCGGCCGATGCTGATCGGTCGGTGTTCACTCGGGGAAGCACCACGCAGAAGAGCTTCCACGAAGCCATGAAGCGTTCCATCATGGAAGAGGGAAGCTCTACCATGGAGCAGAGCGCCGACGACGAGCTGTCATCAACAGACGATGCGTCGCCACGGCGCCCTCGATCAGCGCCCTCGACGCTGCGCATGCAGGTGCAGAGAGACACAAAGGAGGGCATGGATACGCTGAAGCTGCAGGAGAATGGCACCGCCACGCTGACCCGCGACGGCTACAAGCGAGACCCCAAGAAGGAACCCCGCAGGAAACGCAGCTTCCTGGACAAGGCCAAGCAGATCATCCGATCACCCAGCACCTCCAGGAAGGTGATCAGAACTCCAAGCTCAGTGCACAGACTGGAGGAGAAGGAGAAGGAGAGAGAGAAGGAACGGTTAAAAGAAGAAAAGGAGAGAGAGAAAGAAGAGAAGGAAAGAGAAAAGGAACGTCAAAAGGAACGTCTAAAGGAAGAAAAGGAGAAAGAAAAGGAAAGATTAAAGAGAGCAAAGGAGGAGAAAGAACTAATGGAGAAGAAGTTAAAGGAATATAAGGAACGGGAGAGGGAGAAGCTAAAGGAGATGGAGAGATTATTAAAGGAAGGAAAGGAGAAGCGAGACAAATTGCAGATGGATAAACGGAACACTACGCAATACGCAAGGAATGTTGTCCATCATGAAATGGAAAGGACTGGCTTCACGGACCGTCTGCGACAGACGTTCAGACGATCGTCCCGCGACAAACATCGTCACAGAGAGCAGGCGAAAACCAAACCTTCAGATGTCCCCCCGCCTCTCCCCCCACGACCTCCAGAGCTTCAGCAGAGCAAGGACGTCAAACCCAAAAGGTGGCCCAGCTTAAACCTTCGACGCAAATCCCGTAAGAGTGCGTCGACCCCTACCGATGAGAGTGGAGCGTGCGCAACGACCCCGTCCGACACGGCCTCCATGGACTTTGAGTACTTTGCGACGCGGTACGACCACACTCGCTCGCTGAATGACGCAGAGCGACGGAGACTCACTATAGAGATGCGACGCGGCGCAACGCGGGAGAACTCTGGTAACGCTAGCGACTCTCAGATCCTGGACCGCGGTGTGCCGCTGCATCCACCGCTCTCTCAAGCGACTTCCCATGATTCCTTTGGATCGTTCGCATCGTCTGAAGGGTCGGAGAGGCCGGAGAGGCCACGTAGTCTTGTGTTCAGGAGAACGAGAGCAGAGAGAGCTCAGCGAGGGCTGAACAGTGAGTGTCCAATCAATTCCTTCCTCTCCTGGCAGCAGACTTGCCATATTGCATGCAGCGTCTCTAAAATGATTTAATTCATTGGATAGTCCACCCTGAAGTTAAGTTGGTTTCAATAAAAACAGAAAAACATGAAAGAAATGTATTATTGAAGGTTTGACGAAAATCTGTCAAAGTATGAGAAAGTTATGATATTTTAAAGTTATGGTTTTGTGGTTTGTGTGAAGTGCTCTCCCATATGTTGTGTACACATTTTTTAAAAAATTGTGCAAAAACAGAAAAAGAGCAATTTATGTTATTATGCTGTACACTACATATGGGAGAGCACCTAGCATGTGACGTCACAAAATTTACATTTCAAAAGATCATGACTTTCGTATACCTTGACGGATTTTTGGGGTATTACCAGGTCAAGACTCTAATTGAAGGCATCAAATTATCATTTATTCTGTATTTCAATAAGTGCAGTACAATACAATCATATTATGATTATACAATGAATTAAACTTTGTTTGTCGCCCCCTCTGTTCAGATGTGATCAGACTGGACAGCACCACGCCGGGTCACATGAGGCGAGATGTGGACACGGCCGCCCCCCTCCTGCCCCTCCCTGCGGCCATGGCAGCAGATGACCTGGTCAGAGACGGAGGAGGAGGGGTGCTTCCCCAGGGTGGGGCGCAGGGGGGCGATGACCGCACCGTCAACGATTCATGGACAGAGAGTGGAGGTGAGATTAGGGGAAGGGAGATGGTGGGTGGGAGGGGGGGGGGCATTGATGGGGGGAGGGGGGAGGGGAAGGGGGAGGAATGCTGCTCCAGTGTGGGGCGCAGGGGGGCGATGAGGACCGCACCGAATGGCATTAGCGGACAGAGGTTGTGTTTAATCGACAGCATCACAGCAGCATCACAGCAGCGTGGTGAGAACAGGGAGGAATTCAGTAGTTTTCAGTTTGGCAAGAAAGGGAGGAAAAAAGGGGGGAAGAGAGATAGTGAGATGAAATTATCGTTGGGGGTTGTTGGGTAAACGTGGCCTGACTTCCAGGCTGTTTGATATTTCTGATTCAAACTGATAATTAGTATACAAATGGTGGTATATATTTGTTTTTATATCCCTCATCAAGACTTTATGATGGGCCTTAGCAGGAAGCAAAATATAATAACTCCCAATTAGTAAGCAAATAATCAACGTCGATTAAGGTAATGGGACGAACTATCACTTCCGAGGCGATCTGGATGAAGCTATCTTTCCGAAGCTTTTAGCTGAGGAAAGATAGCATATACATTCAGATCGCTGAGGAAGTGATAGTTCGTCTCATTGCCTGAAACCAAAAGTTGATTATTTCCTCTATATTCTACATCTGATACCAACAATCTATGAAATAAATGACAATTTAACGTACAAAAGCTTTCTTGGTTTCATATTCACGTGACGCTCCGAAACCCGGAAGCAAATTGACTTTGTGCATGTTGCGATATAGACTCTACAAATTCCAACGAACACTATGACATAGTGACGCTAATTCGTAATAAAGTTTCAAGTCTAATGAGGACTAGACGCAATTTGTGGATTTGAATTCGACACATCCAGCTATCACATACCTATTGTCATTGTTGTGCCTAACATTTCCTTATTTGCTGCCCCACATCCCTGTTCCCCACGCCCCTCCTCTCCTCCCCAGATGGTAGTGACATCCCGTTTGAGCAGCGCAACCAGGAAGAGAGGGAGGAGTACTTCAAGCGCATCGCTGACCGGCTGGCCATGATCGGCGACCAGGCCCTGGCGGAGCACCAGGACTACGGCGCGGAGGGCGGCGGCCAAGAGAGGGCGGTGCACGCATCCTGTACGGCGGAGACCTTCTCGTCCTGTGCCTCGGCCGCTGTGGGCGGGGCCACAGCATCAGCAGGTAACCAAGGTCGGGGGATTGTGTTGGTGGCGTGATGTTTGTCTGTGCTGATGAACATGGTCTTTTGTTACGTGAACACAATTTTAAAAGGCCCCTTTCAAATTTTGCCCGCTTAACAAAAGACCATGTTCCTAGTGCATTTGATCGTACAATGCTTGGAGGGGTGTTTGTAGGCTATCTACAGATTTCACTGGGTTTCAGGAGTTTGTACTGAAAATAAACCAGAATACTAATGCTATTTAAAGTGAGAAAATTTAATTTTTCACAACCAAATTTATGTGGAGGTGTATTTTATTCAATAGATGAATACTGATTTCTCATGTAAAGACAGCAAAATACTGGAAATAAACTTGATGTGTTTAAAGCTCTGCTGTCCAGCTTGGTCTTCGGATCATGTGTTTGTGGTCCCAGCGCCTGACCTTATGCATGACTGGTGACCTGTTCTTGTGCTTAATCAGATCCTAACCAAATTTAACAAATCATAAGCTTTGCATTCAGACGCTTTTTAAGGGGCACCACCAGGCATTACCAAACCAATGCTTCGTTATTTTGGTACTAGAATTGAATATTAATCATACTGTCGTGGGGTCTGATGTATTTCTGTAATTTGAGAAAAATGCTATTAATTAATACAGCGCGTGAAACATTGGCTATCTCGGTGTTCCGCGCACCACTTCGCTTGCACATCCGCTAGATCAGTACGTGTGCGTTATTACCGTACCTCTGCTTTGTGGTACCCTTAAACAAGAAGAATTTTTATTTACAAAGATCAGATTTCAACTGAAGCTGATGGGAATGAAATCACTGAGTCACCAGTTGTCGTGAAGTTGTGTGTAATTTACGCACATCTTGGTGACCCCCCTCCCCCCCTCAGTCGATATTTGCATATTTGTTCACATTTTGTATGGTTATGTGAATGGAAGTGAATGAAATTAAATTAATGAAATGTGTGTTTTTCTGTTCGTCAGGATTCTCCATGGAGTACACAGCCATAGGGCAAAGAATACGAACAGATGTGGACGGATTGCAGGTACGTATTGGGGGGCATTCTTTACAAGCCTGTTGCCATAGGAACGCATTAAACCATCCTGTACATTATACATCATCAAAGCTATGAGAAAAATTAAATTTTCTCTCTTGTGCTGATGTTATTACCCAGTAATGTACCTATGAAAGAAGAATGTCATGACGAAAAGGCAAAAAATATGGTTTAGGTATTTTTACGTTTGATATGAAGTACAGTGCTTCAGAAATGAAATAAAATGAAATAAAACTGAAATGAAATGAAATTTAAAAAAAAAATACTTGTAGAAGATAATTTGGATTTGTTTGTTCTCTGACACAAATTTTAAGGCATGTAATCCTATTGCAAGTATTTTTTAAATTTGTTCAATAGTCACTGAATCCTGAAATTATCTAAATTATCTAATTTGACAGCATACATTCAATTGCCCCACCACTTTTTGAAGATATAGTTTGTTGTATTTACAATGCATTGCACTACTAATAATGTACAATATGAAATGGTTTTGCAAATATAGATGCGAAAATAATGTTGTGGAGATCTTTCTTTCTTTCTTTCTTCACATCTTCCTTTCTTTTTCTTTCATCCCCTTCCTCTTTTTCTTTCATCCCCTTCCTCTTTTTCCATCCATCTCTTTTACTCGCTGTCTCTTTCTCTTTCTGCCTTTCATTCTCTCTATCTTTTTCTCTCTTTCTCCTCTAACACCCCTCTCCCTCCTTACCTCTCTTTGCCCTTTCTCTCCCCCTCTTTCCTTTCTCCCTTTCTCTCTTCCCCTCTCCTCCTCCCCTTTCTCTTCTCCCCTCCCCCTCCTCTTTCTTCCCTTGCTGTCCCCCTCTTTCCATTCTCTCTTTTGCTCTTCCCCTCTCCCTCTCTCTCCCTATCTCCCCCTACACCCTTTCTCTCTCTCTACCGTTTCTCTTCCCCCTTTTTCCTTTCCCTCTGCCTCTCTCCCCTTCCCCCTTTCTCGCTCTCACCCTCTCTCCCTCCCCTTCTCTCCCCTCCCCCTTCTCTCTCTTCCCTTTCTTTCCCCCTCTTTTCATTCTCTCTTTTGCTCTTAACCTCTCCCACTCTCTCCCTATCCCCCCTTTCACTCTTCCCCTTTCTCTCCCTGCTCTTTCTCTGCCCCCCCCCCTTTCCTTTCCCTCTGCCTCTCTCTGCCTCCCCCCTCCCTCACCCTCTCCCCCTCCCCTTCTCTCCCTCTCTCCCGCTCTCCCCCTCTCCCCTCTCCCCTCTCCCCCTCTCCTGCTCTCCCCTCTCCCCTCTCCCCCTCCCCTCTCCCCCCCTCTCCCCCTCTCCTCTCCCCCTTTTCTCCTCTCCCCCTCCCCATCTCTCTCCCTCGTCATCTCTCTTCCCCTCTTCCCCTCTTCCCCTCTTTCCCTCTCTCCCCTCCCCATCCCCCTTCCTCTCCCCCTTTACAATCTGTCCCCCACCCCCTCCCCCCACAGCGTCGTCAGAGTCTGGCCCTATTCCCTGCCCAGATGGTGATGGGTGTGATCCTCAACGACACGTACCAGTCCTTCTGCTCCACCATGCAGGACATTGTTGGGCAGGACGTTGGCTGGGAGCAGCTGGCCATCGTCTTTAAGTTCACCAAGGTAGCGGTCAAGGCTGCCCACTCTATGGGCAAGCACGCCAGCTCCATCAAAGACAACAGCGTCCGCTTCATCGGTGACCGCTTTGCTGCCTGGTTGGACAGTCAAGGTGGATGGGTAGGTTCACTGTCTAACCTAAGCTTTCAATTCAATTCAATTATTGGCTAAATTGATGAAAACATACTGAATAGGAAAGTCCAGAGACTTATAACACTCAGTTTACAGTGAAGGTTTACAATTATATCAAATAGATTGAAAATTCACATATATATAAATTTTTCTTTGCCATATATTTTTTATTACAGGTAATTTTTATGCCTCCACCACAAAGTATGTCCGTCTGTCCTGAATCTGTTTTTGCAATCATCTTGGCAACCGTTCAAGACATTTGCTTCAATTTTGGTACCTGTGTGTGATTCATGAAACCAGATTGTACTTTGTAAGCTTGAGATCAATTCTGATTGGGGTCAAAGATCAAAGAACTTTGCAAAAAAATCCAATTCCAACCAAACATGGTAAAAAGATGAAGCACAACATGGAGGAAGGCTGATGACCATCCCTGCTGGCCAATCAAATTGCTCTAGTTTTTTTTTGTGTGTAATTGGGTCTTTTATTAAAAATGTGGATCTTTCTGTGAGTAATTGTGTGCCTGGTTGGACAGGTACAGTGGATTGGTAGGTACGTCATATGGACTAAAGTTGATGTCTGCTAGTTAAGTTTTGAGATTAGTTAGTTGTGTTGTTTAAAGTTGTCCTTGCCAAAATTCCAAAATAAATGACATGGTCACTATAAACCCAAGCAAAGTCACATTTGAGTTTTAATATTCTGAGGAATATACTTCCATTTACCATGCTATTTATGCAAATTGATTTTGGGTCAAAAGCAACTTTTTTTTGAAAATTCAATCAGTCTAATTTTGGAATAAAAATGATTTTAAAAAACATATGTCAACGAGGATGAAGTGGTCAATCTTTAGGCAGTGCTCATGTATTTTTACAAGGCGGATAAATGCGAAGTGCTAAAAAAAAAATACATGCGATCAAATTGGAGTTACATGAGCAACGTAGACAGAGTAGCATGCAAAATGGCTAAATACTAATGTGTGTAACACATGTGTGCCTTGAAGAGTAGGTATGGGAAAGCGTGGTTCTTTGTGAAGGAAGAGATGTGTGTTGTCTTGCCTGGCGTGGCAGCAGAGAGGAAGGGTTGGTTTGCTGTTGTGTTGTCTTTAAGTGATGCTGGTACTTCTTGTGTTCATCTTTGCAATGATATGTAACTTAAAACGTATTGTCATGGCAATGGATGGATGAGAATTGGGTCATTCCACAAGGATTGTTTGAATAATTTTGAATAATTTATTTATTGTCCATTCATGGAAATGTGCTTTGCTCTTAAAAAACGGGGAATATATGATATCCATGTAACAGACATATTAGATATTCTATTACATATGAAAAAAGGAATCGTTTATTGAGGATTTTTTATGCCATGAAATCAATGACCATGCCCTGCCAGTGTTATGCCTATTTTGAGAGGATAGTTCACCCTGAAATTAAGTTTGTTTCGGTAAAAGCAGACACATGAAAGAAACATATAAGTGAAGGATGAATGAAAATCCGTCAACGGATAAGAAAGTTATGATCTCTTGTAATGTCAATTTTGTGATGTCACATGCGAGGTGCTCTCCCATATGTTGTCTGCAACGTAATTACATACATTGCTCCTTTTCAGGGTGAACTGTCCCTTTAATGTGATGCAAATGTATAAACTTGTTTACCTCTGTTACTTGAACATCACATTCATATAACATCACACTAATTGAATTCCTTTATTTTTTACATAACATGATGTTTGAGTGTTTCAAAAGATAGTTGGCCAAGCTTTTTGTGCTTCAGTCAATATTGGCAAATGTTGTTGGGCTTTAAGTGAAATATAGTTTCTTCGTTGCGGTGTGTGTCGTAAACATTCCCCCAATGCTGTGGAATTACTCAATTATCATTCCTATTTAGACAATTAGATCATGACATAGTTTTGCTTCAGTCCTATTAAGGGGAAAGTCCACCCTGAATTTTGATAAGAAGCAGAAACATGAAAGAAACAGATTAGTGAAGTTTAGACAAAACTCTGTCAAAGGATAAGAGAGTTACGAATTTCCAAATTCTTAATTTGTGACGTCACTTGCAAGGTATATGTGCCGCGCTATAAGGATACATACTATTTTCCCTGTGCATATGTTACATCAATAGACGCAAGTTTTGACACACATACCTGTATGAAAATGATGTATTCCTTCATCAGAAAAAAGGGATGCTTTATATAATCATACAGCACATATATCATATCAGAGGGCATCTCACAAGTGACATTACAAAATTATAATTTATATAAAAACAAAAATTATCCGTTGATGATTTTCGTCAAGTCTGCGCAGATATGTTCTTTCATTTTGCTGCTATGATTAAAAACAAATTAACCTCTGGGCGGACATTCCTTGTAACCTCTGACCAGTTATATGATGGCACTTTTTCATTACTAAGTGTGCACTTCATGAATATGGCAGCACAGTATCCATGTCTCGAGCAACCACCATCATCATAATTTTACTCTTCAGTAGACCAACGAAAAACGGTGTATGATAAGCTGATTCATGAATGACTGGACAACGTTTAGAAACGCATGAATGAAAGACAGGCTAGCCCTTTTGCTTGTAATATTTTTTTTAATTGTAAAAAACACAGAAAATGGACGAAGATACTGTTTAAGAACTTCCCTCGCAATATTAAAACTGCAAGCTGACTTTGAGTGGATTTATTTTGAAGGGGTTTAGAGGACCCGTCCAAAACTCAGTTCTCTAAATCTAGCAATCAATGTGATTCGGCTCAAAGCCAGTTTCCAGTGTTTTTATAAGGAGGGAAGTTCTTGTTTATGCACTATTTTATTTTATTTCCCATGGTTTTTACAATTTTTTTTTACCTGCAAAAGGGCTTCCCTGTCTTGAAGTTTCTTTCAGAAATCAGAATACCATTCCTGCCACATACAGGATCTTAAAGGGATAGTTCACCCTGAAAATAATTGGTTTCAATAAAAGGAGACACATGAAAGAAACATATTAATGAAGGTCTGACAAAATATTTGTCAAAGGATTTATAGGAAGTTATGATCTTTTGAAATTTCCATTTGGGGACGTCACATGCGAGGTGCTTTCCCATATGTTCTGTACAAAATAATTCCATAAATGTCTCTTTTCCTGTTTTTGACAATGGAATGATTTTTTTTCATACAGGTATGTGTGTAAAAATGTATTCTAATGATGTATCAAATGCACCCGTAAAAGGATACATATCTTTTTGAGAAAATGCACATTTTCAGAAAAAAATGTACACAACATATGGGAGTTCACCTTGCATGTGACGTCACAAAATCAAAACTTGACAAGATCATAACTTTCTTATCCTTTGACAGATTTTCGTCAAACTTTCACTAATATGTTTCTGTCATGTTTCTGCTTTTATTGAAATCAAATTATTTGCAGGGTGAACTATCCCTTTAAAGATTGTCCGTCCCTTTTGCAAGCTTAAAATTTGAAATCGTCTATCACGATCGTAAATTGAACAAAGTGTGATTCAAGACCATTTCTAAGAATATAGCATGTTACAGCTTTCTGTATATGTAAAAAATTTCAGCCGTTAAATTTCAAACCGAAATTATTATGCGTGTGTGAAATCCTAATTTTATGAGTAACTACCAAATTTTGGAGATGATTCCTTCCATAGAACAATGTTTTTCATAATGCGTTTTATAATTTAATAAACACATTAATCAATAAAGCAGATATTTCAACACAAACTGCTAGGAGCCTGAGGTAAAGACTATTAATCAGACGTTGTTTACGTGCATTATTTGAATTTTACGCTACGTATCAGTTTCAAATTATGAATATACAGCTTGCTAACACTTCTCTATATGTTTTGCCAATGTTTCGATGGTTTTGTGGTGATCTGAAAAAGGGACGGGCTGTCTATAAAGAGTAGAGAGAGATGGTGTCAACTGTGACTTTGTTTTTAAGCCAATGTCTGCAACCTTGACTTTACACGAACAGACGGGGGTAGAGGAGGAGGAGGGAGAAGAAGAGATCGAATACCAAGAAACGGACGTTTGAAGAAAACATCTGTGTTTGGTAGGAAGTAAACATTGTCTATCGGCTTTGATGGGACACCTTTATCAGTAGATCACTCACATATATTCTACCACTCCACTGTAGCTCTGGCTATCACACATGCTATTTCACTCCCGGTCACCAATCCGCTTCTAGAGTGTCGTTTTACTGCTACTAACTGGACTAACTTTCATAGATCGAATGCCAAGAAACGGACGTTTGAAGAAAACATCTGTGTCTGGTAGGAAGTAAACATTTCATGTCAGCTTGGATGGCACACCTATATTAGTACTAGTAGATCACTCTCACTGACATGTGGGTCTATCTACAGTAAAGGGATATTTTTGGCACAACTGAATCATGTGAAATTATGACCGCCTTGCACCACTAAAATATGACAGTGTTGAATTAATTTCCTCCAAAATTACTTCAGTTAAAATCCTGCTCTGAATGTTCAATTATCATATATTTCTAAACTAAGCCTGTACATATTTGCCATATCATATTGGTAACGGGATAGACGAGTGTGTTACAAACACGTCTGTCCCGTTACCAACATGCTATGGCAAATTTCCTGAAGCGTACAAACCTTGCAAAGTGCAAATCAAAACATTTCTTTGATATTTAATTATTATTTGCTGCTTTATTTAAGAGACAAAAAAAAAATAATTGGAATTTAAGAGAATTATACATATGTTACAGTAAATGTAACAGAAAAGTACCCCATTACTGTAGACAGGCCCATTAACTGGGAGGTAAAAATGCCAGTTTGTGGTGATAGTGACGATATATATTCTACAACTCCTTAGAGCTCTGACTATCACATGTTTTACTCATTTCACTCTCTATGACTAGTGTGCTTCTAGAGTGTCCTTTACTGTAGACGCCATATATATATTTTGCGAGTCTAATTTTTCACAAATCAAGACTTCTCAACAATTTCACGAGTGTTTAAATTCGCGATCGTGGCGTACTAGCACTATTAGTACTTGTGCTTGTGTGCGTCATATTCATATTTTCGCAAATAGCACTTGACTCGCGAAAATGAAAACCCTGCAAAATATATGGCATATACAGTAACTGTTACTAATTGGACTAATTGTTATAGATTGTATTACTAATCGGGATAGTCTAACTACATTATACAGTGTTTGATCTCTAGCTTAGGACGAGACAGACTTACAAATTAAATATATAAAAAAATAACCTTTGGAAACATTATCTCATAATATCTTAATAATACTTTTGTTACTGGAATTGGGATAATTTTAGGTCACTTGCAGTATACCAGTATGTAGTCATGCCACATATCATTTGAAAGCTGGGAATAGAGTGAGTAAGAACCTCAAAAGTGTTCAATTTAAACAGTAAAATCATAGCAGATTGACAAAAAGTTTGAGAAAAATCAGACAGATCACATTAAAGGAAGTTGTGAATTCAAAAAATAATCCTTATTTCTAGGATGGAATTTTGATCTTCAAGAGAGGGGAGGGGGAGGGGAAAGGGGGAGGGGAGAGGGGGAGAGAAGGGGAGGGGGAGAGGGCAAGGGAGAGGAGAGGGCAAGGGAGGGGGGGGTAGAGAGAGGCAGAGGGAAAGGAAAGAGGGGGCAGAGAAAAGGTAGAGAGAGAGAAATGGGGAAGGGTGTAGGGGGAGATAGGTAGAGAGTGGGAGAGGGGAAGAGCAAAAGAGAGAACGGAAAGAGGGGGAGATAAAAGGCTGAGAGAGAAAGGGGGAAGGGTGTAGGGGGAGAAGGGAGAGAGGGGGAGAGGAGAAGAGTGATTGTGCCCAATTTGTTCCTGTTTGAAGAGTGAATTTCAAACAACCCTGATGAAAATTGACAAATTATAAAGTTTGCTTTCAGATGCTTGTTAACAACAAGAACTTTAATATACAGAGATCAGATTTCAGATTTAGCCGATGGGAATCAAAATAATTGAGAATCTGATTTTTCAGCGAAGAATAGGTCACCAGTCGTTTGTAAAGTTGTGCGTAACTTACACACATCTTGGTGAAACATTTCCCCTGGGGGATGTTTCACCAAGCTGTTCTTTTAAAAGCTAAGAATGACTTTACACATGACTGGTGGCCCTCTCTTGTCCTAAATGAGATTATCAATGATTTTGATTCCCATCAGCTTAAGTACAAATCTGGTGTTTATAAATGAAAATTCTTGTTTTTAAGAAGTGTCTGAAGTTTATGATTTGTCAAATTTGATTAGATTTGTTTGAAACTCCCACTATGTTAAAACAGGAACAAAGTGTGGTATTTCATTAAGCACAAGGAATCGTCACCAGTCGTGTGTAAAGTCGTTCTTAGCTTAAGAACAGCTTGGTGAACCCCCCCCCCCCCCCATGTCTGATGCTTGATTGTATTGTCATAGTGACCAGTCACCCTGTAGACCCTACCTTTTTCTGATGTGCTGCGAATATTTTGTTTAGCGGATTACCTTCTGGGGTCTTTTTCATGGAATCTTAGTGAGCCTCGTTTAGTTACTAAACACGTATACAGCTACATGCATTTTTAGTAACCAACTATAGGCTAGAAATGTTTTATGAATATGGAGTAAGTGATTGCAATCAATGTGTACAAACATATGGAGCTGATTGCATGTAAAGAGTGCATGTAACAATGGTGTTGATTGGCCATTGTCATTTTGCGATTGATTGCAAACCTTTATGTTACGGGCCCAGATGCTCATACTTGTTCTTACGATAGCGGTACATTAACCCTGGTGACTGGTGCACAGTTTCTGCTACAGCTTTAATTCCCATTATTCACATGCTTGGTTTGACGTAGCCTGGAGAGGCTGTAGGACTTGGTGATTGTTTCTTTCTAATGCACTTTTGCAGTTTTTAACCATTTAGGTGGAGGGGGCCGGTGGAATGAAACAAAGGTCTGGTTGGAGCACATACATGTTTATGCATTGTGCACCTGCATAAAAAGGTTCGCAAAGTTTTTTGAGCCACCTTTTTGTGTCGTTTTATGCATCTGTCCATGACCTAATCTACTCCTCTGTAAAAAATAAGCAGGTGTCAACTAAATGAGAAAAAGGTGACTTTAAAATGTTTCCAAACTTTTTTTTAGGAGTTTATGTTCTGCTTTATACCCCCATGAGGACTTTTTTTGGAACTGCTGTGTGTAATCTCTTCACTGATCTTGTGTACAGTTGGGCCTGAGATCAACGTCACAGCTGATTGCAATCTCTTGCAGTCAGAGTGCAGTAAATGTATGGAGCTGATAGCATTTGATTGCAATCACTGTGCATTTGATCTCAGGCTCCACTGTGCGATGCCTTTTGGCGCTCTGAGTGGTAACAGTTCTTTTGTCTTTTCCTCATTTTCTCTGGTCTGCAGGGCTCAGTGGTGACCAGCGACGACTCTGACTCCCTCCATGAGGAATCCGAGATCGACTGAAAGATACGGCCGGCGGGGTGAAGGGGGAAATAGCGCCCTCTCTGTGCGAGGGAGGGCGAACTTGCGGACAGCAAGATGAGACCAGCCCTTCCCATCTGCATCCTCCTTTTAGCAAGCGTCCATTTGTGTGGTCCCATGTGTGTGGTTGGATGTTTCCTTTCCCTCCTGGCCCTTCTCCACGCCCTCTGGTTGGAGGTACCCTCCTGCCCGGGTGAGATCGGAGGCTCAGAGATCGTTGCCCAGGCTCCCTCTCTCGAAGTGTTTTGACCCTTTGTCACAGCGTCGTCTTGTGCCAGCCGTTTTTAAGAAATGCAGAGCCTGCCTGCTGCGGGTGCGTTTCCACGGAAGGGGCTTGCAGCTTGCTGCCTGTACAATTCTTCTAGTGTGTTCATATTGGAGTAAAGCATCTAGGTTGCTTTTGAAGGAATCTGTGAATACCAGACAGAACGCTGTTTTGTTTCTAGTGTGTTCACATTAGGGCAAAGCATCTAGATTGCTCTATGAAACAATCTATGAATACCAAGCAGTACGCTGTTTTGTTTCTAGTGTGTTCACATGAGGGCAAAGCATCTAGATTGCTCTATGAAACAATCTGGGAATACCGAGCAGTACGCTGTTTTGTTTCTAGTGTGTTCACATTAGGGCAAAGCATCTAGATTGCTCTATGAAATAATCTGGGAATACCAAGCAGTACTCTGTTTTGTTTCTAGTGTGTTCACATTAGGGCAAAGCATCTAGGTTGCTTCATGAAGGAATCTATGAATATCAAGCAGTACGCTGTTTTGTTTCTAGTGTGTTCACATTAGGACAAAGCATCTAGATTGCTTTATGAAACAATCTGGGAATACCAAGGCAAGCAGTACTCTGTTTTGTTTCTAGTGTGTTCACATTAGGGTAAAGCATCTAGATCGCTCTATGAAACAATCTGGAAATACCAAGCAGTACGCTGTTTTGTTTCTAGTGTGTTCACATCAGGGCAAAGCATCTAGATTGCTCTTTGAAACAATCTGGGAATACCAAGCAGTACTCTGTTTTGTTTCTAACATGTTCACATTAGGGTAAAGCATCTAGATTGCTCTATGAAGGAATCTGTGAATACCAAGCAGTGCTCTGTTTTGTTTCTAACATGTTCACATTAGGGCAAAGCATCTAGATTGCTGTATGAAACAATCTTGGAATACCAAGCAGAACGCTGTTTTGTTTCTAGTGTGTTCACATTAGGGCAAAGCATCTAGATTGCTGTTTGAAACAATCTGGGAATACCAAGCAGTACGCTGTTTTGTTTCTAGCATGTTCACATTAGGGCAAAGCATCTAGGTTGCTGTATGAAACAATCTGGGAATACCAAGCAGTACGCTGTTTTGTTTCTAGCTTGTTCACATTAGGGCAAAGCATCTAGATTGCTGTATGAAACAATCCGTTCTCTTAACTATCAACACAGTCTACTGCTTCACCAGAGTGAAGGAACCCTGAAGAAACTGTTCTAAAGGGCTATTCAGGATATCATATATAGCAGCATTTTGCTTCCGTGTGGACAACCTTTAAAGGGCATATACTGTACTGGGAAGGCAAAAAAACCTTCAAAATGTAATTGTTAGCAATCTTCTTGCCAATGGTCTTAAATTTATGTATTGTCTATTTTAGAAGCTTGCTGAAAGTTATTTGCCCTCAAATGATCTACATTTGGAGTAATGAGTGATTGAATCACAAATCCTCAAAATGTTCGGCCCGAACATTTTGAAGATTTAATCATTAATCATTAATTACTCCATATGTGGATCATTTGAGGGCAAATAACTTTCAGCAAGCTTCTAAAATGGACAATACATGAATTTAAGACCATTGGTAAGACGATTGCTAACAATTACATTTTGAAGGTTTTTTTGCCTTCCCAGTACAGTATATGCCCTTTAAAGGGCTTGATGTCTAGATAAACAGCTTGTGCCACATGTGAGTGAGAAGCGTGATGGGATGGGAGAGGGGGAGAATAAGATGGTGGGATGCTGGGGTAAGTGAAGAGGAGGGTAGAATCTACTGATAGCAGAAACATGAAGTGCAATGTCTCTAAGGAATGTCCTTGTGTGTGATATTATAAGCTGTCCATGTAGGTTCCTTGCGGTATACGAGGTGTCTCGCGGTAACTATGGTGACTTGCGTTCCGCCAAATGTCTTGTAACTTCAAAGACACCGTCAAACTAGTGACGACCATAGCCAGTAGAAGTGCAGAACCTTTGTGTTGGATAATACAGAGGTTTGCCTGATGTATCGTCAATAGTTCATTAACATGTACATGCCACTTTGAACTGAACAGCTGTTGTATGAGATGGATACTCTTCTAGGATGTGTTAAGGCAGTTAAAGCCCACAACTTCTTAATCTAGAGATAATATGACCTATGCTGTGTGGGAAAGGCTTTACTTCCAGACAAGGTAGAAACTTACAAAGATGAAAAGTAGTACAATTAGAATGATAAAATACATGTAGTGTTCTGTAAACACATTGGTATTATGTACAGTATGATCCTTGTGGAGTCACTTTCTGCAACCATTTCATTAGCATCTTAAGAGCTATATTTAAAGTGATAGTTCACCTTGAAGATCAATAAGAGCAGAAACATGAAAAAAAAAACATATTAGTGAAGGTTTGACGAAAATCCGTCAAAGGATAAGAAAGTTATGATATTTTGCAATGTCAATTTTGTTCGTCACGTGTGAGATGCTCTCCCATATGTTGTGTACAATATTCCATAAATTGCTCTTTTTCTGTTTTTGACAGTGGAATTATTTTTTTTTTTCATACAGGTTATGTGTGTAAAAAACATATTTCCGATGATATATCAATTGCACATATTCAATGAAAATTGTACACAATATATGGGAGAGCACCTCGCACGTGACGTCACAAAATCAAAACTTTAAAAGATCATAACTGTCTTATCCTTTGACAGATTTTCATCAGACCTTCACTAATAAGTTTCTTTCATGTGTCTGCTCTTATTGAAGCAAATATAATTTCAGGGTGAACTATCCCTTTAAATGAGGAAAGATTAAAATTGATTTAGTAAGCCAGTGAGTGAGTGTGTACCTCCAGACCACACCACCCGTAGGTGGAATAGTTTTCTTTCGCAGAATTGATTGTGTCTCTGTCTAATCGGTCATCATTATATTCCACAAGTGCTATTATCTGAACTATTGTTATTGTCATCGAATAATATCGTCATGGCCCTACCACACTGAAAGTGTCACAAACAATAAATGACGTAAATTTACGATAAAACTGCCCTGTGGCTATTAACAACCCGTCTCCAAGCATATACATGTATTCATTGTTTTTGTATTTCAAAGTCACACAATAATATCTACTTACAAAATCTATTATTCTACACAATAATATTTTATGGAACTGTGTTCCTTTATCTCAATAAGTCACAAGAGGTTGCCTTACAAACGATACCAGGGCCAAAATTGTACTTTCTAGTTATTTTTTTTATGCATTTATTTTCCGCCTCCTTAATCAAAGGAATTCATTGTATTCGCATTTCATGCTTCTCTTAGATTGGTTTAGCCAGAAGTATGTATTTTTTTAAATAACTTTTTAGTAATTCTCAGGGAAAGTCATGATATCCCACTCTTATTTTTTTTGGGAAAATTAAAATCCAGCTCTGTATTTTTTATCTTGCAAAGTACACATATCCAATAGGGCACCAGTTTGCCTGGCAAACTGTAATGGTCAGTCTTAGGATTCTAGACCGGTTTCTGTAATGGCCAGTCTTATCATTTTAGACATCTTTCTTTAATGGTCTTTTCATTCTATACCTCTTTCTGTATAAAAAAAAACTGCATCAGCAAAAACACTCTCTCAAGATCTAGGCTAGACGGAATGTAATTCCAACCTAGAACCAGATCAAAACCTCAAACAGTACTAACTATATTTTAATGTGTGATCATGAATGTTAGGAAGACCTCCCGTCAACAGGAACTTACTGTCCTGAATTTGTTGATTTTTTTTTATCCAGTTTTGATAACTTTATGCAACTTTTTTAAATAGTGAATGTTAGACTTAAAGTTTCAAACACTAAAAGTGAGAAATGTACTACAGTAACTATAAAACATGAAATGGCATAACTGTAATCAGTGTACTTCATCAATGTATTTATAATAGTAACATGTAAATTGTATTGAAGTACTGATATCCTTAATATGTATTTGGTGCATCTTTTTGTAATTCTAACAGATTTATAAGTTGATTCAGGCCTTTTCGTTTAAATTGCCTCCTACGATGCTGCAGTCATTAGGATTTTATCAAGGCCTTGATTTTTATTTCTCTGTTTAAGAAGACAGAGGTTGATTTATTTTAATTTTCTTAAGAATAAAAATGAATCGTATTCTCTCCATATTCTGGTGCAAACTTCCCAGACGCACGTCGTAGGTCACACCTAGCAGAATAAGTCCACGATGTCAAGTTTACGAGAATTCTTTCTGAGGACGATTTCTACAAGACATTTTAAGATTTGTGAGAAGACACCTGCTTGCAAAGAAGAGATATATCTCCTTTGTAAAAGCTGGCTGCATTCCAAAATGATCATCAGTGCTATCCAGCGCTATCGCAGTCCAAGCCAAACGCTGGCGCTGGATTTGAATATTGCCCTGGCTTTCATGGGGTGTATTGTGTTGGAAGCTACTTATAAAGTTGTTAACTTGCATTTTGCTTGTTGGTAAGCCATATATGAGTATGGTCATTTAAATGACTTTATGATCTAGTACTTCAATTTGAAAGAAACATTACTTCACTGTTTTATACCATATACCTCTTAATAAGAGGACAAATAATTCAGTTGGTCAGAAATTTACAACTTTTTCTAGTGTATTATTTGTGTGGCAAACTTGTGTTGTCAGGTTTATGATTGACTTAAAGGAAATAAAGTTGGTCATAATAGTACAACTTCTCCAAATATTTGTGGCAAACTTGAGTTATCAGGTCTTAGTGATGATTTACTGAGCAAGGCCACCGTCATGTGAAGTCAAAAGTTTGTCTTTCTTATTTTGATGTAAGACCGTGCCGTATTTCTGAGATTAGCACCATCTTGGTGTTTGTTTTGTCCGAGTTGGATAATATACAAACCATTCCAGGTAATCTGCAATATTCATGTACCATTATCTGTTGGAGAATGCATTGTTTTTGTAAACTACAGAAATATTGAATTATGATTTGGACAAAATTGCAATTGAATTGTGTGTGTGTGACATTTTATTGAATGTTGTAATTCTATTTGGCAAACAGAGGTAAAATTCTCTAGAAAAGACACTGCTTCTTGTGTAGGTATTTTGTTTGTGAACAAGGTTCTGTGTAGATAATAAGCATTTCAAGTGCTGTAAGCTCACAGCTTCTGGTATGTCTATTCTCTATGTGCAAAATGCTGGGAATACTTTTTCCTGCTAGGTTGTTGTCATATTGATAACACGTCGTAAATCATGCATGGTTAGTGCAAATAATTTGCTTAACCAAGGCAAAAAGTGAGACATTGATTACATCTGATCTAGTGTTTGGTAATTCCTTCCTTTGCATCTCATTTTTATTTTCTGTTCCTTATGCACCTTTCATCTTGTCCTGTTCTTTTTCATCTTCTTTTTTATTTCTCCTAGCTGCTCTTCTTCTTCTTCTTTGTCCTTTTTTTCCGAGTGATGTCTTTGTTAGGATCATTCACTCAATCATCATAATCGATGTTTAGCTCAATATGTCATCTTTAGCTGAACACCACTCCATGCAAAGAAGTTAGCAATTCTAAATCGGACATTTGATTCTTTGATGGGTTACAGCCTCATTTATTGTGTAAGCAAAGCTCATAATAATTCAACTAATCTGGCTTGTTATGTCCTCAATTCGGCAAGATTCATGAGCAAAATAAGCCCAAACTAGCTTCTTTGTTGTAGTTTTGGATGTTTTATACCTTATTCTAGAGAGGGCGAGGGATTACTGCAGAGTTCTGTGGTATTATTCTGAAAAATCAATATAAGTTTCATGCTATACCCGTCACAGGCATAATGGTGCAAGTGTGGACTTCAGTCCGTAATAGAGTACAAACTGATCTAGCTAAGACAGTTCTGGACTTACATTCCTCTCAGAATATTAAAAACACTCCTGAAGTGTTAGCGAAGCGGTGATGTGAGTTGTCTTTTTGTGGAGAATATGGCATTCATTGAAGTCGTGTGTACCACGTGTTGTTTCATTTGTATTGTAGTAAGACATGGCCCTTTCCAGAATGTATGTATGTGGACATTGTGTACTCATTACTCTCCCCATCCATCATATTCAGATCCGTCTTGTATTCAATCCAGTACAGTGGTTCTGAGAGTCACAAATAATAGAAGTCACACCAGGTAGGGGTTGGGAAGAAAAAGCACATGTTGGGAAGACAACACTTATCGGCGGTCTGGAGCATGGGTTCAAAGAAAAGAAGCTCAATGCATACAATGTATCCCTGGTCACATGATAGCAGTCTGCCTACTAAAAACGAGAGGTCACCAATCTGCCGGGGTGAAGATGGCAGGTTGTTCACATGACTGTAATAAGGAAGGAGCTTATTGTTGGCTTTTACAGGGAGAGCGAAACACACGCTGGCCCACACTGGACCACGAGCTGTGTATGAGCGAGTTGGAGCAAGCGAAAAACCATGCCTGCTGCTGGGAACATTTGTTCCCAGTCCGCTGCATGCTAACAACCGCACCATCTATACAGAGTTTAGCCAACTTGGTTTCAATACGTAGCAACATTGTGCACGCTGCTTTGTTGGGCAAGTAGATAACAAGAGAATATGTGCCATGTCGCAGAATTATGAAACCAAGTTGGCCAAACTTCAGGGATAAATGGCTCTGGCGAACCGCAGAGCCCTCTATATACAGAGTTTGGTCAACTCGGTTTCATTCGGTTACAACATGGCGCATATTCTTTTGTTTTTCGCTTGCCCAACAAAGCAACAAGCGCCATGTTGTTACCTATTGAAACTGGGTTGGCCAATCTCTGTTTATAGATGGCTCCGGCGAAGGACTTTGGCGAACAGCGCGTTGTAGCGCCACCTGCGGCCGACTATATGCTCACTTTAATCCTCCATGTATAGAATATATTGTGAGAGTAAGTTATAAAGCTGCTGTTCATTATAATCCGTGCACATCACCGTGGTACCAGTACGCTTTCTCGATAGTTCAACTGTGTAAAGATTCATGTACTATGTATGTAGATCATAAGTCTCGTATATCAAAATTCTATGATGATATGGTTGTCTCTTGAAATAATCTTAGAGTACTTATGATTATGAAAGTCACTAGTATTTATTGCTGTTTCTAAACAGAGAAATGAAAATAGGTAATTTTGTAGTAGATAATTATCAAAATTAAAGTTATTTGAAATTTCAAGCGGAGTTTTGGTGGACTTGATTTTGTTGCGCTTTGAGATTGAGATGAGGGATGGATGATGGGGTGATAGTGAGATGGATGGGCAGAAGGGGAGTGAATGAATAGATGACAGAACGGACACATTTCACCATCGTGGAACTACAAAAGGGTGTTTTAATCTTTTTCGAGTTTAAATACAAGCAGAAACATGACATGAAGAATAGTGAAGGTTTGACGAAAAATCGTCCAAGGATAAGATGAACGTTATGATTTTTCAAGTTTCAACTTTGTGACGCACAAACTTTGTGACGTCAACTTTGTGACTTGCTCTTATGTTGTGTACTAATATTTTGAAAAATGCCAATTTTCTCAAAGGGATGCATGCTATACTATATTACATGTGCACTTGATATATCATTAGACATATGTTTTTTACACACTGTCCTCTCTGAAATATTTTTATTCCTACATCAAAAATAGAAAAAGCAATTACTAGAATTATACAGCACATAAAATCGGGAGCGCATCTCGCAGGTGACGTCACAAAGTTCAGATTTTAAAAAGTATTTTCTTCTTTATCCTTTGGCGGATTTTCGTCAAACCTTCACCAATATGTTGTTTTGATATTTCTGCTATGATATTAAAACCAATCTAACTTCAAGGTGGACTTCCTTTTTAAATAAATTAATAAACATGGAATCCGCCGTCTGTTTTTATCTCTGTGTGTCTCTGTCTGTCTGTCTCTGTCTATCTCTCCCTCTCATTTTCTCTATCTTTCTCTCGTTTTCTCTCCCACTCTCTCTTTCTTTCCTTTTCTCACCCTTTTCTCTTTCTCTCTCTCTATCTCTCTCTCTCTCTCTCTCTCTCTTTCGTAATGGAAGACCTCCGTTTACACCTATCACGTTACCTTTCAGCCCTCATGCTATGGGTTCATAAAAAAAAAACGAACGACATACTTAATCTGTCAATCTTAATTATCTCACTGAGGTTATCGTTCTTTTTCTTGCTGTATTCTCTTAATCATTCAGGCAACATATTAATTAATCTTGATTCTAATTGAGACCAACCATTTTATATTTGAATAAGTATTATTCTTTTCTTAAAAAAACCCCCACCGAATTGCACATTTACATTTCAATTCATTTACCCCATGCTGGGCCATGTTGCCGATAGGTTTTCAATAAATGTAACTTACCATCAATGGTAACTACCATGGCAACAGGTGCAACAATGAGAGTTTATTGGGTATTGCTATGGTAGTTACCATTGATGGTCATTTACAATAATTGAAAACCTACATGCAGCATGGCACGGTTCTTGCGAATACTATTTCTTTCCCCTCATTTTTCATATTTCATTTTGTACAGATTTAATTCTCACCGTAGAGAACAGTAATCCATTTTCTCGTATATTCTTTGTGTGTAATACTTCTCAATGTTTTTAAAATGAAAACCATATGCAATTTGGTGTTTTTGCCGCATATCGTGATATTTTCAAGAAATCACGAATTAATAATTAAATCTTTCTCTCATCTGTCCGTCTAATCTTTCGAGCGCCCTCTCTCATCTCTCATTATCCACCCTCTCTTTCTCCAATGCACCTCTCCCACTCACCCAGCTCTCTCTCTCTCTCTCTCTCTCTCTCTCTTCCCTCTCTCCATCTTTATCTTTCTCCTCCCCGCTTCTCCCTTCGTCATTTCTCCTTGCCATTGTCCGTGTCAGTTTCCTTTGATTTTGCTACTAATCCACAATAAATACCTATACAACTACAGCATTTTCTTTTTCGTAAGTGATTTTACGAAGACGTTTTAATAATACAAATGTTAAAGAACTGTCCACCAGTCTATAGAATAACAATATAAAAAAATCATCGTAATATCCAACGTCATACATGTACTAACAATACCATAGTTCCTGTTGACACCGTCTATAAAGTCATGTTTATATAATTATATATATTGGTGGTACTTTAATCATGATTGTCTTCACATAATAAATATATTGTTTGTGAAATGTCTCAGACTCATTGCGTATTTGATGTAATGTAAAAGTGCATCAATGTTTCAACGAATAAATAAAGTTGATAAAGTACTGGCCTACACCATGGCAAGTAGGTCATGTGTGATTGTCACACGCAGCGAATCGACCGCCTAGAGTCATCTCCTATCACGGGGAATGTTGCACAACGGTTTGCGACTTTGGCAAATTCCCTTTGTCCGTAACCATGGTGACTGCCATGATTAGCAGTGCAACAGTGCGAGCTCATGTGCTGTTTCCATTTGCTAGTTTTCATTAATGGGAACATACAGCAATTGAAGAGCTTTATGCAATGGGTCCTATTCTCTTATTTGAATGAGGCTAGAACAAAACAATTCAATAGTCCACCAAGATCAAGCAAATGGTGTCTCATTTTTAATTAACTCCTCAAGAAAAGTTGGAAAGTTTTTAGGCCACCTACTTCTCATTTATCTGAGCCCGTTTGTATTATTTTATGTCCATTAGCTAACACACTCCTCTGCTGTTGTTGTTGTTGTTGGTGGTGATGGTTGGTGATGGTGGTTGGTGATTTAAGGCGCGTTTCTCAATAAGCCATTTTCGTAATGCACTCACAACTTTCCCCCTATCTGCCTGATGACGCGTTATTACATTCACCTGTATTTCGTGATTCAGTTTCAATAGACAGATAGATGGAACGCACTACGAATCTATTAGGTGTTGCTACTCGGTCAAACCTCGGCCAAGCTTTGGGGTTGCCATTAGTAACGCATTGTGTGAACGACGTGAATAAAATTTGCCTACATAACGAAATGGTCTATTACGCTCGATTGCGTACACTCCTCTAAAAAAATAACAAATTTTGTAACAATCGGCTGCTCGATGGCGGAGTACCTTCCTTATGTTTACAGGTGGGTCTCAAGCTGAATTTGACAACTTGGCCAGCATCCGTGCCAATCCTATTGATCATGTTGCTATAGGATGAATCGATGAATGGGTGAATGAATGAATAAGTCATTCATAAGTCATCAGTCACTCAATGAATGAATGAATGAATGAATGAATAAGTCATTCATAAGTCATAAGTCATTCAATGAATGAATGAATGAATGAATAATTCATTCATAAGTCATAAGTCATTCAATGAATGAATGAATGAATGAATAAGTCATTCATAGGTCATAAATCATTTAATGAATGAATGAATGAATGAATGAATAAGTCATTCATAGGTCATCAGTCATTCAATGAATGAATGAATGAATGAATGAATGAATAAGTCATTCACTGAATGAATGAATGAATGAATGAATGAATGAATAAGGCAGATGCTGGCCCATTTGGCACATTCTGTTAGAGACCAATCTGCAAGCGGGAAGATGCTCCGCCACGAAGCAACCAATTGTTACAAAATTGGTTTTATTGACAGAGGAGGATATTAGTTAATGGACTGATGTCTAAAATGATACAAACAGGTCCCAAATAAATGAGAAATAGGTGGCTCAAAAAACTTTCCAATCTTTGTTTGAGGAGTTATGTAACTGGAATAAAACTCGAATGGCGACTTGACCAGTGACACAGATTGAAACTCTGAGTTTGTGTTTCATCGGTTGTCATAACAACGACAGGTAAAAAATTAAAACACAAAATCATAATCACTATCCCTGAAAGTCTTAATCATAAACCATGAAGTGACACCTTTGTACATTCATATCGATTTGGCCATCGGCCAAAAAACCTTTCATTTCAATTCAATACTAGTACATGTATACATCATTATAATCATGTCCTCTTTACAGGGTTACTAAATTAGAAAAATAAGTTCCCACTAATCTATGTAAAATTATTCACTAAAAACGAATTTCACATTGGTTTGCCACAATGAAGTCTCATTTTAACGAAAATTTGAAAAAAAACGCACGCCTCCAGTGACGTATGAGAAGTCAAAATGCCATAAATGCCAACGGCGTAAATAAAATATTTTATTTACGCCATTCAAACAATGCGTTACCAATGGGAACCCCAAAGCTTGTCCGAGGTTTGTCTGAGTAGCAACAACTAATAGATTCAAAGTGCATTCCATCCATTGAATCTGAATGACAAGGTACAGGTGAATGCAACAACGCGTTACTACGCAGTTAGGGGAAAATTGTGAATACATTACGAAAATGGGGTATTGTTGACTTCCGTACAATCTATGGAATTTTGACTTCTCATACGTCACTGGGGGCGTGCGTTTTTTCAAATTTTCGTCAAAATGAGATTTTATTGCTGCAAAAGAATGTGAAATTCGTTTTCAGTAGATAATTTTACACAGATTAGTGGGAACTTACTTTTCTAATTTAGTAACCTTTAATATGTATGCTTTAATTCCACATTATTGCCGTTCGCTTTTCACCCGACATTCATCTATATGCCTAAGGACGACAGTTAGTCTTTCTTTCAGAATGTCACGATTTTTGAGAGGAAAAGTTGGCAAGTTCTGGTTCAGCGGTTCCTCAGATTTCAGCAGAGTGTTCAACGAACTCCAAACATCTCCCGCGGCCAGTGACCGTAATCTATCGACCGTACGACGACGAAAAACGCACATTGACTCTAGCATTCGGTCATGGTAATGGCCGTATTGGGCTAACATTCGATAACCGTGGAGAAGCCCCGATTCATTGTCTAAAAATAACAATCTCCGATCCGATCTAGACATCTCCAGATTGTGAACCGGATGCGACATCATAAACTTGTTCCATTGCAGGTTAACCAGTGTATTTAGGATCCGATCTAAATTGGCAGTGAGGTAGTCGAAGACAATGAGATCTGACCATTGGGCAAGTTCGGAAAGAGAGTCTCGGGTGAGGTTCGGGTTGGGACGAGACTCTCCGAAGGTCTCCGAGCGAATTATGTTGGCTTTAGTTCTGAGGCTCACTGGCATGTACGCAGGTACGAGACCCGGCATCCACTTCGTCGCGACGACAACCCTCCCATCCATCCACCCGGCTTGGGTGAGGTTGTCCGTCACGGCTCCCCACCGGTCTCCTTTGCTGTCGACTTTCATCAGAAGCGAATATGGGAGGTTGCCGTCTACCCCGATGAGCCGCGACAGGTGGAAGGACAGGACATCCCCCTGGATCTGGTCGACGTTTTGACGATAGCGGCAGCACAGCGTCACGCCGTTGTCCAGGACGGCGCGGCGGTTCTTCTCGCTCCCACATCCCGGTAGTAACCACAGCACTTTCCGCGTTCGGACGTCGCGTCGCCATTCCTTCAGCTTCGATTCTACCATGGGAAGAAGTCCCTCAACGGCCTCGCTCCAAAACACACCATCCTGGACAACCCACCTGACGTCACGCATTACGTCGTCCCTTTGACCACTCACATCAGCTCCCTCTCTTCGCCACGTCTTGCCCTGCCTGGGAACGTCATACGCTAATCTTTCTACAAATCGCGATCCATCCGCTCTTTCACTATAAAAGACCGATGAATAATTCCGTCTCGAATCTCCAAATCGCACAATCCGAGGCGGTCCGGTATCTGCGTCTGTCGCTATAAATCGAACGTTTTCTCTCGTCGCGTTCACGTCGCTCTTCACGCCTTTCCGTACTACTCCGTCCCGCTCGCCTCGAGGGCTGTTTGCTTTTGATTGAACATAATTTCGCAAATTCTGGAAACCCAATCCCCATCGGACTCGTGATGATGGAGCACGCCTCGGTAGCTCAGGTTCGTGGTCAGTGAATTGTGTCCGCCCTGACTGTGATCGATATGAGCTTAGAACATCACGGCTCGTCTGCGGATCGGATTCCTCACTCGCAGTACTCACAGACGACCGCTCTTCTTCCCATGGTTTGTTCCGATACCAGCGATCGCTATCATAAAATGTCCCCGCTAATACGCCTCGCGGAATGCTTTTCCTACGGAGCAGGTTTAACCCACTGTTTATCGCCAATCCCTGTCGACCACCACCGTCAAGCTCCTCACCTCGCTCATCCCTAGTCATCGACGTCGCACTTGCCCCTGAGTCACGTGACAACAACGTCCGTCGTTGCCCTAATTCCAGTGAGCGCGCACACCCGATGTCATCATCGAAAGGCGCGTCCACACCTGCGCACCTTTCTGCACGGAGGGGGACGCGGTTTTCGTTTGTGGGAACGAAGCCAATTTGCAGAAGAGAGTAGAGAATCAAGACTGCGACCGTCATGCATGTGTACTTACAAGCTGCCATTGTACGCTTCATAAGCAAGTCACATCAGTCAACTCGCGTTTGTAGTTCATCAAAATGTTTTCATTTGACAACCTTATTTCAACACGAAATCCGACATTAATCTTGCGTATGTTTTTCCCCCGGTTGCCGATAGCTGTAATGACTTTGAGCGAGAGTACATTATTGTGTTTAGATGAAATTACAATGTAATCTAGAACTCAATTTCCTCCTCGGTATCGTAACAACGTTAAAATCACAATTCGAATACAGTTGAAGGCAACGAACTAGTTCAAGTCTTGACTAATCACTAATTTCATCGATTCAAATCAGGTATAGTTGTGATTTATTCGCAGAAAGCAAACAAACTTCTTAAAATGACACGAGTTTTCTTGACAGTTCCAATAACACACATCTGATCACGTGTATCCCTCAGTCTCTCCTTCTGAAAAAAACCTACCTCACTCGCCTCCCCCCTCCCTAAACCACCAAGCTCGTCAATCATATTTGAAGGCACAATTCACAGCCCTGAAGGTTTTTAAAGATATTTACGACAAAATTCGCGTCATTTCGTCACGACCACGGCGACACTGAGATTACATTATATCCATCGTAGAATATTCAACGCGTGTGATAAACCATAATGGTCGCCGTTCGCACTCGAGAGATTAACCGTTGTTGTGCCGCTGAAAAGGCTGCTGCATGTGGATTGCGTGTATCACTAGTACCGATAACCAACAGCGGTACTTCAAGAATTTTAGTTACCACTATCCAGTGAAACACTTCGCGGGTCACGTGGCTCAAACCGAAATGCTCCCGTACATCATATGCACACCTAGTTATACAATATACTTAGTGTCTTTAACTCTATGAGTACCAGTGTGCATTGATTCACAACACAATGAATGAGCCCATGATAATGACAGGGTTAATATCTTTATCTGTACCAAGTGTACCCCGTTATGATGCTGCATCGACGCGTTAGTTGGGCCATGCTTATAAATACTCCGATGAGGTGAGCTTCGATCGTCATCAATCTATGTATTATTCCCAGCATCCACGGAGAGATATAAGCATAAACAGTTCCACTCCATCAAAACGCGAGAGTTACTGTTACTTGTAAAGCAGGGGGGTTATACAGCAAGGAGGCTGAAAGCAGAAAGAAAAAGTCGTTTCATCAATAAACATTTGGCGTGGATACTGTGTCAAATCCGCGAGGAGCCCGTGCGCATTTTAATCAGCCCGTAATACTTCGCAGACCCCACGTCCGTTCCGCTGCGGTCACGGCGATACGATGCGAAGCCGATGATGAATAGATGAACTTGCGAGGAACCAGCGGGCTCTGAGCGCAGTATTCCCCGGGTGCGGCGGGGCGGGCTGCGCCGAGTGAAGACGACGAAGGTAACTCGATCGCAGAGCTTGAGAAAATTCTCTCCCCGGTTTGTTCCTCTTTTCGCTCCTTCTGCTCAGCTTTTTATATTTCGTCAAGTGACAGCGGGTTCGTGAGTTGTTGTCCCTCGTGTGGTTCTTGAGAGAGTGTTCCTGTTGAATAATGTAAACAGAAGAAAAATACCATGTAGTGAGAGTAATTTGTAGAAAGGTGAGAGATAGTTTGGCGTTAGATAGAGGTAGCGTGTGACAAAACGAGAGAAAGTGATGGGGGGGGGGATTGGAAGGCAGACGCGGAGAGAATTAAAGATAGAGAGCGATAGAGAGGGTGAGTGAGTGAGAGGTAGAAAGAGAGAGAGGTACAGAGATATAAAAAAGAGAAAATGAAGGAGATGGAAAGAGCTAGAGAGAGCTAGAGAGGGAGAGAGAGAGAGAGGGGGGGGGGAAAGGGAGAGAGAAAGAGAGAGAGAGAGAGAGAGAAATAGAGAGAAGAGAAGGAGAGAGAGAAAGAGAGAAGGGGGCAATAATATGCTGAACTGCTGTATTTTGTATTCGTTTCCGGAGACACTGAGAGCGATATGTATTTTTTTTTCTACAGAATCAAGTTCGCTGTCATCATAGTACGCATATCGTCTATATCCAGGAGCCACACGATGTTTTATATCAAAGTACTCTGTGTTTAAAAATAACAAAAACAGCTGACGCTTTTGAAAAACAAGAATACAAAAAATACAAATAATCAAGCAGAAATTAACACAATAAGGCCGGAGGATGTCACTGTGGAGGGACCACGTTTTGTGACATTTCATCAATTAATATTATTGTAATAATCCTTTGAATATTTGATTTTATTTGTCACTTTTTGATAACTCGGGACCCCCAAAAATGTGTGTATCAGATAGTTCTTTCAGAACACAACAATGCACAGTGTGTATCAAACGTGTCTATTAACAACGTGTGTGTTTTTTTCCCAGGCAGAAGCATCACGAATTTATTATCCGATGGCAGTTGCCATTGGATAGACGTAAGGGGCGCACAATGTTACTTTCTGGTTCGATTTTGTTTCCCTGCATAAGTATCGAATGTATTCTTTAACACCGAGTATCATAATACCAGTGTATCAGTACCGAAGCCTTGGAGTAGATATTTATTTATTTTGTTTTTACATGGGTACATGGATTATACGATAGGTTATACGTATTCCTAAACATGCATTTATTTCAGATTTCGCTGATGAACTGGTAGTTGTGCCACGAAGTGCTTGCTATATAATTAATGAGGACAAGCGAATACGAAATTTGATACTTTTCTACATGGAAATACGATTGTGGAAACGTTTCCAGCAACATTTTCATAGAAAATGATGCAGAAGTGCAGAACAGTGTGAAATCGACTCTTTTGTACTGCAACTTGATATCACGTTTATAACCTTTTTACCTTATTGTAGCAGTATTCCCCGATTAAAGGTGATATTCATAGAAAATCCAAAAATATGATGATATTCATCTACAGAAAGCTTATAAGCCATACAATGAGCTCGGATGACATTCAAACAATATATCACTTTCCCAAAAGCGAAATTAGGGTGAAAACAATCACCGTATTCTCGGGGACAAATTTGCCCTACTGTCATCCGAAACGGCCTTTAGGTCTGACGTAAGAAAATGGAGGCGTTATTGCATCACACATGCCAATTCGCAGCTTCTTTTCCGCCAGAAGCATCATGCATTGTTAATGAAACTGTGATGGGAGTTGCTAGTGGATTAACAGGTGTGATACACAATGGTCATTGTAAAACATATCCCGGCTGTGACGTACACACATCGCCACTTTCCCTTAGGCGATTTCGTAGGTCAGGAAGAGAGTCAAGTTAGTGAAATTTGACTTTCATTAAACACAAAACTGAACACTTTCATGGCATGTTAGCTGCATAAATTGCTTTAATAACTCATTCAATTATAAAATAAACTATATTTATTTGATTTTATTTCCTATGAATATCACCTTTAAATCTTAGGAAGATGCACTGAAGTATTACATGTTACAACTGCGCAAGCATCAGGGGTGAGGATATTTCCCAAAATTCTACGGTGCATCCTATTTCGATTGTACATCAAATCCAGGCAAAAATTATCCAGAGAATCGGCGGCACTGAACATATAGTATCAAAGAGAAAATCTTTGTAAATCATTCTTTTGTGGGACTAGAAGAAGAACACAATGAATGTGCATTAAATTTTATTAAAAGCTAGGCTGATTGTAGTTCATGTAACTTAAGCATCCTTGGTTTTGCCGACTATATACGAGCCGTGTACGTCAGTACGTCAACAGAACGCTATGAATTCCACTTGTAGATGGAAATATTTCAAGGAGTTAGCGCAATCACGCACGATATGAACATGGTGTTTTGTGACGTGGACACAATTTGATAGGGACCTTTTGGAATTTTGTCCGTATAACAAAAGACAATGTTCAGAGCGACTGTTCTACCTTCGCGTCGGTGAATCAAATATGTATATTTCTTCTCCTCCTTTTAGAGATGTTTTCAAATACTATCCTGATTATAGTTACAACTTACAATTTCTATTTTTAGTTGCCCTTTTGTGTAGTTCAAAGTGACACCTATACACACCTTTAACAAGGCCATTCCAAGGCCGGGTACTGATACACTGGTTTTATGATACTCGGTGTTTAAAAAAAACATTCGACACTTTTGAAGAAAAAAAATCGAACCCAGCTGAAATTAAAACATAAATTCGCATAGTGCATCCCTCACGTCTACTTTATAGCAACTGCCGCCATAGTATAAATTCATGATGCTCCTGGCAGAAAACACCTCTTCCATAGACATGTGTGATGCACAGTGGATACATGTGTTCTGACATAATTATCTGAAAAACACATATTGAGGGGTCCTGAGGGGTCAAAGTACTGTGATAAAAAACAAACATTGTGAAACAGTGTAACTATATTATAAGATGTCATGAACGTTCCGGTTTGTCCTTGCGTACAAGGCGTGACGTCACGACAGACATTATGGGTCCGAAACTTATCACACTTCCAGTGTGTTATCATTTGACGGATTTTCATCGAAACTTTATTCAAATGTTTTTTTTTTTTTTAAACCAACTTAACTTCAGGGTGAATTATCACTTTAATGTAATAATACCTCAATCACAATATTCTCACGCAAAAACGAGAGCGGGGAAACACTATGAATACTGACCCATGCATACATCTACAAAGCAATGTAGCCTCATCATTATTACCAGCATGACCAAGGGGCATTGAGAAGGCAGAAGTGTATGTATGAGAAAATAGGTAAAAATCCCCCCATTTACACTCGGAGAAATATAAGTACCATAACAAAGTTCAACGACCGCTGTGTAAGATAGCCTGCATTCAAGACGGTCAATATTTTCACCCCTGCCCCCACTCAACCCGACAAACACACACACACAAGCACACCCCCACGCACTCACACGCACACACACACACACACGCACGCACACACACACACACATACACACACACACACACACACACACACACACACACCGGTACAATGCATACACTAATCTCTCAGTCCAAGGATGGAGTATATAGAATGTCCAATCTTCCACAATCATCCAAAATCAACCGAAAGCAACGTTAACTCATTAGTGGAGAGATCAGTGGTAGGCCTACAACACGTACGTCACCTCAATAATGTTCATGTGTTATCGATCACAAAAGCGTGTGACTGAGCTCGTTAATCATGTTAATTGATGCGAAGTACTTCTTCATTCTGGTAAAAGAGAAAAGGGGGCTCGTTCAAGTTTCTTATTACCAAGGATGGAGTATATGTCTAATCATTCACAATCATCCAAAATCATCCAAAAGCAACGTTAACTCCAACACTCAGCACTTTCGTGGCTAAAACTTGACAAGGGTATGATGTGTGTCCGGCCGCGGGATGCGCTTGGACACATACACTAATCAATGCTTCAAAGCTGTAGTCATAAAACAATTAAGTCTGGAAACATGATCTAAGCCATAGGAACAGCACACAGTGAAAAGGGTTTAGTGAATGTTTCGAGACATGGATGTGTTCAGGCACTCCATGTCCATGGCTTAGAACCTAGGTTGGAAGGGAGGTGGAATATACATGTATTCCTTAAGGGATAGTTCACCCTGTAGATAAGTTAGTTTCAATAAAGGCAGAAACATGAAAGAAGCATATTAGAGGTTTGACGAAAATCCGTCAAATGATAGTAAAGTTACCGGTATGATCTTTTGACATTTCAATTTTGTGACGTCACGTGCGAGGTGCTCTCCCATGTGTGTGTCGTAGGATCCCTGAAACTGCTCTTTTTCTGTGTTTTTTTTCAGACTTGCATGTGTGTAAAAATGTGTTTAAGATGTATCAAATGTACAAGTAAATGGTACAGATTTTTTTGGGAAAATTTACATTTTCATAAACAATTGTACACAACATAATAGGGAGAGCACCTCGCGCGTGACGTCACAAAATCACAATTTTAAAAGATCATAACTTTTTTATTCTTTGACGGATTTTCAGCAACCTTTCAAGTATGCTCTTTCATGTTTCTGCCTTTATTGTAAGCAACTTAATTTCAGGGTGAACTGTCCCTTTAAGGAGGTCAGCGATGCATGTACACTGCAGTAACCTTAAAGGGCTTCTAAATTAGAAAAATAATTTCCACTAATCTATGTAAAATTATCCACTAAAAACGAATTTCACATTCGTTGGCCGCAATAAAGTCTCATTTTGACGAAAATTTGAAAAAACGCACGCCTCCAGTGACGTATGAGAAGTAGAAAATTCCATAAATGCCAACGGCGTAAATAAATTGTTTTATTCACGCAATTCAAACAATACATTACCAATGGGAACCCTTGAGCTTGTCCGAGGCTTGTCTGAGTAGCAACAACTAATATATTCAAAGTGCATTCCATCCATTGAATCTGAATGACAAGATACAGGTGAATGTAATAACGCGTTACTACGCAGTAAAGGGGGAAAGCTGTGAATACATTACGAAAATGGGGTATTGTTGACTTCCGTACAATCTATGGAATTTTGACCTCTCATACGTCACTGGAGGTGTGCGTTTTTTTTCAAATTTTCGTCAAAATGAGACTTTATTGCGGCAAACGAATGTGAAATTCGTTTTTAGTGGATTATCTTATATAGATTAGTGGGAACTTATTTTTCTAATTTAGTAACCCTTTAACTCAATGGCCCATCATTATGTATATTAATTGTCAGGCCCTCATGTCCTCTGCTCCCGAAAAATCCAGAGAAGTTTGCAGTGGAAATGTCGAACAGACTGAATACAAGGCTAAACATACGGAACTGGAGTGCACGATAAAAGCGCCCGGTCACTCGACTTGAGAAGGCAAAAATGACAATCAACTGACGCTGTTTCAAGATTGCTTTTCCAGCGTATGACCACACACTTCCCGAGGGTGTTTACTCCATACCGCACAATTCTCATTTTATGTATACTCCGCATAAGAATTAAGCAGCTAAGGAGAAAGCAGTATATTAGGCTTTTCAGCGGAAGAAGTGGCACTTTAAAACGCCAAAACCTCCCCCCACCAAAAAACCCCCAACAAGATAAAAAAGAGTGATAGAAAGGGGGAGAACGAGAAAGAGAAAGAGAAAGAGAGAGAGAGAGAGAGAGAGAGAGAAGACACACGCACAAGGGGGGGGGGGGGGGTAATATAAGCGTGATATACGTGAACACTAAACAAAATAAATAGCGCCGAGTTGTGCAGCACAGTTATGGTATTGCTGTGTATAATGTTCTATGTGGGGAGACTGGTACTAGGCGGGAAGGGAAATGTGGGGGGGGGGGGGGGCGGCAAAGTGCCCCCTCCAGATTTACACGCGCTGCATCGTAACCGTGGTGATTAAATGGTGATATAGAAATGATATTCGGGTTTCCCTGTTCGGGCCATGTTGCATATAGGTTTTTAAGTATTGTATCTTACCATCAATGACACCTACCGTGACAACATCGAACAAGCTCTCATTATTGCACCTGTCCCCATGGTAGTTACCAGTGATAGTAACTTACAATAATTGAAAACCTATATGTAACATGGCCCGGGTCGCTGAGATTGTCCGGATTGCGGCGAATCTCTCGGAACTGCAAGGCGCTGTAAAGGTCAATATCATTCACAAATTTGGACTTTTAAATGTTGGGCTATAAAATCAGACTTTAAAAATCAGATCATTAATTCATAACACAACAATGACCATTGTGCATCACACCTGTTAATCCACTAGCAGCTTCCATTACAGCGTCATTTATAATGCATGATGCTTTCGGCAGAACAGAGGTTGTGGGTTGACATGTGTGATGCACAATGGCTATTGCTGTTTTCTGAATAAATTATCTTCCACACACAATGCTAAGGACCAAATTTGTCGAACGTCATAATCTAATTAAATATTCACAGGATCATTATAAGAAAAGCAATTGAAAAAAATATCACAAACCCGACTAAAACATTGACATACCTTGACTTAATGATGTGGCAATTTCAGTTTGACTCGAGTTGTAACTTACATTTGGTTTATTTTTCGGAAGTGACAATAGTTTTATTTAACACCTAGTATATGTACAAATATCTCGGAGATAACATGTAGTCTCTGCATTTGAGACTCAATGACTAACTGATTGACACGGGTTTGCGCGTGCAAGCTAAGCATGATGATCATATAGCCAGTAGCAAAATAGTGCTTCTCCGAGCGGCATCCGGGCTCGGTTTCATTACGTGATACGTGTTTTTTTTTAACCATTGTGGATTATTCTCACGACGACATTGAAACGAAGAAGGCCAAAGCGAAGTTAGACATAAACACTGCGAAGTGCGTGGAAATGCTGTTTTCGTAACGTATTCACAAGTTTCTCGCTAACTGCGAAGTAAACGGATTAAATGACATTCACCTTCATGTGTGATGCGCAATAACATTTAGTGTGCTCTGAATTAATCATCTTATACACACATATTTTCAGATCCAAATTTTTCCAATAGTGAAAATCTCATTAATTATTCCAAGAATTATTATTAAGAAAAATATTTGCTAAAATGTTATAAAGCCTGCCTCTAAAACAACACACACATCCTTTGATTTTATGATGTGTCAATTTAAGCTTGATGTGAGTTGGAACTGATGTTAAATCATTTATCAAAAGTGTCCAAAAAAATTGTAACACCTTATATGGTCCATATTTTTTTTCGGACACGTCCGCACACGAAATAAATCTGAGGTTGTTTCCGTCGAAGATGCAACACTCAATAAGCGATTTACAAGATATTGTTAGGAATTATATGATTGACCAATATGGGATATGGAGGCATTTCTCTGACACGTTTCTGCATTCATTTGAAATTCACAATCCCTGGTATAATCATTATCAGATGTTCTAGTACTGCACATGCACATATCTCATTATGACTGAGATAGGGAATTTGACTGGTTGTCGAGCAATGTTACCATGGTAGGTACTATTGATGGCAGAGTTACAATTAATGGTAAGTTTTACGAAACGGGGCCATGCAGACCTGTTTATTAAATATATGATTTATAAATGTCAGACAGTCTATAATAGGCCCCCGTTGCATAACATTTACTATTAAAGGTAACTCTGCCATCAATGGTAACTACCATAGTAACACAGCTTGGCAGCCAATCAAATTCAAGGTTTCCATAGAAATTGCTAATTTTGCTAAATTGGTAGCAAAGTTACCGTCAATGCAATGGTAAGTTTTATGCAACGGGACCTAAAAACCAGGCTCCCGTACCATCAGTAGCCTCAGCCACGAAGTGATCCAAGCCATGCATACTATACACGGCTACAAGCTGGCTACGGATTATCACACTGTCTCGTTGCTATGGTAATACATCGTCCAATACACGGGAAACAATACTGGTTGGCCTCTATTCTCTGTCACGGATGGTTCCATTATGCATCTTCACTAGCCTGTCTTCCAGGTTGTTGGACATTTTTTTTTTCTGATCAAAACTGAAAAGTAGAGTCTCGTAGGCTTACTCCATGCCTAATCCCTGAATCATTGTCCCCATCGCAGTCCTTATGGAGCCGAGGAAGGAATCGAGATTGAATAGTCTACTGCAGTCAGACACCTTTAATGAACAGCTCGGTTCAGAAATGCCCCAAAGCCTTGTAGCCAGGCTATGTTTTCACCATGATCGCGATGATCAGGGGTATCGATCGCGGAAACGATACATATCACCCTCATTCCATTTAGGTCGCAGGGATTGGGAGCTCCTCCGAGTGTTCACTTACGACTTGAACTAGCCTATTTTCAGACTGCTGGGCATTTCTAAACTGAACTCTTCGCTTAAGGTGTCTGGCTGCAGTAAATTAATCATTCCCGATTCCCAGTCCAGCTCCCACGACATATAAGACGGACTGAAAAGAGAGAAGAATGATACAGTGACTAGTCTTGAGTACCAGGCGATTTTTCAGTTTTCGATCAGAAAGTCCAATTGTCTGAATGCAAGGCTCGTCTTGAAAACGGATCCATTCTCCGTTCTGCTGGACCCCGTTGCATAAAACTTACAAATTTACCATTGATGGTAACTATGTCATCTTTGGTAACTACCATGGTAACATCGCTCGACAGCCAATCAAATTCCAGGTTACTCTAGAAGTTGCCATTGATAGCAGAGTTATCATTAATGGTAAGTTTTATGCAAACAGGGCCAAGTTCTCATAACATTTTTCTTCTACTTTGTGTTAAAAAAAAAAGTAGTTGACACTTTTAAAAAATTATTGCATATCAGTTTCAACTCAAATCAAGCTGAAAATAAAATATCACACAGTCAAGGGATGTCATTTTTTTGAGAGACAGGTTTTGTGACGTTTCATCGATTTCTTTTCTTGTAATAATCCTTGGAATATTTAATGAGATTTTCACTTCTGGACAAGTTTGGATCAGAAAATGTGTATGTATCATATAATTGATTCACAACACAACACTGGCCATTGTGCATTACACCAGTTCATTCACTAGCATTAAGAAATCCAAAAAATAACACCTTTTCAGTGGTGCTTATAGTATTTATCATTACCTTCAATGGTTGAAATCTTGAGCTGCCATACAGTAAACAAAAATGTTTTTTTTTTACGGCGTTGCCATGACTACGGTCGGTCCATCATGACTTTGTCCATGGTCAGCCACAATTTAACAAAAACAGTCGACACATTATTTTGATCAGTAACATCTCAAAAGTTTGAACCAGAATCAAGCTGTAATTCACGCTTTCTACAGTGATTGAGAGATGTCACATCCATTTTTGTGCAATTTTATCAATTAATATCATTGAAATAAGCGCTTGGATATGACAGTATTTTGCCACTTTTTGACACATAAAATGCTGCTCTATGGGATTTGTGTGTGTTACTTGTGTAAAATTGCACACAGGGTTAAGTCGGATTTGTCAAAAAGTGGCATTCGTTCTATATCGTTCAATACACCATTCTTATTATGTATTCAAATTATGCACGTCGTTCAAACAATACATTACTAATGGTAACCCCAAAGCTTGTCCGAGGTTTGTCCGAGTAGCAACAACTAATAGATTCAGAGTGCATTCCATCCATTGAAGCTGAATCACGACATACAGGTGAATGTAACATTAGTGCCATTCTCATTGGGCTTTAAGAAATCTCGAAGTTAGAAAAATCGAGAAGTTAGGGGACCGGGACAATAGGACCGTTCGGCTTTTGGTACGGTTGCTAGGCAACTTTCACCCTAACGCGATTTTTCTAACTTCTCGATTTTTTAAGCCCAATGAGAATGGCACTATTGCGTCACCAGGCAGTTAGGGGGAAAGTCGTGAATAGATTGAGAAAATGGCTTACTCATGCTATTCGTGGCTATATTAGAAAATATCAAACTCTAGATTAGAATCATAGAATTGTGTACATGTACGTTCAGACCACGTGTTGATGGTTAGTCTACAAGCATTATGATAAGATATTATGATATTAAGGTCAATATTTACGGCAGTGAGATGCGTCCCAGAGTTTCCCCCTTTCATGCCAATTTTGCTATAAAAAACGAGTCTGTTTCGATGTCGACCGCAAAACTGTCTACACAAATTCCCCAACAATTTGCTTTCAGACGGCATCTCATTAAATGCAATTTGGATTGAATACAGACAACACGATAAATACACACAGGACAGTGACGATACTATTATGGTTAAACTTGATGTGTCTGAGTTCATTATGTACCAGACGGCGACGAAATCCATGTGGCTCCAAAATTACTCCGTTTAAAATCATGAAAATCAATGAAGCCAATTCACAGGACATGCACGATCGAACACTGACTTAAAAAGACATCGCGTTGTTTTGTCATGTTTGTGGTAATTGAAAATCGAATAAAGGCAACATTTCATCTCTAGCCGCGCTGTTATCGTGTTATATTGCTCACGTTTTCATTCGCGCATTACAACAGGAAATATTAACAATATATCCTGCTGTATATATGATATCATATACGCCATATGGTGACATGTAGCTATAGTCTACATACACAGACTAGGTGATAGACTATTTTCGTTATGCATACATTTTAGTCACGTCGTTCAAACAGTACGTTACTAATGGTAACCCCAACGCTTGTCCAGGTTTGTCCGAGTAGCAACAACTTAAGAGTGCGTTACATCCATTGAAACTGAATTACGAAATAGCGCGTCACCAGGCAGTTAGGGGAAACTTATGAATATTTTACGAAAATGGCTTATTGTGACAACGTCTTCCAAGTATGTGCATGTAAGCATGGTCGGATAAGACCAAACCCTGGCTTCAACATAGTGTGATCTATTGGTACGTTAATGAGTCTTACACATAACATGCTCATGGCAGGTGCAACAGTTCTTTCTGTCAGTACCGCTTCCATGATAAATCGATCAGGCAATATGATACAGCAAATCTCCGAACTTGGGTTTTTACTAATTTAAGTTACACAGAAAAGTGAGAAAACATCTAACAGCATTGTAATGCTACATTCCTTTTCACGAAAAATATTTGATTCCGGTCGCATTCGATACATTTTTTTATCGCTTTCCTCGACCTAAATAATCACGATTTTTATAATGACGTTTCCCAATCGACATTTAGTTATGTTCCTTTAAGTTTTTAAATATTGAATTTCTGTCAAGCAAAACGCATCTGTTACCACGTCTAACTCTTCTATCGTTTTGGATGCTCAATCATGTTGATTTCAGTTGATTTATCTTCAAATGTGTTGTAGTGGTAGTCATTAAGGATGTATTTGACCCGTTCAAGGAGGAAGACAGCCAAAGTGAGGCATCAAATGGATTGTGTGGTATAATCTCCCCAAACAAACATTGCCATTGTTAAGTTAACTGTTAACCCAGATTCATTGTTTACCACTATGATTTATCAGACCTTTTTGAGGATTCATGTCGCGCCTAATGGAGGGTGGTTAACGACACCGTCATCGATGTTTTCAGTTGTAAAACTCCATTGTGGTCTTGGGGGTATTTTATACAATTTCGCTAAATCACATAGTTTGGGGCACGTACTCACGGTGATATAGCGCACAAGGGTTATAAATGGGTTAAAAAAATCATTAAAGGAATAAAACAAACTTTCAAAATTGTAGTGTATCTCTTAAAACTAAAATCGTGGCGTCTGAAACTCAGTACAGAATAAATGTGAACAGGCTTTACAGTGATCGTAAGTTCTACTTATAAACTGACATAATTTTTGAGAATTTTTAATAGAGACAATCATAATGCTAAATATTTTACCCATTGCGGATTTAAATCGCTAGTGATAATCATTTGTCTCGCAATGTATGGTCAATATAATCTAAAAAGATCATGACGTTTCGTGCGCCGCTGCAACACTTCGCCAGGTGTGATACAGAATTGTAGTTGGTAGGTTTTTTATTATTATTATTATTATTGGACCGTTTATGAGCGGGTTTCGGTTAGTGCGATGCACTGACCAAAGGGTATTTAAACCCCCTATATTTGTAGCACACCTGACGAAGTGTTGCAGCGGCGCACGAAACGTCGTGATCTTTTTAGATTCTGTTGACCATACATTGCGAGGCAAACAATTATCACTAGCGAGAGATAGTCATGTCATAAATATGATAAAGGATGGGTAGGTAGAGATGGGAGGGGGTAACATCTTTTTTGGACATTACACTCTGTATGTTGCACACATATAGTTTTTTTTGCAAATGCAAGTAAGCTCACACTCGCAGAACTCTATAATGCGCCAATGGTGCACTTTCGCAGAGGACAGCAACACACGTCAAACGCATCTAGATCATCATTTCATCTGATACCGTGCTTTCAACCTCGGACCTGTTTCAAAACCCAACTCCGCCTTATGTACTTTGTGCCAGTCAGACGGGCCAATCCCATGAACATGATACAGCCGTATTTTTCATGAGAAGGCGTTAGCTTGCAATGCGCCTTTTACGCGTTCTGGAGCCAATAACATTTAATTCTCGCAGAGGCACTGTTGCATTCTAAATTCATATTATCATACAAACAAATTGCGAGGTCCAAATTTGTCCAAAAGTGAAAATCTATTCTTTTTCCCCCCTTTTTTTTTTTTAGGTGAAATTGTCATCACGACATGTACGGTGACTACGGTAGATGGGTGTGATTTTCAACAGGGGCCTGGCACAGCTTAGTGATTACGTAACACTACAATGACACACACACTCAACATGACGTTCATGAGTACATGACTATCGTGCTCCCTGAGAAGGAAATTACCTAACGTAGACGCGCAACATTGTGTGTATCAGATAATTACTTCATTATAGGTAAAGAAAGAAGGGAGAAGGAGACAAAGATAGAAGATAAGTGAGAAAGAGTGGGGGGGGGGGGGGGGGGGGGTGGGGGTTGTGAATTGAGAGGGGTATTTCAGATAAATAGTCCTGATAGTGGAGAGGAGGGAATTATAAAGGAGAGAGTAAGAAAGATAGAGGGACAAGGGGCAGAGAGAGAGAGAGAGAGAGAGAGGAGATTGAGAGGGAGTTAAGATAAATTGTGGAGGGGGGGGGGGGGGGTAAAGGAGAGAGTAAGAAAGGCAGAGAGACAAGGGGAGAGAGAGGGAGGGAAAAATTGGATAGGAAAAAAGAGGAGTGAATGGGGGAAAGAGGGAAAAGGAGGATATAGAAAGAGAGAGCAATTAAGACACATTACGAAGTGTAAGAAAGCGTTATTATAAATGGAGAGAAGAAGTAATAAATTAGGGAGGAGCATGGGATACATATACAAACAGAAAAAACAAGAGAAAAGGAGACGGTGTGAATAAGAGAGAGAGAGAGAGAGAGAGGGGGGGGGGGGGGAGAGAGAGAGGGAGGGAGAGGGGGGGAGGGGAGGGGGGGGGGGTAGAGAGAGGGGGGGGGGAAAGAGAGAGAAGGCAGCGCAGATAGACAAAAGAAAAGAAAGAGTGAGATATAAAAAGACAAAAGAGGAGAAGGGCGGAGAGAGAGAGAGATAGCGGTGGGGTTGGGGGGGGGGGGGGGGGCCGGGGGGGGGGGGGGGGAGGGAGTACACGTGTCTCCATCTGGCATGGCCGATGCTCAACTTTCATTGACTATAATACATAAATGTGACGGAAATGAAGACCGTTCTTACCCATTGAGCACGTTAAAATTTCCGCCTGGCTCGTACAAAGGCTCGCCATAGGTCACGTTAGAAAAAAAAAGGTTAGAAAAAATAAAACACAACCTAGTCGTGTCTGGATCGAAGCAGAATTATGCATGAAGTAGGCTGATTGAGAAGATAACGGTGAACACGATGATAATCATGTTAATGATACGTACTCATCACTCGTCATGGCCCCGCATGATTTCGTACAAAGCGAGAAGAAACAGAGGATGACCACGGGGATGAAGAATATGATATTTCGGTTACAATTCGATATTTCGAAGGTTCGTTTACTCCGAAGGTTCGTTATTCCGAAGGTTCGTAATTCCGAAACACGTAAATTGCCTATACCTCGATGCTCGTTAGTCCGAAAACGGAAAAGGGTCCGAGCATTTGTCGCGTAACGTTCGGAATAACGAGTGGTTCCCGATATTTCTGCCCTATAGTTTGAAAAAAAAAAGAAAACAACTGACAAATCTCTTAAATATAAGTTATTGGTACTCTTATTGTACCTAGCATTTCCCATTTACCGACAATATCTGAAGAAAAAAATGCATCTTGCTGCGAGATATTGATGTAGCGTTGCGCTGACGCCAATGTTCAGCATGATTGAAACTGAATAACTTGATGTGCACAGGTAAAAATAGTAGCGTGTTACTACGCACTTGGAATAAAGCTGTGAATTCATTACAAAACCTTCTTCTTGATTATGTTTTCATCATAATTTCCGTAATGAAGGCCTTCATGTTATCATGCAACACTTCTAAAATACACTTTTGAAAAACATGGAGAATGCGTTGAATTATTATTCATCAAGATGGATGTTTCGTAGCTGTTTGATACATTTTATGAAATCATTCAAGTTTAATGTTCACCCACTTTATTACAGGACTCAAATAAGTCGGATGAATAAAACTGAATACATTCAATGTCATTATTTATTATTAAATCGGTACATGTATGAGGATTATTAAGGTGTTGGGTTGTATTATAACCCCTGAGGATTAGGTTTGGTTTGATCATGATTTTCTTTCGAACCAGCAACGATTATTGTACCACGTAGGCCTATAGATACTAAGTCCTTACAATTCATGTCAGTGATTCGGATATATCCGCAAAGTTCGTAGCTCAACGATATAAACAACGAAAGTAATGAGTTTAATGTATCGACGAACATGATGAAAGCATCGTGGGGAATGTGACATTTAAAAAAATACGCCCGTGTGTTTTTTACGTGCATTGTACTTATTTACCCTATATGTACCAGAAAAAGTGCTGATCTATGGTACATTGTGTGAAGTATTTGTTTCAAGATATTGTCCAAAAACGATGAAAAGGTGATTTGATACATGTTTCATACACGGGCTCTGTATACAACACACCTCGTCGCACTATCAAGAGAAGAAAGCACACGAGGAAATATTCTTTGAAGGCAACAAAGACTTATGCTAGACTGGATGTTAACAAGGAAACACTTCTGCTCCAGTCAGTAGACAGACCAAAGGGAAAGTTCACCCTGAAATTATTTTGGTTTCAATAAAAAGAGACAAATGAAAGAAACATATGAGTGAAGGTTTGACGAAAATCGGTCAAAGGACAAGAAAGTTATTTGATACTAATTTTTTTATTTTGTGACGTCACATGCGAGGTGCTCTCCCATATGTTGAGTACAATTTTCTTTCGAAAATGTGCATTTTCTCACAAAGATATGCATCCTTTTACTTGTGCGTTTGATGCATTATCAGACATACGTTTTTACACACATACCTGTACGAAAAAAAATCATTCCGTTGTCAAAAACAGAAAAAAGCAATTTATCGACTTATTTTGTACACAACATATGGGAGAGCACCTCGCACGTGACGTCACAAAATAAAAACTTTAAAATCAAATAACTTTTCCTTTGACCAATTTTCGTCAAACCTTCACTCATATGTTTCTTTCATTTGTCTCTTTTTATTGAAACCAAAATAATTTCAGGGTGAACTTCCCCATTAATGGAACAGTCCCCCAGAGGTACCACAAGTCCGACGTGGTACCATCAGTCGACTCCTTCAAAATGAGGCTAGACCAAGCACTGGATGATCCACGTGAACCAGTGTAACTTCGTTTTGCGAAGTCGGGTTTAAGAAAAGTTAAACCCGACTTCAGAATACCGGCCTATAACTTTGATCTATATCGGCATGAGCATGTCATACATGCCATGGGCCGGAGAACTTCACACAAACCAATTTCTATAATAATTGTGATAAAGTTTGGCTGATGAAAGGAAGAACAATGCGAAGCAGAGAAAGTTTAAACCTAATCTTACCTTCAAATCATGTAAACAACAGCTTCCAACGGTATTTGAGAGAGTTTCAGAAAATGATTTACAAGTAGCGTATGCAGAAAGGGGCAGAAACATTCATCCACATAATCACAGCGTTCTGCGACTCTCGCCTATCTCCCCAGTGCAATACCCATCAAATTTGTGTCTCTGTTGGCTTCGCAGTTCATTTAAAAAATCTTCCTTCGTCGACAATAATAGACCTGCCATTAAGCGATTTTCACCTTTTCACTGCGATGACTAATGACAGTGGCGAGGATGAACGGAAACATAAAGAACCTGGTTGTTAATTGAGAGAGTCTGGCGTCTCGAAATGACAGTAGTAGGTCTTCATCAATTCAGCGGATTCCTGGTGACGTCCACCCCAGCTGCGCCCGCCTGAGAAAAGTGGCTAACCGAAGGTAGAGCTATCTCGACCGTACGGTCACCGTAAGGCACGAGAAGTGTCGGTCGCTCGTCAGCATCGTGTTTCAACGCGCGCTCTGTATGTCTAAGTGGCGTGAGCGGCGAGATTTTGCGTATACATGTGAACGATAACCGTTAGTGACGTTCATCGTGTTGATGAGATGCATGCACGGCCGGGCGGGTAGGTCGGGCGGGTCGCGTGAGTTCTGGCCCAGGGCCCCAACCACAAAGCTTGGCTTTTCTTTGGAGCTAAGAGTTGTAAATCAGACCACATCGATTACTTATAGCGACAGTTAAAGGTGCTGAGAGAGTGTGAATGGTTTAAAATCAATATGACGTTCGATCTGAGATAGGAGTGACAAACAACTCTGGACCAGAGGCTAAGACTAGAGCTTGAAAGAGTTTTGCTTGTTCTAAACAACTTTCTTATACGTAACTTATCTGCGGGGCCAAACACCTATATCAGTCCATATGAATTTATCATAGATTTAAGCTTGATAAACCCCAATTTTCACTGAAGTGTAATAAACTGGCTAAATCCAAGGGAAGGAAAACGGGGAATGCGCGGAGAGTTCTTGTCCTCGCACTTAAACGGAACTTTCTACCAATCCAGAGGCTAGCTTTATCAGCTATTTTTCCTCTTTAAGGTAAATGATCTAAGGGAAATGACTGACTGGGAGGAAGAGTTACAGAAGCACATCTACCAACAATATGGATGCCTACTTGGAGAAATTTGATCACCATTCTCACTGAAATTGCGGAATGAGCTTCAAGTTGCACTTATTCGGTAGTTTTTAAGGACTGAATAAGAGAAACATTCTCTCCCTTTCTTTTATGCAACGCAAATCAATCTTTATCCTATGAACAGAATATGTACCCAAGACTCTAAATGTTTTTAAAGGGCATATACTGTATAGTGGGAAGGCAAAAAAGCCTTCAAATGTAATTGTTAGCAATCTCCTGGCCAATGGTCTTAAATTAATTGTCTATTTTAGAAGCTTGCTGAAAATTATTTGCCCTCAAATGATCTAAATTTGGAGTAATGAGTAATTAAATCACAAATCCTCAAAATGTTCGGGCCGAACATTTTGAGGATGATCATTAATCCTTTATTACTCCATAATTATGTGGATCATTTGAGGGCAAATAACTTTCAGCAAGCTTCTAAAATAGACAATACATTAATTTAAGACCATTGGCAAGAAGATTGCTAACAATTACATTTGAAGGCTTTTTTGCCTTCCCAGTACAGTCCCTTTAATGGTAATTCACACCCCTACGTATTCGTTCTATTCATACAGGCATAATGCAAAGAAAATTTTGAGTGCGATTTTCACGATCGGAATCATGGCGAGGTTGGAATAAACCCAACGAAGGTGTCAAAAAGTTGTTAGTCTTCATTCAGATATTACTGTCTCTATGGGTATAACTCAAGATCTTGTCGTATTTACCTTTATCATCAAAAAGTCGACCTGAAAACCTTCAAAGTCGTTCATCCGTGTTTGACCCTACCAATTCAGGAAAAGCCCACTGACTTATTACAATATTCATGATATTGCATGTTCCTGTGGTATTGTGAGGATTTGGTCTTATGAGGCGCTGACTTCACCCTTTTGATGGACAGGTGCATGTCCAAGGAGAAGACCTCCTTGACTTATGTCAAACGGTCAATTAAACCACTGAAAACCAAGACGTGACGAGTCCATTTGTTGTATGAGCATAATGGCGATGGAAGGGTTAATCCTCTCGACACCAATTAAAATGCATGAATAGACCTCATTTGAGTAAAAAACGAAAATGGTTTAGTGTGGACTCACTGATAAATACATGTATATGCATGTACGTCTTTCAAACAACACGTTACTAATGGTCACTCAAAAGCTTGTCTAAGGTTAGTCCGAGTTAGCAACAAGAGGAGGAGTGCATTGAAAACGTGACATGCACAAATTAAGTAGAAGAAATTTGTGAATACGTTTCGAAAACAGCTCATTCGCAAGTAACGATTTTTTTTGTAGAAGACAATAATGCCGTCACGTCAGCCTTTTAACATCGTCATTTTCGTTTGAGTTTGAATGTTGATGGTCTCACGTCCATAAACCTACAAGATTCCACGTTTTGTTTTCAGAGTACAGATCGCGAAGTGCCTGGTTATTCGCGTGCTCATCTCCAAAGCCAAACTTCAATCGCATTGAATAGTTCCCATAAATCCTTCTTAGAATTGCGCCTCATTAGGTACCAAGTCACCCCAAAGCGTTGTGCTTTTGTTCCCTCTCGACAGTTTCAACATCAGGTTTAGGGGCGCATTTCCGTATCTACCCCCCTCTCATGAGCCCTATGAGTTATAGACCATTTCAGTTCTGTGGGATTGTGGGTATCACTAATTGTGAATGAATACACATGAGCATAAGGTTTTAAAACAAGATTGGTCCGTTAATGCTCAGTTTCCTGCAAAGGCCCGATGTCTATGACATGTTTTGAAGCTACTGCTCGGATGACAAAATCAATAATCCATCATCAGCCCGATTTTCACGCACAGTCTTCCTAGACGGCTGGCCATGGGCAGAGAACGAGGTTCTGTTGCATTGTTTGGCTATTGTCCGTCACCATGTAATCTCTCCGCCGGAACAGATCGCCTTACAAGACCCTTAACAAACAGGATAATAGTAATGCATTACGAGGATGCACCGAAGCAGGACGAGCAAGGGGTATTAAAGCGATTAGCAGTCCACGTACTAGCCTAGGTACTAGGCTGAGAGGTGCTGTTAACAACTATGTCTGGTAAAACCAGTGGGTAAAACAGACTCCGCTCTAATGACGTCATAGCTCCTCTGACTTCTTCCCCTCTTGAGGATGGGACTGGGACATGCACCTCTGTCCACGTACCACTATACCGGGAAATAATTTACAGCGATAGTTCACCCTGATATTAAGTTGGTTTAATAAAAGCAGAAACAGGAGAGAGACATATTCGTGAAGGTTTCATGATAATCCATCAAAGGATAAGAAAGTTAGGATTATTTGATTTTATGACGTCACGTGTGAGATGCTCTCCCAATATTATGCTGTGTACATTATTTTTTCTTGAAAATGGCGATTTTCTCAAAAGGATTATGTAACATTGTATGTGTGCATTTGATGCATCATTATAAACACGTTTTTACAGACATACCTCTGTATGGAAACATCCTTCATCAAATACATAAAAAGAGCAATTACTGGAATCGTGCGACACAAATTCAAACATTTGAAAGATCATATCTTTTTTATCCTTTGACCGTCAATATTTCTTTGATACATCTGATTTTATTTTAGACCAGGTACTAGGCTATGAGGTGCATGGACACAACCCAGTCTGTTAACAACTATGTCTGATGACACAGACTTATGAGGCGCGGTGTGTCCATCAATTATATAGCCAAATTATATGTTATATAATCATTATTTAACTAATAATCATCATTATTTACATATAATGCAAGTGAATGTACATTTTTATTTGCAAATAATTCGTCTCCAACTTTTTGTTCTTTATAAATAATGACAATTCATACTTCATTATTTATAAATAATGGCAGTTCACATCTCCATTATTTATAAATAATGACAATTCATACATTATTATTTATAAATAATGGCAATTCTTACTTTTATTATTTATATATAATGACTATTCATACTTCATTATTTATAAATAATGACAATTCACACTTCTATTATTTATATATAATGACAATTCATACTTCATTATTTATATATAATGACATTTCACATTCACATTATTTATATATAATGACAATTCTTACTTCATTATTTAGAAGTGATGACATCTCACAGTTTCTTTATTTATAAATAATAACAACTCATACTCCATTATTTGTAAATAATGACAAATTGCGTTTCATTATTTATAAATAATTCAATTCGAAATTTCATTATTTATAAATCAGGAAACACGGCGTCTCATACATTGCCATTTTATTTATATATAATGGCAAGCGCAAAACCATTATATATAAATAATGGGTCGTATATGCAAATGTGGCAATGGTGGTACCGCCCACAATATGAATATTCATGAGATCGGTGCTGCATGCTCGCGCGTGTACGTGTATATGCTGTTCTCGAACAACGATTTTCGGACGAAACATGCTAATAAAAGCTGTATTTGACTTCTAACGTGCCGTATCAATAAAATATACCAAGGATCATGCCAAGTGGAAGTATGTCTGTGCAAGTTATGTCACTCTTCTTTGAAGTTAAAGGGTGAATTTTGATCACAAACCTAGTGTCAACAAATTCGATACATGCCGTGGTCACGGTTTCCTGCTCTGCGGCATATATGCATGCAGCTGTAGCCTACCATACTGCGACCAGCCCGCTCACGCAGGAGCCGTGCCCGGGGCTGAACTCTACGAAGTGTAGTGATCTGTTCAATGCTCCTGAGCACAGGGGTAGCAACCACTTCCCATTTGACAGCCGCAGCATTCGGCAGTACATTTACATCAAAAAGTTCTTTCTTTCACCATGGACCTTCATGTATCACCTTTTTTTTTTTTTTTTTACCAAATTGATACCATTGTAAAGGAGAAAAATAAAACTAGCAAGCTCTCTGGTATTTACTAAATTTTGAAATCTTTAAAAGGGCGACAATTACCTGAAAACTTGCCGAAAAGATCGGGAGAAAATTGTTCGAGAAACTCATTTTAACAAGAAAATATCGTTGTGCCTGCTTGTCTGAGTGTTATTTCCGTGGAAAATTAATATATTTGGCTTAAGTTTGTATAATTTGGGGTGATTAGTCTTTAATCGGGTCAATGTCACACTTTTACCCCACTATCTCCCAGTACGCATTCCCATATCCTTCTTTACATGTAATGTGCTGCGATGTTGTGATTGTCAACAAGCTGCATGTGAAGCATACGTGAAAGATAGTGTGAGCGTGAAAGGGATCGATCGAGAGAGAGAGAGATCGAAAGTGAGTGTGTGTGAGAGAAAAAGAGAAGGGTGGGGGGGGGGGGGGGGAGCGATAAAAGAGAGAGTGAATACATTTTTTTTTTACAAGTTCTTCTACCCACATCTAGGCCATGCCGTACGTGTATATATGCTTCCATTCTTTCATTTTCTCTCATAATTTCTGGATCTCTCGCACACTCCTGATATTCTCCGCCCAGCACATTATCACTACAGTATCCTCTCTCCCATCCCCCTCTTTATGGCTACCACCACTTTCTTAATTCCCTTCTAATACTGTACATGTATTTCCATCTGTGCCTCGATCTCTCTCATGCTTTCGTTTTCTCACTCCCCTCTTGCTTTTCCTGCTCTGCCTCCCTTTCTAAAGCACCTCATTTCTCTTTTTTTTTCAAGGATCTCTCCCGGCCAAGCCTGCAGGGGGGATGGGTTCAACCCCCCCCCCCCCCCCGTTTCGTTTTGTTTCGTTTCCTTTTTTTCTTGCAAGGGGGGGGGTGTTTTGAGGGTTCACCCCCCCTTTTTTTCCCTTTTTCCTTTTTTTTTGCTTGCCTCCCCAGAGGTGGAAGACCTCATCAGTAAATCAGGACTACCTCCACACCCCCTCCCCCCCCCCCGCCCCCGCTCATTACTTTTTAGAGACTGGGCGGGATTTTAAAAATTCAGCTCAACCCCCCCCCCCCCCCCTTTTTTTCAAAAATCCTGCGTACGCGCCTGCCTGGGGTGATCGCAATTTTGACTCTTATCAACAACCAGTTAAAGTAAAGTGGAGAAGAAACTTTAGGTGTCCATCCAGAAGTAAGGATATGATGATGTACTCCATCCTGTAAATCAATAAAAAGCGAGTTTAACAAAAATACTCGGGAACCAGAGGGGTTTGAACCTGCATCTACTGCTTACTACCCGACTACGTCCTCCCCCCCCCCCCCTAAGCAAAATACCATATCTTTTTATCGAGGAGGTTTTGAGCAACATAACTTGGCAGGGTTAATTTACCTTCACTTATTGACCAACTTCCGTGTCACATTAATCCACTCAGTCATGCATGAGTGAGCACACATTAAATGAAAAATTGTCACTTTTTAAAAGTCACAAGGGTAACTTTGGGATTCTGTCATGAATTTTTAATGAATTCCATTTCTGGTGCATAATTTATATGCCTCTTCATTGTTTATCATCCATCTCTCGACGCACTTACACCTATCCCGACACTTAACCCATTGTTCTGGTTATGTGAGCACATTTTAGAAAATATTCATCCCTCTTGAGTTTGAAACTTTTGAAAACCATTTATTTTTGTGAAAAACAAAACACTGGATACTTTGACAAAAATGTGATATGACCTGTAATGTGAACATAATAAGTCATTTTCATGTCAGAGTTGAGTGAATACACTTTAAAGATCGCACACGAAATGCTAAAATGTACTGTTAAAACGGCATAAAAATTATTACCTTGTTACATTTGTAAAGTGACAACTTTGACTTGAATTTGTGCTCACTCATGCATGACTGAGTGGATTAATGTGATTTCACATGGAAGCTAGTGAATAAGTGAAGGTACAATCCTGCCAAGTTATGTTTCTCAAAACCTCTGCGGTAAAAAGTTATGTTATTTTGCTTCAGGGGGGGGGGGGGGACTTACTTTTTTGTTGTGTTTAGATCTATTTTAGATTCATTTAATTGAGCAACTCATCCAAGCAAATGCACAACAGAAACAAGCACTTCACATGTACTGGACCCTATCAGGTTGAATTGATCTCTTATTCTCAACCAGCGACAAATCTTAAAAACTCGACTGATCATTGAATACAATCGTGTACAATGAGGTGAGGGTAAATTTAACTCTTATTATAATTAAGTACATGTATTAAAATTCAAGGCGTGGTCATGGTCATGAATGAGTTACCTCATGCATATGGTCAGCATTCCTAATAATTAGGGCACTTCTCAAAAACAAATCCCAAAGGTCATACATACACTATACAAGTAGTTGTTATGCTTCTCATGAAATGAGGATGATTGAATACATTTGTATCAAAATGGAGAGAATAGGGAGGGTTAATCAAACTTGACCATTTAGGTTAGGATGAAAAAGATGGGACTGAATGGTTCACAGTACAAATAGATAAGTAGGCGTCACTATATATCATTTACTAATAAAGGAAACAAAAATAAAAGTTACTCTAATTTGTTTGAGTTATAGGGCATCAAGGGAGTTATCAAGCAAGATCTGTAATGATTTGAGTCCACTATCTTATTAAAAGTTTCCTTCTTTCATAATTTCATAGCACAGCAACCCATGTCACATGAGCATGTTTGGACATGTTCTATACTTGGTGGACATTGCCGACTACACAGATCATAGCAGTGACTTTTGAAAGTACATGTACTAGTACTAGCCTGTTATAAGACCAGCAAACCTCACTCGATCAATTTCGCTTAAAACCAGAAGCCTGCATGAAGTTGTATTTTGTGACACCCGTTGAGTAAGTTTCAAGATTCAAGATAATTTATTGTCAGGTACATGTATAAAAATAAACAAAATTTACATTCGGGCATAAAGTTACAAACATGAATACAGTAAACAATGGCATAAATAATACATTGACAATCATAACTGTTAAGATATGTATTGCACAACTGTTTCAGAAGAAAGAGAAAGAAAGGGGAGAATGATACAGAGGGTAGAAGAGGAAAAAATAAAAGCTAAGAAGAGGTGAGAGGTCAGAGAGAACAGGACAATGCGATTGTGCAACCTTCTTGTAGAGCATCAATGACTGGCACTGTACCTCCACCCCGCAACCCCCACACCAGAATACCCTTCTGTTGTGACCGCGATCACCTCACACCCTACACACAAGCCCCCCCCCCCCCCCTCCCCACGCCCCTCCACATCCATGTCAGTCATACGCTCAGACAGCTCAGACACAGGCTCACACAGCACATCCATCCAAACATGAGTCAATATGAAGGGCACCCTGGTGTGAGGATGTTAAGATGGAGACATGGAGACAATAAATCATCCATTGTTTAACAATAAAAAGAGGTGTAATAGAAAAAGCAGACTGCGCGACTGAGGTAGGATAACAAGGAAGTAAGAGAGAGAGGGTATTTATGGCACTGTAACTTCCTATACTTCATAATAATAATAATAAGTAACAGATAACATATATAAATAGGTAAATCGATTGTGTGCACACATACAAATAAATATACATTAAAGTATTATATTGGTAATGATAAATATGGTGGACCATGCCATACGTACAGTGTACGTGTGCAATAATCTATACCAGGGGGCAATATATGCCTCCGCGGTTCACAGCCGTGATGCACCACGGGACGGAGACCAGAGCGCTAAGGCAAATCCGGCCCGCAAAGCACAGCGTCCGACAGCCTACCCCGACCACCACCTCCACCAGACCAGCACTGCACCCCCAACCGACAGAACCCCTAAGCAACGACACACTCCCGGACCCCACCGACAATCGTAGGTGTACATTGCCCACAGCCCAAGGCAAGCATCAGGACTCCGAGGGTGAACCATCGCCAAGGGGAACCCTGCAAAGCCCGACGGGAGGGCTACGCAGAACCGACTTAAGACAGTGTCCAGTGAGACAGCAAAACGCAGCACTTCAACGTCCAAGCACAGCCGCACATGAACTCCGTCCCATGGCGCTTACATGCGAGGAACCGCAGAAGCATAAAGCCTGAAAAATAATTTTAAAATACATGTCATGAAATCTCTTAAAGGTTGAAAATACTGAGGTAATTCAGATCCATGTCAAAGTGTACAATTTACACAAATGCACTTTGATTATGTGCAGGGGGGGGGGGGGGGGTATTGCAAGAAAATATCTGCAACCAAATGCAAATAACAGTTGTAAAATTCGCAAGTGACAGATAAACGTCAAACAAGGCGAATCCATTTACTTCTGTTAACACAAGAAGCAGGCCAATAGTCAATCAATCGCAAACTTACAATTAATAAAAGATTTATGAATGATTGACGTTAAGACCTCAAATTGACATTCAATCAATTGTGACTCTACTGCAGCATCCTATTAGATCATATTGCAAATTTGAGGAATTGAACGTACAAAAACATACCATAGAAAGACACGCACATGTATCAAGTAGTACATGTAGGTCACATGCATGTCTCGAATACATGCATGTGCATGTGCACATAATATTTAAGTATATGGAACATTTAATGAAATGCATACACATGTAGTTACATGATTACATTTCAATTAACTGCTTAGGTTATATTGCCAGTTTAAGGTATGTGTAGTGCATGCGTGTGCACATACTATTGATACACACCAAACATTTAATTTGCTAGTGATAGAATGAGATGCAAATACAAGGAAAAAATCGCCTGATTGTACTTCATCATCTGACCAATTTGCTATTGAAGGTTTTACTTGCTGTGATCAATAAGGACCGCCTGTATCTCTCAGTCTTCACTTTTGGCAGTTTAATTCTACCAGACCTGTTTAGAATAACTTCATCATGTAGTGGATGTGATTTGTCGTTCATTATTATATTAAGCCTAGACAGGAGAGCCGATTCAACAATATTTTCTAGCTCTTGCATGGGTATACCAATAACCTTACTAGCTTGGGACACAATCTTGGTTAGTTTAACCCTATTCTTTTCTGTCAAACCACTAAACCATGCAACTGAAGAGATAGATAAGACAGACTGGATGACACTCTGATAAAAGAGAGTACTTTACTAGTACCTTACTAGGCCTGTTTGATGATTCCACTGAGAATAATAAATTATCCACTTATATTGATTTTGATTGTAATTTTGATTCTGTGGGTCTGCTATATAACATCAATGTGGAAGAGGTTTCTCAGAAATATTAGATGAGGATCCTACATGTGGGCGAGATGATGAATAAATGTTCTTTGCTGGAGACATATATGAAGGTGCCTTTTGCTAAATTATTTAAATATCATTTGGAGTGGGAGGAGCAGCTCTACTCATGAAACAAGCCCAAAGGCAAAGGTCTCAGTAACAGACTAAACGGGGTGATTGATGACATTTTCCAGGATAGTGTCACCATTCATGCTCGTATTCACAGATGTGTCGGTCGATCATCGATCACTGAGCAATGGGCACTCACTGCAAAGATTCCTGGACTGGAGAGGCCATGGTCCAGGCTGCTCCTGTTTAAAAAAGAAATATTGCATTCATTTGTAAAATCAAACAATAGAGGGTTTTTTTTTCAAAATCAAATAGTAATAGCCCTTCTTTGTCCGTGGAACTACCAAGCTAGTATCTTTCCTAATGCTTAATGAAATAAAACCTATAGAACTTCAATTGCGTCAACTTTGCACGCATGGTATTTTTCAGTAAATAAGGCCTCAGGAATAGTAACGTTTGGTACAAATGTCTTTCATAATTCCCTCATCCATTCCTGAAAGAAAAAGATAGGTTGTGGTAATGATCTCCTATGTATTTAATTGTTTTTCAATTTTCTTATGTATTTCTTTGTTTTTCATCGCGTTTTTTTTTTTTGCTTTTTGGGTGTAGGTGTGTGTAAATGTGGGTGTGTATGTGTGTGGTAACTAATTACACTATTTGAAACAATGATACTTACTAGAATAGTATTTACATAAAATGGAAAAGTTCCTGATTTTGTCAATAGCATTATACACAGTCATATAAAGAAATAGTGAAATTTAATTGACATGTGTTCGGTAAACATAATATGACGTCCGCACAGTACCGATCACCATAAATTTGGTATCAAAATGTGCGAGAAGTATCAACGAAAAAAGTCATAAATTTTGTTCTGAAATAATGAGGCGTTCGGAAGTACCGACAAAAATTGGACAGGAGGGGGGGGGGGGGGGGGGGGGGCGGGCGGCATAATGCCCCCACCCGGAGTATTAGGGTTCAATTAACAGTGGATAAATCTAACAATAGAAGTGCATTGAAACAATGCTATCAATCTTGTTTCAATATACTGAAACAACGCTTTGAAATGTCAACATTAAGCTTTGTGATAAATTTTGATAAAATGAACATGACAGTTGCAAATATCAAAACAAAAACAACAATTTACATTAGTTGAATGACTTAAGAACATTGTGAACTTGAATTACCCTCTCTTGTACTTCTTTTGCTGGTCAAAAGGATAACATTTTGCACAAAAAAAAAAACCCCACAGGAAATGGAGTTTGTCATGATGTTTGTTAACATGATACAAGGTCAAGAGGTCAAATACGGCATGTTCGCCAGGATACGCTGTGTGCTGCAAGCATGGAATAAATACCCAGAGACTCAGTTATATCAGTTTGAATTCCATTTATTTATCTACAAATCTGATGTTAGGATTTGACAGAGCTGTATCAGAACTTCGCTCTAATTAATGGTAGAACTGGAAACCAATATACCGGTAAGCGAAATTATAGCAATTGCTAGATTTTGAGGAGGTTTTAGGCTGGTCGTCCGAAAGCTATAACCTAGAGACTGGAGACCGCTATGTGATATAGTCTGCATCTGTTCACTCCACGGTGCCTGCATTCAATGAGAGCATGCCTGCGATGTGCGGTGAGAGGGACAATATGATTATTAATGTAGACTAAGCTCGCTGCAGTTCAAACATAAACAAGGATAGTTCTTCACTTTTCCTGAAAATGTTTGTGAAACCATGACTGATATTTCATACCTGCTATTGTGCAATTATTCCTGCGAGTTTCATGACTTTTGCAAATGAGACACCCTGCCTTTAAGGCAACCATAGACCAAACTTAAATGTGAAATAGCACAGCTCTTGATGAGGAGGACACACCCAATATATTTTATATCCTTCTTCCTGTTCCTGTATCTACAACAGAATAGTTACCATGCATGCTCCAATGAACGTCCTCGTCACACGCTGCAGCTAGGAACAGTACTCCACCCAACTTGAGTCTGGCCCTGAATGAAGAAAATGAAATTGCAGAGTGTTAAATCATTCATAAGAAGATAAACACTACCTGTAGATCAGCACTAGCAGCCAGTTGTAAACATAACTATCATCAAGTATGGAATGTAAGATCAACTTTGTCATCGCTCTTTAAAGAGCTTCATAATGAAATAATTATTAATGTTTTGTTAACTTTATGTGTGTTTATGTGGGTTTGTTTGTCTGCGTTTGTGAGCGCATGTGACAAAATCACACAAAAGAATTTATTTCTAATGAAATAAAATCCTTCTCACGAGCCCCACGTCGAAGGCGTACTTAGGGCTAAAGGCGTGGAGTTCCTCGTAGGCCTACCTCCTGGCCTCAGTCATAGACGGGAATAACCGTCTCATTCGGGGCATTCTTTAATGGAAATGACAATTTGGACATCCCCCGAATAGGACGTTCAGAGGAGCCAGATGCAATCTCAGCAGATCCAACGTCCTACAAAGACTGATTTTTAGGTCTAACCTCCTCATTTATACCTCTGTACGTGCACATACAACCCTAGACCGAAAAATCAGTCTCTATATGACGTTGGACCCGCTGAGATTCCATCTGGCTCCTCTGAACGTCCTATCTTCTCGGGTATGTCCAAAATATTGCGATTAAAGAATGCCCCGAATGAGACGTTATATTCCGGCCTGTCTAATACAACCCTTTTTCAATTTTGAGATAATTTCACAATCTGCATACACACGTTTTCATTGCCCTGGGGTACAACAGAACCTACTCAAAAACGAGTGCACGGGCCTGAAATGAGGTTCGTTTACCTCAGTCACAAACACAGCTATAGGGAGCTAATTGCAAAACAAACATGCATCTAAATGCGCGGAAATGCTTAGCCTAAACACGAGGACATGACCGCAGGCTGGTTGCCTCCAGTGATTGATATTCCAGAAAATCAGTTTCTTTCAGTCAATATTTCTCGAAACTTTTATTTTTTAGCCCAATCCATGCAATGAATTAGGCAATATTTACATGTACTCAGCTCAGGTCTCAGTCTGCCTCAGTGTTGTTACTGTCAGTAGTCGACTAGCGGCTAGCCCCGGCTCCCGGCCGCGTGAGCGGGCTGGTTGCAGTATAAACAGCAGTAGTGGCAGAACTGGCTGGAATTTAAATGTTCAACTACATGTAGATCACACTTGTCCCGGCCCGAGGCATACATGTAAAGTCTAGGGGGAAATGATGTCTTGATGAACCTTATTTCTAGTCATGTGGCTTAACTAGCATGGCAAATTTGTAAAATTTCATTCAATATGTGTAGACTTTACTCACCGTCCCTCCACCGTCGCGCTTGGCATGCTCGATCGGCCACCCTGGCTGGCCTGTACACGGCGTGCTGCGTGGAACAGATGCAGAGCGGAGCGGCTAGCGGCATGTCATGGATCGAAATCCGAATTTGTTGACACTACGCTTGTGATCAAAATTCACCCTTCAACTTCGTAGAAGAATAACATAACTTACACAGAAATAAAGCATAATTCAACTTGGCATGATCCTTGGTATTGA
>CAVLGW020000032.1:0-105359 GCA_963669155.1 Arbacia lixula
CATATTTCAAATTGGAACAGTAAGATACCAGTCAAAGTGTTCCGACATGCTCACCTATATGAAATGTAAGCAATTAACTTCTGCTTTATACCTGTAAAGCATTAGTTGATGTAAGTTCAAATATAGGTGATGTGAATAGGTCTCCTGTATTTTGAAATCCGGGCTCAAACAGGTATATCACGCACGGTATTCCCAAGATTTACTGAAAATGGCCATAACTCTTCCAAAAATGTCGGGGCTTTTAAACATATCGCATGACACTTTAACTAACTAATGAATGGTATGAGGTCAAAGCTCAATAGTTGCTCTTTATCCCCATATAGGTGCCATTTCGGAACTTTTTGATTCATTCTTACTGTTGCAGTTTGAAGTTTGGGCTCAAACCGGCATATTACGCACCGCATGCGTAGGATTTTTCGAAAATGGCCAGAACTCTTTCAAAAATGTCGGGGCTTTTTAACCCATCGCATGACACTTTAACTAACTAATAAATAGTATGAGGTCAAAGCTGAATAGTTCCTCTTTACCCCCATATAGGTCTCATGTTGGAACTTTTTGATTTAGTCTTACTGTAGCAGTTTGAATTCAGGGCTCAAACCGGCATATTACGCACGGTATTCACCAGATTTACCGAAAATGTGCATAACTCTTCCAAAAAATGTCGGGGCTTTTAAACCTATCGCATGACACTTTAACTAACTAATAAATAGTATGAGGTCAAAGCTCAATAATTGCTCTTTATCCCCATATAAGTGCCATTTCGGAACTTTTTGATTCATTCTTACTGTTGCAGTTTGAAGTTTGAGCTCAAACCGGCATATTAAGCACCGCATGCGTAGGATTTTTCGAAAATGGCCAGAACTCTTTCAAAAATGTCGGGGCTTTTTAACCCATCGCATGACACATTAACTAACTAATAAATAGTATAAGGTCAAAGCTGAATAATTGTTCTTTATCCCCATATAGGTCCCATGTCGGAACTTTTTGATTTAGTCTTACTGTTGCAATTTGAATTTAGGGCTCAGACCGGCATATTACGCACGGCATTATCAGAATTTACCGAAAATGGCCATGACTCTTCTGAAAATGTCGGGGCTTTGAAAAGTATCGCATGACACTTTAACTAGCTCATGATTTATATGAGGTCAAAGCTGAATAATTGCTTTTTACCCTCATATAGGTCCCATGTCGGAACTTTTTGATTGGGTCTTACTGTTTCAGTTTGAATATAGGGCTCAGACCGGCATATTACGCACGGCATTATCAGAATTTACCGAAAATGGCCATGACTCTTCTGAAAATGTCGGGGCTTTGAAAAGTATCGCATGACACTTTAACTAGCTCATGATTTATAAGAGGTCAAAGCTGAGTAGTTGTTCTTTACCCCCATATAGATCCCATGTCGGAACTTTTTGATTGGGTCTTACTGTTGCAGTTTGAATATAGGGCTCAAACCGGCATATTACGCACGGCATTATCAGATTTTACCGAAAATGGCCATAACTCTTCAAAAAATGTTGGGCCTTAAAAACTATCGCATGACACTTTAACTAGCTCATGATTTACATGAAGTAAAAGCTGAATAGTTGCTCTTTACCCCCATATAGGTCCCATGCCGGAACTTTTTGATTCAGTCTTACTGTTGCAGTTTGAAGTCTGGGCTCAAACCGGCATTTCGACCAATTTACGCACGGCATTATCAGAATTTACCGAGAACGGCCATACCTCTTCTAAAAATGTCGGGGCTTTAAAACCCATCGCATGACACTTCAACTAGCTCAGGATTTACATGAGATCAAAGCTGAATAGTTGCTCTTTACCCCCATATAGGTCCCATGTCGGAACTTTTTGATTGGGTCTTACTGTTTCAGTTTGAATATAGGGCTCAAACCGGCATATTACGCACGGCATTATCAGAATTTACCGAAAATGGCCATGACTCTTCTGAAAATGTCGGGGCTTTGAAAAGTATCTCATTACACTTTAACTAGCTCATGATTTACATGAAGTAAAAGCTGAATAGTTGCTCTTTACCCCCATATAGGTCCCATGTCGGAACTTTTTGATTCAGTCTTACTGTTTCAGTTTGAATATAGGGCTCAGACCGGCATATTACGCACGGCATTATCAGAATTTACCGAAAATGGCCATGACTCTTCTGAAAATGTCGGGGCTTTGAAAAGTATCGCATGACACTTTAACTAGCTCATGATTTACATGAAGTAAAAGCTGAATAGTTGCTCTTTACCCCCATATAGGTCCCATGTCGGAACTTTTTGATTTAGTCTTACTGTTGCAATTTGAATTCAGGGCTCAAACCGGCATATTACGCACCGCATGCGTAGGATTTACCGAAAATGGCCATAACTCTTCCAACAATGTCAGGGCTTTTAAACCTATCGCATGACACTTTAACTAACTAATAAATAGTATGAGGTCAAAGCTGAATAGTTGCTCTTTACCCCCATATAGGTCCCATGTCGGAACTTTTTGATTCAGTCTTACTGTTGCAGTTTGAAGTTTGGGCTCAAACCGGCATTTCGGCCAATTTACGCACGGCATTATTAGAATTTACCGAGAACGGCCATACCTCTTCCAAAAATGTCAGGGCTTTTAAACCTATCGCATGACACTTTAACTAGCTCGTTATTTATATGAGGTCAAAGCTGAATAGTTGCTCTTTACCCCCATATAGGTCCCATGTCGGAACTTTTTGATTCAGTCTTACTGTTGCAGTTTGAATATAGGGCTCAAAACGGCATATTACGCACGGCATTATCAAATTTTACCGAAAATGGCCATAACTCTTCAAAAAATGTTGGGGCCTTAAAAACTATCGCATGACACTTTAACTAGCTCATGATTTACATGAAGTAAAAGCTGAATAGTTGCTCTTTACCCCCATATAGGTCCCATGTCGGAACTTTTTGATTCAGTCTTACTGTTGCAGTTTGAAGTCTGGGCTCAAACCGGCATTTCGACCAATTTACGCACGGCATTATCAGAATTTACCGAGAACGGCCATACCTCTTCCAAAAATGTCAGGGCTTTTAAACCTATCGCATGACACTTTAACAAACTAATAAATAGTATGAGGTAGAAGGTGAATAGTTGCTCTTTACCCCCATATAGGTCCCATGTCGGAACTTTTTGATTCAATCTTACTGTTGCAGTTTCAATATAGGGCTCAAACCGGCATATTACGCCGTTCTCGGTAAATTCTGATAATGTCGTGCGTAAATTGGCCGAAATGCCGGTTTGAGCCCAAACTTCAAACTGCAACAGTAAGACTGAATCAAAAAGTTCCGACATGGCATCTATATGGGGATAAAGAGCAATATATCAGCTTTTACTACATACTATTTATTAGTTAGTTAAAGTGTCATGCGATAGGTTTAGAAGCCGCTACATTTTTGGAAGAGTTATGGCCATCTTCGGTAAATTCTGATAATGCCGTGCGTAATATGCCGGTCTGAGCCCTGAATTCAAACTGCAACAGTAAGATTAAATCAAAAAGTTCCGACATGGCACCTATATGGGGATAAAGAACAAGTGTTCAACTTTCACCTCATATAAATAACGAGCTAGTTAAAGTGTCATGCGATGGGTTTTAAAGCCCCGACATTTTTAGAAGAGGTATGGCCGTTCTCGGTAAATTCTGATAATGCCGTGCGTAAATTGGTCGAAATGCCGGTTTGAGCCCAGATTTCAAACTGCAACAGTAAGACTGAATCAAAAAGTTCCGACATGGGACCTATATGGGGGTAAAGAGCAACTATTCAGCTTTGACCTCATATAAATCTTGAGCTAGTTAAAGTGTCATGCGATACTTTTCAAAGCCCCGACATTTTCAGAAGAGTCATGGCCATTTTCGGTAAATTCTGATAATGCCGTGCGAAATATGCCGGTCTGAGCCCTAAATTCAAATTGCAACAGTAAGACTAAATCAAAAAGTTCCGACATGCGACCTATATGGGGGTAAAGAGCAATTATTCAGCTTTTACCTCATATAGATCATAAGCTAGTTAAAATGTCATGCGATAGTTTTTAAGGCCCCGACATTTTTGGAAGAGTTATGGCCATTTTCGGTTAATCTGGTGAATACCGTGCGTAATATGCCGGTTTGAGCCCTATATTCAAACTGCAACAGTAAGACTGAATCAAAAAGTTCCGACATGGGACCTATATGGGGGTAAAGAGCACCTATTCAGCTTTGACCTCATATAAATAACGAGCTAGTTAAAGTGTCATGCTGCAATAGGTTTAAAAGCCCTGATATTTTTTGAAGAGGTATGGCCGTTCTCGGTAAATTCTGATAATGCCGTGCGTAAATTGGCCGAGATGCCGGTTTGAGCCCACAATTCAAACTGCAACAGTAAGACTGAATCAAAAAGTTCCGACATGGGACCTATATGGGGGTAAAAAGCAACTATTCAGCTTTGACCTCATACTATTTATTAGTTAGTTAAAGTGTCATGCGATAGGTTTAAAAGCCCCGACATTGTTGGAAGAGTTATGGCCATTTTCGGTAAATCCTACGCATGCGGTGCGTAATATGCCAGTTTGAGCCCTGAATTCAAATTGCAACAGTAAGACTAAATCAAAAAGTTCCGACATGGAACCTATATGGGGGTAAAGAGCAATTATTCAGCTTTTACCTCATATAACTAATGAGCTAGTTAAAGTGTCATGCGATAGGTTTAAAAGCCCCGACATTTTTGGAAGAGTTATGGCCATTTTCGGTAAATCTGGTGAATACCGTGCGTAATATGCCGGTTTGAGCCCTATATTCAAACTGCAACAGTAAGACTGAATCAAAAAGTTCCGACATGGGACCTATATGGGGGTAAAGAGCAACTATTCAGCTTTGACCTCATATAAATCATGAGCTAGTTAAAGTGTCATGTGATAGGTTTAAAACCCTTACATTTTTGGAAGAGGTATGGCCGTTCTCGGTAAATTCTGATAATGCCGTGCGTAAATTGGCCGAGATGCCGGTTTGAGCCCACACTTTAAACTGCAACAGTAAGACTAAATCAAAAAGTTCCGACATGGGACCTATATGGGGATAAAGAGCAACTATTCAGCTTTGACCACATACTATTTATTACTTAGTTAAAGTGTCATGCAATAGGTTTAGAAGCCCCTACTTTTTTGTAAGAGTTATGGCAATTTTCGGTAAATCTTGTGAATACCGCGCGTTATATGCCGGTTTGAGCCCTCTATTCAAAGTGAAACAGTAAGACCCAATCAAAAAGTTCCGACATGGGACCTATATGGGGATAAAGAGCAACCATTCAGCTTTGACCTCATACTATTTATTAGTTAGTTAAAGTGTCATGCGATAGGTTTAGAAGCCCCTATATTTTTGGAAGAGTTATGGCAATTTTCGGTAGATCTTGTGAATACCGTGCGTCATATTCCGGTTTGAGCCCTATATTCAAACTGCAACAGTAAGATTGAATCAAAAAGTTCCGAAATGGGACCTATATGGGGGTAAAGAGCAACTATTCCTCTTTCACCTAAAATAAATCATGAGCTAGTTAAAGTGTCATGCGATAGTTTTTAAGGCCCCTACATTTTTCAAAGAGTTATTGCCGTTCTCGGTAAATTCTGATAATGCCGTGCGTAAATTGGCCGAGATGCCGGTTTGAGCCCACACTTCAAACTGCAACAGTAAGACTGAATCAAAAAGTTTCGACATGGGACCTATATGGGGATAAAGAGCAACTATTCAGCTTTGACCAAATGCTATTTATTACTTAGTTAAAGTGTCATGCGATAGGTTTAGAAGCCCCTACTTTTTTGGAAGAGTTATGGCAATTTTCGGTAAATCTTGTGAATACCGCGCGTTATATGCCGGTTTGAGCCCTCTATTCAAAGTGAAACAGTAAGACCCAATCAAAAAGTTCCGACATGGGACCTATATGGGGATAAAGAGCAACCATTCAGCTTTGACCTCATACTATTTATTAGTTAGTTAAAGTGTCATGCGATAGGTTTAGAAGCCCCTACATTTTTGGAAGAGTTATGGCAATTTTCGGTAGATCTTGTGAATACCGTGCGTCATATTCCGGTTTGAGCCCTATATTCAAACTGCAACAGTAAGATTGAATCAAAAAGTTCCGACATGGGACCGATATGGGGATAAAGAGCAACAATTCAGCTTTGACCACATACTATTTATTAGTTAGTTAAAGTGTCATGCAATAGGTTTAGAAGCCCCTACATTTTTGGAAGAGTTATGGCAATTTTCGGTAGATCTTGTGAATACCGTGCGTCATATTCCGGTTTGAGCCCTATATTCAAACTGCAACAGTAAGATTGAATCAAAAAGTTCCGACATGGGACCTATATGGGGGTAAAGAGCAACTATTCAGCTTTCACCTCATATAAATCATGAGCTAGTTAAAGTGTCATGCGATAGGTTTAAAACCCTTACATTTTTGGAAGAGGTATGGCCGTTCTCCGTAAATTCTGATAATGCCGTGCGTAAATTGGCCGAAATGCCGGTTTGAGCCCAAATTTCAAACTGCAACAGTAAGACTGAATCAAAAAGTTCCGACATGGGACCTATATGGAAGTAAAGAGCAACTATTCAGCATTTACCTCATACTATTTATTAGTTAGTTAAAGTGTCATGCGATAGTTTTTAAAGCCCCGACATTTTTGGAAGAGTTGTGGCCATTTTTGGTAAATCTGGTGAATACCGTGCGTAATGTGCCGGTTTGAGCCCTGAATTCAAATTGCAACAGTAAGATTGAATCAAAAAGTTCCGACATGGGACTTATATGGGGGTAAAGAGCAACTATTCAGCTTTTACCTCATATAAATCATGAGCTAGTTAAAGTGTTATGCAATAGTTTTTAAAGCCCCTACATTTTTGGAAGAATTTCCCGTGTTGCCATTGTCCTGTTTATGTCGCGCGTAAATTGGCCCGGTATACTTGCGAAGACCGTGCGTAATATGGCGGTATGAGCCCTGGGTTCAAACTGAAGTAATAAGACCCAATAACAAAGTTCCAACATGCCACCTATATGAGAGAAAAGAGTACATGTTCAGCTTTCATTTGATATCAGTTTTACATTAGTGAAAGTGTCATTTGATAGTTTTTACAGCCTCGACATCTTTCAAAATGTGGGTCAAATTGACGAACATGCACGTCCTACGAATTCCTTGCGTAAATAGACCATTACGCAGGTATCAAATTTGGAACAGTAAGATCTTAACAAAACGTTCTGGCAATTGATCTATATCAAAATAAAGAGGAAATCCTAAGCTTTCATCTCATATAATTGTTATTCTTTTTACATGCCGTACGATTATCTTCCAATCACTTTTATCTCCTTACAGAGATCGTGAAAATATTTTTTTCCTTTTGTGTTTGACCCTTCGGACACCATAATCCCCCCTTATTGGTCGCGGCTCATTTGCATTGAAACCGCTCCTTGAAACTGGCGACCAATAGTATGCAAATGAGCCGCGACCAATAAGTGGGGATTATGGTGTCCGAAGGGTAAAAAAGAAATATATATATATGTATATTTTCACGATCTCTAGAGATAAAAGTGATTGTAAGATAATCGTACGGCTTGTAAAAAGAATAACAAATTATATGAGGTGAAAGCTTAAGATTTGTTCTTTAATTTGATGTCAATCACTTGCCAGAACGGTTTGTTAAGGTCTTCCTGTTTCAAATTTGATACCTGCGTAATGGTCTTAATTACGCACGGAATTCGGAGGACGCGCATGTTCGTCAACTTGACCCACATTTTGAAAGATGTCGAGGCTGTAAAAACTTTAAAATGACACTTTCACTAATTTACAACTGATATCAAATGAAAGCAGAACATTAACTCTTTACACTCATATAGGTGGCATGTTGGAACTTTGTTCCTCAGTTTGAACCCAATGGCTCATATCACCATATACGCACGGTCTTCACAAATATACCGGGCCAATTTACGCTCGACATTCACAGGACAATGGCAACACGTGTAATTCTTCCAAAAATGTAGGGGCTTTAAAAACTATCACGTGACACTTTAACTAGCTCATGATTTATATGAGGTCAAAGCAGAATAGTTGCTCTTTGCCCCCATATAGGTCCCATGTCGGAACTTTTTGATTCAATCTTACTGTTGCAGTTTGAATTCAGGGCTCAAATCGGCATATTACGCACGGTATTCACAAGATTTACCGAGAATAGCCATAACTCTTCCAAAAATATCAGGGCTTTTAAACCCAACGCATGACACGGTAACTAACTAATGAATGATATGAGGTAGAAGCTGAATAGCTGCTCTTTACCTTCATATAGTAACCATGTTAGAACGTTTTGATTGGGTCTTACTGTTTTAGTTTAAAGTCTGGGCTCAAACCAGCATATTAATTACGCTCGGTATTCACCGGATTTACCGAAATGGCCAGAGTCCAAAAATGTCGCGGCTTTTAAACGTATCGCATGACACGTTAACTAACGAATGAATGGTATGAGGTAAAAGCTAAATATCTGCTATTTACCATCATATTTTGAGCCCATATTTAAGACCCAATCAAAAAGTTCCGACATGCCTCCTATATGAGAGTAAAGAGCAACTATTCAGCTTTTACCTCATGTTATTCATTTGTTATTTAAGGTATCATGCGATAGGCTTAAAAGAACAGACATTTTTGAAAGAATTATGGGTGATTTCGGTAAATTCAGTGTCGCGCGTAAAAAATATGCCGGTTCAAAACACACATTTCAAATTGAAACAGTAAGACCCAATCAAATAGTTCCGACATGGGACTTATATGAGTGTAAATAGCAGCTATTCAGCTTTCACCTCATATAGATCATGAGTTAGTTGAAGTGTTATGCAATAGGTTTAAAATCCCCAAATTTTTTGGAAGAGTTATGACCATTTTCGGTATATCCTTGGAATGCCGTGTTTTGAGCCCATATTTCAAATTGAAACAGTAAGACCCAATCAAAAAGTTCCGACGTGCGACCTCTATGAGAGTAAAGAGCAACTATTCAGCTTTTACCTCACATTATTCATTAGTTGGTTAAAGTGTCATGCGATAGGTTTAAGAGTCCCGACATTTTTGGAAGAGTTATGGCCATTTTCGTAAATTCTGATAATGCCTTGCGTAAATTGGCCGAAATGCCGGTTTGAGATCCTATTTCAAATTGAAACAGTAAGACTCAATCAAAAAGTTCCGACATGGGACCTATATGGGGGTAAAAAGCAATTATACAGCCTTTACCTCATACAATGCATTACTTAGTTCATGTGTCATGCGATAGTTTTAAATGCCCCGACATTTTTGGAAGATGAATGTCATATTCGGTAAATCTTGTGAATACCGTGCGTAATATGTTTGTTTGAGCCCCGATTTCCAAGTGAAACAGTAAAATCTAGACAAAAAGTTCTGACATGCTACATATTTGAGATTGTAGATCAACTAATTAGCTTTCATGTGATATAAATCATTAGTTAGTTAAAGTTCCATACGATAGTTTAAAAGGCACTAACATTGTTTGAGGAATTACGACTGTTTTCTTTATATCCTGTGAATGTTGTGCGTAAATTTGCCGAAAAGCCGGTGTGAGCCCATAATATTTCAAATTGGAACAGTAAGACCCATTCAAAACGTATATGAGAGTGTAGAACAATTATTCAGCATTTACCCGATATAAATCATTAGTTAGTTAAAGTGTCAAACGATAATGTTAAAAGCCCTGGATTTTAATAAAGATTACACTCCTTTTTTCTTTCGGACATGGCCGATATGCCGCTTATATCGTTTCCAAGTTGGGTTTGTTCATCATCTCTACGGAAGAAAAAAAAATGTTTTCACGTACTGTATATATCAAGTAAAGACATGCATTTATTCTTTAAATGATCCAGCTTCTTTTTTTTTCTTCTAAGTGCCACATAATGTATTTTTTATTCCACTTCTTGTCTCTTTATTTTTACACTTTTAATTCTCTTTTTTTATAAGACACCGTAGCACCATATTCTATTGTTCTCAGGCGTAGCAGACGACAGAAGTCGTAATGGTCGCGGACCGGAAGTCTTATTGGTCGCCAAAAGTAGCTTAATCTGTATTGCCGTTTAGGGAATATCGAAGGATTCATGCAAATGAGCCGCGACCAATGAGGGGGGATATGGTGTCCGAAGGGTCAAACGCAAATCTGAAAGCGTGCCTGTATTTGAAGGGTGGGCTCAGCTTACCTGTATCGCCGCTATAGGGAATATCGAAGGATTCATTGAATGCTACCAAAATTGTGGAAGGATCACATACTGTCATGACTGTAGCAAAGAGAATGATGGAACCAATTTAAAAGGTATCTTCTGGATCAAACAATTCCCAACCAGGGGTATGTTGCACCTCTTCTAGTGACGAGCCAAAGCGATCAGAAGACTGTGGAGACTTCACGTGGGTCCCCCCTGAAATAATCCCAGAAACTGACTGTCCCTCGAGTACAACCACGTCACTCAGTCAGTCCAGAGAGTCACTATGTTGTAAGTTTGTTTATGAAGTGTTTGCCAAGGCTATGTTACCGTAAGTAAAATATGAATATGATTGAGTGACCAGCAAAACATGCAGAGAAGGTAAAAGTCAACTTGATTTGTTTATATTTCCAACATGTCTTGATATCTTACTATGTCTTCTCGGATATGGACATTCCAAGAAAGGTCATTGTCTAGGTGTATTCCGAGAAATATTGTGTGGCCGAGAATTAGTATAATAATAATCCTGCTTACGCAGCCTAATTTGCACATCGCTGACATCAAAGCAATTCTTGATATCACGGAATTGCATTATGTTTGCTTTAGGTTAACTGGTAATTTGATGGCAAGGAACCATTCACAAACTGTTTTAAGATTCCCATTGACAACTGCATGAAGATGCATGCAGATCCCCCGCTTGCTGGAAATCAGCAATCGTCGTCCCCGTTCCTAAAACAAAGCGTGCATCAGACCTGAACGATTATCGACCAGTCGCGCTCACATCCATTGTTATGAAATGTTTTGAGAGGCTTGTATTGCAATTCATCTTCCCGCACATCTCCAATCTGATTGACAATTTTCAGTTCGCGTATCAGCCGAAAAAGTCCGTCAACGATGCGGTGTTAACGCTCATCCATGATATCGCGCAACACACCGATAAACTGGGTTGCTATGCACGCGCTCTCTTCGCCGATTTTTCGTCGGCCTTTAACACTATACAAACCCACGTCCTTTTGGACAGGTTACATCAGATGGATGTCCCCCCTTCCCTGATTTTGTGGATAAAGGACTTTCTTTCAAATCGGACTCAAAGAGTAAAAGTTCAAAACTGTTTGTCAGATCCCATGTTACTTAATACCGGCGCCCCACAAGGATGTGTTCTGTCTGCTGTCTTGTTCATTGTGTACACTAATTAATGTAGGGCTGAAGGGGATAATGTCAGAATATTCAAATACGCAGACGATACTGTAATTCTGGGACTGATAAGACACAACGAAATTGAATATCGGGCAAATGTGGATCAGTTTACTACTTGGTGTGATGATAAGTTTCTTCAGTTGAACCCTTCCAAAACCAAAGAAATCATATTTGACTTTAGAACAACTTCCCCACAACATGACCCAGTTCAGATAAAAGGTGAAAACATTGAAATAGTTCAGAAATACAGATACCTTGGGACAACAATAGATAGCAAACTCACGTGGGCTGAAGAATGTAAGTCTATTGTTTCCAAAGCTCAAACAAGAATGTATTTCTTATAATAGGATCACTGCATGTTAACCAATGATAAACCAATTCTGAGTATGTTTTACAAATCCATTGTTGAAAGTGTCCTAGTCTTTAACTGTGTTGTTTGGTTCGGGGCTTGCAGAAAGGAAGATCTCAGGAAACTAAAAGCTATTGTGAAACGGGCCAGTAAAATAATTGGAGAAAGACGGCATCTTATGAAGGAATGTGAAGACAGAATTGCTAAAAAGACTAATGAAATACCAGCCAGTAAGGATCACATTCTAATCGATCATTATACTTTCATGCGATCTGGAAGAAGGATAAGGTCAATGAAATGCCGTACTAAACGTTACCTAGATTCTTTTGTTCCGTACTCAATTCGTATGTACAATGGTAAACAAAATAGTCCAGCGTGAGTGCAATATAAAGGGTGAATTGAGGGATGGGTAATGAAGGACGTGCGTGTGTGTGTGTGTGTGGGGGGGGGGGAACGAATAGTTGTTTTGCTGCTTCTGTTATTCTTGTGTTGTGACCTTCTGATCACTTTTAAACCATTAAGGGTATCCAATCTATCGTTACCAGGTTAACGAATCTGATAATTTCAGTGTTGTATAATTCATGACAAAATAATGAGATCATATCACTATCAATTACGTTAATGGTGTTCATGACTTCATGTAGCCTATACTATTCTAGTCATATTATCAAATGCAATAAAATTAATGACAATTTGCCCAATAAGTGCAATTATAATGCTACTTCCTTAGTTATGCCGAGTTCACTTGGAATATTTATAACAGTATATCAATGCATTTCACTATTTTAAAGGACCTAATTAATATTTCACTGTACGATAACTATTTAATTCAATTGTACATTAATATCAAATTATTGCACGATAGTATGTATGAAATAACACAAGTTTGTTTTATGTAAAACCTGCCATTATTTGTCATTTTACGTAAACCCATTGGTTTGACTTGGAATGTTTATGTTTAATTTCAATGTTGTAGTACATTGTATGTATGATGTTGTCAATTAATCTGTAAAAATGAGTTTGTTTGTATGTTCAATGTTGGATATTTCTTATCATTTTTTATCATGTGAACAAAATGAATTTCCATATATGTATCTTTAAATGGACCAAATAAATACAATTTACAATTATTACGTTGATGTAGATCAAAAAAGAACAAAAGTGAAAAGGTGGCGATAGTGATGCAAACTTAGATGCAAAATACAAGCTAATAAACACACCACAGTAGAATGTTGCAGATTTGGACCATAATCTCTTCTCTTAAAAACACAAAACATTGGAATATATACATTAGGTAATCCTTATATCCCTTGTAGCAGGTATTTGAGAACCACCTTCACATTGTTTTCCTATTTATTTGGATGCTATGACATTTTTGGAAGTTTTTATCGCCTTCCATGGGCTCAATGATAACTATGCTGCTGGTTGCCATGGAAACCGAACTCTCAAAACATCAAAAACTCTTTTGATTTTGTTCATTGGATCCAAAAACATATTTATCGACCAAAACTATGACATTTTCATACATATAGCATGAAATTCCCCATATCAGTCCTTCACGGCAGCGATCTTGGACGCCTCTTTATGTAATCAAAATTGCTCAAGGGTAAGCGTTCCACACCGACACCAACCAGCAGTCTAGTTATCATTATATACACCCCATAGATGAATCAGCAGGAAAAAGAAATAGACATCAGGGATATCGAGGTTAGGCCTGTATCTTTTTTTATCTCTTCCATCATATGTCTTTAGTAATTCAATACGTTGGGGTGTTGTTAGCTGTGTGGTCATGTACAAACGATCAAATTACCTTTTTTTTTATTCTTGTGGAAAGATAGGACAGAAATTAGACAATCACTCAAAGAAGTAGATTTCTTGTAGTTTAATTCATAATAAACAAAAGGTTACATCACGCAGGATGTATGTTAATATGATAACGAGGCTTCGCGGATAAATAAACGGAATCACGGAACAAATCACAGAGAATTAAGAATGCTCACGATCGTATGATGATGACGGCGGAAGCTTGCGTCGCTGGGGACTTCGATGCCGTGTGACGATGACAGCTATGAGGCTGGAAATGTTCGTAACGATCGATGCTGATTATGACGACGGTGATGGTGAACGAGCAGCGGTAAGTCGTGCCTCTCGTGGATGACGACGGTCGACGATGAACGAGCAGCGGTAAGTCGTGCCACTCGGTGGATGACGAGGATCGACGATGACGACGATAAACGAGCAGCGGTAAGTCGTGCCACTCGTGGATGACGACGGTCGACGATGACGACGATGTATGAGCAGCGGTGAATCGTGCCGCTCCGTGAATGATGACGATCGCCGGCGACGAAGAATGAGCAGCGGTGAGTCGTGCCGCTCCGTGAATGCCGACAGGGAAGAACGGTTGAATGTCTGTTAGGCTATGACGGGCCTAGCTGTCGAAAATGGTTCAAAACGTGCTCCGGAGAGAAACTATGTTTCTTATTGAAACTCAAAAATGGAGCAGAACGCACTGTTTTCGGTCGAACTGGGAACTATTTCCCACTAGGCACTGACACGTAAAATCAATCGTCGTACGGACTAAATATGGTTCACGCGTGGCTCTCCATGCAGGGCTACTGCACCCGTAGGCGTGAAGGTGTCGGTCTTCAACGGAAGATGGAAAGAGAAGAGATAGATTTTCAATCAGCATTTTCCTTAAATAGGATTCAACGGGCTGCGGTCGGGATCCGCGTCCAATTAGCGTACGATAATTTCCCGCCTTTATGCAAATTAGGATCCTAGAACAAAAGTAGATTCCAGCAACCATGGTGATATACAAACAATATGTAAATAACGTACGACGCCATCTACGATCCAAAATAATCATACAATATGCAATTTAGTGCTGATACATGTCCATTAAAAAAAAATGCCTGTGAAATTGTCATGCGGCAAAATTAAAAATAGGATTATCTATTTGGGACAAAACATATGAATAGCCTCATTATGAATATTTATTTCTCATGATTTTTTTCATTCTCATTTTTGACACATAACTGTATGAGAAAATGACGCCGTAGGTGGCGGTAGGTAAGAAATACTCGCTGAAAAGAACAATCCCCCAACAATCGTTAGCCTGTTTTGCATTCAGGACTCGCGCGAGTAATCCGGAAGCCAAACCGTTACTGTGAACCAAAAGGTTGACAAAGCATGCGCTCAGTGACATCGGTTGATATCTTCCTAAGATTGTGCTTCGGAATATCAAAGAATTGCAACCGTGCAACCTTGCAACGACAATCTTTTGGACGTATTAACGAGAGTAATAAATTATGTAAGTATACTACCTAATCATTATGATCAAACCCGTTGAGCGTCCACAATCTCCAATGTACGTTCCCCCAGGGAAACGCCTAAATCTCTTGAGCACGACGCCAAAAATCATGCAGGAAGTAGCTTCCTCGTGTATGAATGTGTGCAGAAGCCACGAGAATATAACATCATATTAATTTTTATTTACAGCAGTGTTCCCGCTTCCACCAACCTTTTGTAACAGTTATGGGGTGAGCTTTAGTCTGCTCCTGTAGAATTCCTCATGTCGCCTAACTTCACTTTATTTGATTTTCTTCTCATCTGCGTGATTGAATAATGGGATGTATGTGGGTGACAATGTACTACACGGAGTCTCTTAATTCTATTTTTCTCAATTTTAATGCATGCTATGTATTAACGTTCCAAGAAAATCCAATTGTATTATCTTTCAGAGTTTATCCCTCCTGCAAACAGCCCATAGTTCTGTGGATTCAATTGAATTGGTAATAGTTTAATTGGATATAAACAACAGTGACGTCATACTGACACTTCGCGGCTCGCAGATAATTGCGTGTAAACAGATTCACAAGCTACAATATTGTTCACTATCTGCTTAATTTTGGCTTTGGATCGCATTCGGTAACCTGAGATATATATTAATATATCACTTGCTTTACACGCATGTATACGGTATAATTAATAAAACATTGCGATATAAATTGTGTTGTTAGACATAAATGATACCTTAACCAAACATATATATAAGTCATTTTTTCCTGTTGGTCGTTATTAAACCTAATACTTTGATCATTATCGTTAATTGTTGTGGACCTTGTTGGTCAGGCATAATTATATTCTTTTCTACGAACGAGCGAATATATTATGGACAAGAAAAATCAGGCAGAAGTTCATACACACATACAATCTTCGATCACATAGTCTTGGTTGATTTACTATCATTAAAACAAACTTGATAACTCTGAATGAAATAATTGTGTATTGATATTGTGGAGGTAGTAATATAAACAGAGTTCAAAGGCAAATTAATTTCATGTTATTTTGTCTTATCGTCTTTAAGTTATATCCTGTTGCGAAAGGTGAAGGAGAGTTTCTAAATTGATAGGTGTTTTCAACCGCAACACACATTTTCATCTTCTATCTTTAAGACTTTGAACAGCCACCCTGTGAAAAAAAGCATTCATGAAGTGTTATTTCAAGCTCGTCAATCAAATCATAGTCGCCTTCCTGCCGGATCAATCATCTTTCTCATAATTTTATATCATGTTTTATTCAAAAGACAAGTTTAATTGGACACAATAGCTGCCAAGAAAATCTTTTCAAAGTATTAGGATCAAGTAAATCTAATATTCTTCTAATATTCTTCTAATAAGTCTAATATTCTTCAAATATATGGTAGGCCTATTACATTTCATATTGTATTCAAAGGGATAGTTCATCCTGAAGATTAGTTCTGTCTATAAGAGCAGGAACAAACAAGAAAAAAAAATAATGAATGTAATAATGAAAGAAAATCCGTCAAAGGATAAGAAAGTTATGATCTTTGCAATTTTAATTTTGACATCACATGCGTGATGCTTTCCCATTTGTTGTGCGCATTATAATTCCATAAATTGCCTTTTTCTGCTTTTGACAACTGAATGATTTCATTCCATACAGGTATTTGTGTAAAAACGTATTTCCAATGATGTATTGCATGCACAGGTAAAAGGATGCACATGTTTTTGAGAAAATGCACATTTAAACAACAACTTTTACACAACATATGGGAGAACACCTCGCAGATCACATATTTTTTATCTTTTGATGGATTTTCATCAAACCACTAGTAATATATATGTTTAATTCATGTTTGTGCTTTTATTAAAATCAGCATCATTGTAGGGTGAACTATCCTATTGAGTAAATTGCACCAACTCTCAATGCACTCTCAACGCCATCTTGCACATCGCGATGGCGACAACGTGAACCCCGTCTGCCTTGTTGGGTGTAAGATGTATGAACACTGATTACACATTATCTAGCTGTGCAGAAGGGGTACCTAAAAACACGCCATACACTTAATTTATGATCATCATGACCATGTGATCCAATAACAAAAAAGCAAAATGATAATCTTGAGACGGATACGGCTGCCAGGAAGGGCATAATAAATTGTAAGGCTGTCGACACGCGACACCGAAAGTGCTCTTGATGTTGGCTCTCTTCGGGCTCCCTTTATACATGATATATTCGGTTAATATTTAACATATTAGCTGGAGACTTCGCCTGGGGGGGGGGGGGGGGGGGGTAGACGGATATACGTGCATCGAGCAACGTGGGTCATATAAAGCGCACGCTTTGTATAAGATACAAAAAAGTCGACATTATTTGGAAACATTTGTCATCAGTCTTTTTGACATCCTTCCCTTCACTTACTCTTTCAACAACTAAATCAGCTCTATGGGATATGTGTATATTGCGAAAAACGGGAACAAATATTGAACGGCAGTGTAGCGCTTTTAGCATATAGTTAAGAAGCACTCACACATCTTTTTTTCCTATTTACCTGAATTTCACTTTTTGACAAATTTGGACCTTACAATTTGTGTGTATGAGATGATTAATTAAGAACACAACAATGATCATTGTGTATCGCGCCTGTTAATCCACTAGCAACTACCATCCCAGTGTCATTAAAAATTCATGATTCTTCTGGCAAGAAAAAAACAGTTGTGTTTTGGCTTTTGTGATGCGCAATGACCAGTGTTGTGTTTGTAATTATTTAGCTCATTCACACACATTTTTAGATGCAAATTTCTCTAAAAGTGAAAATCTCATTAATTATCCTTAAAAGGTCTTTGTTAAAGGCCAACGATTGTTGGGGAATTGTCCTTTTCAGTGAGTATTTTCTTACCTGCCGCCATCTACGGCCTGACGGCTGGACTGCTTGAATAATTTCCAGATAGGGTTATGTGTCAAAAATTGTAATATAATGGACATCCTTTCATATCTCTCCAATTCCCGGAAAAGGTGGCTTTCGTCTGCTCCCATAGATTTCCTCATGCCTTTTAAGTTTGCTTTTGATTATTTCTCCTCATCTGCGTGATTGATCAATGAGATGTATGTTGGTGACAATGCATACGCGGAGTCTCTAATTTCATTTTGCTCAAGTTTGATGCATACTACGGATAAACTTTTTTTTTTCATCCCTTCAGGTATCAAAAATCATCTTTCAGTAAAGATAGTTTATCCCGCTTGCAAACAGCGCATAGTTCAGTGGATTGAAATTGTTTAAGTTGATACAAACAACGGTACATCATAGTGACACTTCGCGGCTAGCAGCGAATTGCGTGTAAACAGATTCACAAGCTACAATATAAGTAAACAACTATTGATCGTGAATACAAGTCAATAAAAATGTGTACACTTTCTGCTTAATTTGAGCTGTGGATGGCATTCATCAACTTAGAATATATATCAATATGACTAGTCATTACGCACATTTTACTAACATTAATACAATAATTTCTTAGTTTATGAATACGGACTATCTACACAGGCAAAGCAAAAAGAACACTTAGGTCAAATCATATAGAACAATTAAAATCACTCCTAATAAATGTAATTGCCTTGTTGAAAAAATATGCAATTATGAAATACTATTGCCTGAAATGCATGTTTACGATATAATCAATAAAACAATATGATGTTGAATTGTTTTTTTAGACATAAGTAATATGTTTAACTAAACATCGATTAGTTGTGTTCTTTTGGTCATCGTTATTAAACCTTATACATGTATTTAAATCATGATCGTTATTGCTGTCTACCTTGTGGAAAGGCATATTTTATTTTCTATGAATAATCGAATAGTGGGAAAACGCTAAATCAGGGCAGAAGTTCATACACATTATCAAAATTTGATCACATAGTTTTGATTGATTTACTATCATTACATCAAACCTGATAACTTTGAATGACATGATGATGATGATGATAAGAATACAGCAGCAAGGTAGGTAGTCATTTTATTTCCACATTTTCAAATAAACAAACAATAGACATAGTGAGGGCAAATATTTCAAATAACAAGTAACAAATTCATTCAATTAAATTAGGATATAAATTTTCGACGAGAATGTGGAGGGCCAATCTTAGAAGCTGGGCTTGTGAATTAAAAGGCCCCAGAGATGGCTTGGCAACACTACAATATGTAAAATTAATATATGAATTTTTAATGCATAAACTTATAAATTGTATTAAATATTTGTAGCATGACCTAATCATAATTTTCCATATACAAACATTGTTAATCAAGCATAACGTTATATATATATATATATATAAACAAATACAAGAAATAAAATGCAAATCACGAGAAAACATAATGCGCGAGAATAGGGAAAGGGATAGAATAGAAGAATTGAACAGGGCTAGTGAGAAGAACAATTTAGTTTTTTGGTAATACTAATCTTATCATATGTATGTTATCATCATTGTTATATTTCAAGTAAGAAGACATGTACAAAAGTATTCTAGTGTATATGCACAAAAGGCAACATACGAAATACTACCAGCACGATAGCTTATTACTTATACTGATTTATCAAATACACTTTTAGTTTAACTTTAAATGTATCTAAAGTGGCACTTTCCCTCAGAGATGTTTCCAGAAAATTCCAACTTTTGTGGGACCAGTAAACAAAAATGTACATTTAAACAATGGCAAATGAAATAACCATGATTGTCTTGTAGAGTGGTTGTGATATCTGTTATTTCTATTAAATTTAGTTTGCAAAATATTGGGAGCTATTCCGTTTTCAACATTGTACATCAACTGAAAAGGTTGTAATTATATAAGTCGAATAGCTTTAATATACGTTTTTTCAGAAAAATCATATTTGTATGAGCAAGGTAATCTACATTATCTATAAATCTTACTGCTTTTTTCAGTAACAATAAAACTTGTTCAAGATAGCATGCAGCAGCATTGCCCCAAGCAAGGATACCATAATTCAAGTGGGGTAAAATTAATGTAGAATATAATAATTGCAGAATTGATGGTGGAAAAGATTATCTAAGTTTATTTAGTACGCCAACATTACGTGAAATCACTTTTCTTATATAATCTATATGATCTTTCCATGTCAACTTGTCATCAATAAAAATGCCAAGAAACTTTAATGAAGATACTCTTTTTAGAACATTTCCATTAAATATAACATCTCCATCAATGTCATTCAGCGTTTTACTAAATAACACATAATTAGTTTTGTTTATATTTAAGGACAATTTATTCGCTCTAATCCAATCATGCACATTTTTCAATTCATGATTTACAATAGACAATCATGTAGTGTATGTGGATCGGAATGAGAAAAAAAAAACAAATTTGAGTCGTCTGCAAATGATATAAATGACAACTGCTCAGACGAAGTATAAAAATCATTAATGTATATCACAAACAAAAGAGGCCCGAGTAAACTGCCTTGCGGGACTCCACAAACAAAGGGTTTTAAAGATGACTTTCAACCATTTACAAAAACAAATTGACTTCTGTCGGTAAGGTAATTCCTGAACCATTCCAAGGCCCTGCCTCTGAAACCGTGGTGATGAAGTTTGTATAAAAGAATATCGTGATCTATGGTGTCGAAGGCCTTGGAGAAGTCTAGGAAAACACCAGTAGTATGGGATGAACATTCAAATGATCTTGTTATTTTGTCTATTAATGTTAAAATCGCGTGAGTAGTACTGTGCTTCTTCCTAAACCCAAATTGAGAATTACACAAGATATTACAATGATCGAAAAAATCAATTACCCTAGTAGGCCTATATACAACTTTTTTCTAAGATTTTAGACAACGAAGTTAATAAAGATATTGGCCTATAGATACTTATTTCATCATGTTTTCCCTTTTTGAATAGAGGAATCACCTTAGCACGTTTCATTTAGTAAAGAAACATTTATAATGTGCACTAAAGGGTCAATAATTTCTATAATGATATTTTTAAACAAATATTTATCTAATCCGTCAAACCCCGGGCTTTTTTATTTTGAAGATTATTTACAATATCTAAAATTTCATTTTTGTCAGTGGGGGGTCATAAATATAGATGCCGAATTGGCATTTTGTAGATAATCACTAAAATGTGTCCTTGTGTTTGAAATATTTCGTGCGAGTTCGGGACCTGTACTAACAAAACAGTTATTAATGGCTTCAGCAATATCAGGAGATTGATTCAGCAAGCGATCGCTACAGCGTAACTCATTGATATATGTTGATTATCTATGTTTATTCAGTACATTGTTTATTATTTTCCATGTAGATTTCATACCACGTTTATACAATTCAAATTGTCGAGCATAATACTTTTGCTTTGCCAATCGTAAGAGAGTAGTTAATTTATTTTTATAAGATTTAGTTTTCAAACTGTCTTCATGGTCTAGTTTGTATTTACGAAATAAATTATTTTTACGATTAATAGATCCTTAATTAATCAATAGAAGTCCTTGTGTTATCTAGGGAAGCATGGATACTTTTTTACGGTCCGATTTACTTCGTAAACAAGTATGAGTATTTGCTTTAATACGTTCATTCAATACATCGATGAATAGATCATAACAAGAGGATACATCATTTCCATTATATACTATAGACCAATCGACCGTGCTTAGACTTTCTTTCAAACGTTCAAGCTCCTCCCGTTTCCATCTCCGAGGGGCGTAGAGGTCATCATGTAAATATTCACTTTATTCTTAAATGAAAAGTAAGTAAATACTGGGAAATGATCAGAAATATCAGAAAGTAAAATGCCACATTCAGGAAGCGTTTGTATATTAGTAAATATATTATCTATCAACGAAGCAGAATGGTCTGTAATTCGAGTTGGTTTTGTAATGAGGGGGAGAAATGAGGCGGATGGCATGGACTCCAAGAAGTCTTTTGGGAAAGACTCTTCGTTGCACAAAAGCAATTCAATATTGAAGTCTCCCATTATAATTTTTTTTTATTTTAAAATTGGTTATTATTGAGAATAGTATGAATCGAATTCAAGAAATCATATTGGGAAGATTGGGGAGGTCTATAAATAATTCCAAAATAATGATTTTTCCCACGGGAATATTCAACTTCAATAAACAATGATTCAAGAGTTGAATTCATATAATTTAAATCATCTCTGATTTCAAATTTCAAAGTTTCTGGTACATAGAATGCAACACCACCTCCATGTTTATTAGTTCGAATATTTTCTACTAAATTATAACCTGGTATTAAAAGTAAGCACTTGGATTTGAAGAAAACCATGTCTCAGATAAACCTATTATAGTACATGATGTTTGCATAACATTATTTAATAGTATTTTAAATTGATCAAAATGTTTATTGACACTGCGAATATTAAAATGCATAATACCGAAATGATCATCTGGCAACACTGTAAAAAACTCATGAGCTTTATCTTCAGAATAATATTTTGAAGAAGACCGATGTACAACATCATACAAATCTAATGTTTGTATTAGATCACCATAGCAATCATGTAAGTCATGGTTGTCAATATTAACTTCATCTTCAAGTGTAGTATTCAATAAAGACAACAATTCATAATTGCATAGTTCATTACATGATAGATCTGACATACTAGTCATGACAGTTAATAGTTAATGAATTTACTATCAACAACATACTACTGATCGTCGTGATTAAATTTTCCCGATTAACGCAGTTTTCAAAATAGCCCTTCGGAAAGACTAGTGAAAGAAACACATAATAGAAAGTTGTACAAGACATAGAATCAAACAACATACACATGATACAAGAAAAAAAAACAGCTAAGATAGTGTACAAATAACTGACAGCTTGTCAGTTGTAAGTCAGAACAAAGTTACAAATAGTTGTGCTGGCCTCTCCATCATCTTAGAAAGAAATAAACACGACTCACGAAAGGAGTTTTGCAATATAAAGTCAGTATAACGAAATGGAAAGAAAATATTACAGACCTCGGTCACATTTCTATTTACGAAAGATATAAGAAAAAAAACGGTCACTTGAGGCACCTAGCACGTTGTATCGGAGTTGTGTTTCGTCAAAACAAAAAAGTGATTTAAGGTATATTTTCACACGGAAGAATATATAAATATATATGCACACGTCAAATATAGATATATATATATATAGAGATATATAAATGTGAGAAATTATACATATACAACAGCTTTGGCAACTCTTTTATTTAAATATTTTGTGAAAGCCTTGATTTAAGCTACGCCTACCATTGTTCTCTTCATCCATTTCTTTCACAAAATATTTAAATAAAAGAGTTGCCAAAGCTGTTGTATATGTATAATTTCTCACATTTATATACTTTCTCCCATACGTGTACTGCATCAAAGAAATAGCTTTGATCCAGCTGAGGCATGGCGGCTTGTCATTTTTCAAAACCCACCTACACCCAACAAAGGAAATTATAATTGGTATAGTGTCGAGAATTTGTCAATCTGACGGTCAATCGGATCGGGGTCGCCTTAGCCACTAACCCGTCTCTGTGGTCTAGTGGTTAAGGCACCGGCGTTCAAAGCTGGGGGCCCGGGTTCGATTCCCGGCAGAGACATTTTTTCGGCATTACCAATTTTTCCAAAGGGTAGATAGCTCTGGGGAGCCTTGATTTAAGCTACGCCTACCATTGTTCTCTTCATCCATTTCTTTCACAATATATATATATATATATATATATATATATATATATACATATATAGCGATCTAAATCGTAGCAGATTGTCTGCGTAGATATCTTAATATAAACCGTCGCTGTACCTGCTCAATTTGTGCGTGCGTCAAAGCGAACAATAACAGTAAAGACAGCATGTAGTCTCTACTGCAGACTGAACTTAATAACAATGGAAAGTGGATATTCAGAATATTAACAAATGATTCACAAATGAGCAGTCATTTTAGAATCATTTAAATTGTATCAAATGAAATAATACAGTATGATTGAATTTGTGAGAAACATATAGTAAAATAAAAGGATTAAACAAGAACAAACTGTTTGCAGTTTGATCCTTATTTTATGAGTAACGGGAGTAAAGATACTAAATGAGATCCCGTCTGCGCATGTGCAATCAATATCCAAAGCCCAAATCGTGACTTCTGACGACAACCTGTGCAAAAGCACAAGTCATGAGTAAGTGATGACTTCTCGTTAATTTCTGATGAGTAGGGTGGGAGAGGAGGGCATTTAGTCTCTTTACTCCCGTTACTCATAAAATAAGGATCAAACTGCAAACAGTTTGTTCTTGTTTAATCCTTTTATTTTATCTCGTAACTCTCGTTGCGAGACTAAATGAGACTTTAAAGCCGTCAGAAGTCACATTTGGTGAGGTACATGTGTAAGGTAGCAAAAACCAAACAACAAACAACTCTGAGTAGCTGAAGACCACAGACCTTGTCATCTGGTTCAGTATATATGTCCTCTCACAGCGCCTGGACTGTCTTGTTCAAAGCCAAAAATCATAGTCTTACAGTCAGGTAGTAACACCTAATCAGCGGTGGTCAGTGACTTGTTTCCCAAAACCGCTACACTAAATCTGGACTCGTCTTGGTCCACGGGTTTGTTATAGAATTTACCGAATGTGCTTTCATTGCTCCATCCTGCTTGCGACATGATGTCCTTTATCGGAACGTCTGCCCTCCTGGCTGCCGATGTCGCTGCGGCTCTAGTCGAATGCGACTTAAAAATATGAGTGTCAATACCTGACACTTGCAAGATGTTCCTGATCCAGCGAGCGATAGAGTCTATTGATGCCCGATGGTAGGGTTTCTTGTGACACAAAAATAAAAATCTTTCTGTACCCCTAATACTTTGGGTGCGCTCAATGTATTTTTTCAAGTATCGAACAGTACACAACCTCTTATCTCGAGTAAAAGCTTTAAGCTGTACAGAATGGCCCACTCTTCCTGGCTTACTGTGTTTCAGGATGTCACAAACAGAAAAAGTGGCTGAATCGTTTGCAAAGGTGATATTATCAAGATGAAATAGATGGAAAGTTTGTATCCTCCGTGCTGAAACCAGAGCTATCAACATGGTGAGTTTTCGCGTTAGATCTTTCAAAGAAAGCCTGCCTGCTGGCGAGAGTTTGCGGAGGTAGTCTAATACTGTCTTCACATCCCACGTGCGATGATACCGTGGTACTGGAGGGCGTAAATTGAAGACTACTCTCATGAATCTGGAAATGGGCGGATGCGATCCTATTGTGTGCATTGTGTCTTTCAATGTCATGACAGAAGCTAAAGCGCTTCTCGCTGTGTTCATAGCGCTATAACTTAAGTGTAAACCATCAAATAGCTCCCGCAAGAATTCCAGAACATGTTCAACGCTGGCGAAATACATGTTGATTGCCTTGCACCTTGCAAAATGTTTCCCATCTCGTCAGGTAGACTCGGTATTGCTTTTTAGTGGATTCTCTCCAAGATGCACACATGATGTCAACGGTTCTCACATGAAGACCCCTGTTTAGAAAAGGGTTGCGCAAAGCCTGCAACAAAGAAGATCAAGTTTGTTACTCAAAGGGTGAGACATACCAGATACTGGTTATGTTAGCAAATGTGCACTAGATAGTATTATTGGTTCTCCGAGCATCATTTTCTTTAGAAGAGGGAACCAAGCTTGTGTTGGCCAATTCGGTACAACAACAACAACCCCACAAGCATCATCATTCAGAACTTTATGCAGGCACCTGGCCACCAGGCAGAATGGAGGAAAAGCATAAAAGTTGAACTGTTTCCAATCTACTGAGAAAGCATCAATTGACTCTGCCTTGGGATCAGGCAACCAAGATAAATATCTTGGCACTTGTGCATTTAGCCTTGAGGCAAAGAGATCTATTTCAGGGATGCCAAAATGCTGGACTATTTTCTGAAAACTTTTCTTTCTCAGCATCCATTCTATTCTGTCATTAAAAGTTCGTGATATACGATCTGCTTTAACATTCATTTTGCCTGGAAGGTAGGCAGCTGAAACCCAAATGTTACGTTGTACACACTGTTCCCAGATGTGGCGTGCCATGTCATTACATAAGGGTGTTATTCAGATATGTGACTGCAGTGACATTATCAATTCTGATCAAGACGTGTACATTGCTCGTATCTTTACAATAGGCCTGGGGGCCAAGAAAGCTGCTCTGATTTCTAAGAAATTAATGCCAGCAAGCTCTGCCTTCCCTAATTCCTCATTATTCCATCTGCCCCCTGTGCTAGTATGCAAATCAGTAGCTCCCCAACCACTTGCATCTGACTGAATTTCTACAGAGATTTTGTCTCTCGTGATCGGCAGGAAGCTTGTCTGAACATTGAAAATCCACCAATGCAAATCTAGTCTTGCACCTTGTGATAGTTTCATTCTTCTATCATAATGGCCCCTGTTGAACTTCAGAGCTTTAACTTTGTCATTCTCTATGCATCGATAATGGAGGGGCCCATATTGCACTGCCGGGAAAGTAGGAAATTTTCCCAATGACCCTAGCTACTTTTCTTATAGACGGTGATGTTTCCGCCAGGAGGGCAGTGCATGCATCTAGCAAATCTTCTTGCTTCTCTTTTGGCAGGGTGATTGTAGTTCCTTGACTGGTTTCAACTCTGACTTTCCAGGATGAATCAGAAACCCCAATTTTTCAAGCAACAAAGTTACAGCATTTACTGATCTCAAAGTAGACTCCTCAGAGCTCCCTATGATGAGGGTGTCATCCAAATACCCTACTACTAAATGCCCTGCCTGTCGCAGCATAGAAAAAAATGGCTTAAGTAGTTGTGTGAACAGACGTGGGGCGGTGCAGAGCCCATTAGGTAGCACTTTATATTGCCATAGCACACCTTGCCTAAGGAAACGCAAGTATTTACGCTGAGATTCATGCACAGCAACAGTATGATAGGCATCTTGCAGGTCGACTGAAGCTAAGAAACAGTCTTGATGGATAAGTGATTCTGCTGTATGAATGCTGTCCATCTTAAAGTGTTGATAAAGCATGAATTCATTTAATTCTGAGAGATCGAGTATAACTCGTATCTTGCCATTCTTTTTTGGTCTAATAAAGATATTAGAAATGAATTCTCCTTCAGTGTGTTCGCACCGTTCAAGAACATTTTTCGCTTCAAGCTTTGTTAATTCCTGATCGATTTGATTTCTCTCATAGCCGCTAAAGGCATATGGAAAACATGGTTTAGTTTGCCTTGGTGGAGGTAAATCGGGGTCAAATTCGAGTTTGTACCCTCTCACAGCATTCAAAATAAATGAGTCTGCAGTAATTTGTGCCCATTGATTGTAAAAAAAGCTTCAGTCGACCTCCTACAACTTGTGAGTGTGAAACAAAATTCAAATGTGAATTGTCACCCACCTCATTAGGGTCATTGGTGGACTTGGGGTTGTTTGGCTGGTTGTCTACTTCCTTGCCAGCCCCTGACGATGAGGCTGTTGTGTCTGTCTGCCCCGAGACTGGCCCGTCATTGGAGTGTAAGTGTGGGCTGGAGGTTCTCGCTTCCATGGTGAGCGTTGCCCCCCAAAAGGGGAACATGGATTTCCTGCGACTGGCGTGCGATACGATTCACGAGTGGACCAACTTCCAGGACGAGGCTGAGAACGGTATCTGTCTGTTGGCTTCTTGTAGGGGTTGAACTGCCTGCTTGGCCTCATTCCTTGGCCTTTCATGACACCAGCAACTGCTTTTTTTCTGTTCCTGCAGCTCTTTAACCTGCCTCCCCTAATCATCTCCGAAGAGATAATTAGTAACAGGATTCGAAGGTTTGCATAGTTGTGCACAGTTAGCATCAAGTTCTGGTTTGATCAGATCCCTTCTGACCTGATTGAGCTCGTAGTTGGCATGGCCCAACAAACCTAAGGCATTATTTTGATCTTTTGTGAGTGTGGCTGCCTCCAAAGTAGTTGCAAAGGCAGTAATGCCAGCTGTGAGAGCCTTCCCAACCTTCTGAAGTTTCAGATCCCTTGTACGAGTAGGAGTAGAGAGATTCCCCAAGACGGTAGGATTAACCTTCTGTATTTTCATGGGTACACAGTTCCCCGGCATGGGGTACTTCTTGAAAGTTTCATCGAGGGCAGTCTCATCAAGGGGCTCCCGCAGATAAAATCTCGCTGTGTTAGCTATTCCCTCATTTAGGTGTTCACTAACCCCAGTCGGGACAGCAAATTTAGCTGCAAACACATAGAATTTTTTTCGCGTGGCTTTGCCACATTCTCAGGAATTGGAATGGAGCCTTCAGATTCAGCTTGTCCAGCTCTGATGGAATCATCATATTCGTAATCCAGATCACCTTCAGCTCCCAAAAAATCCAAATCATCGGCGGCTACTGCCGCCGGAGGCAACTGCAATTCTATTTCTGACCCCCGAGGGGAAAGTTGCGAGCCCTTGGCTTTGCCTGGTGCCAAAGTTTGCGCATCAACGAGTGTGGCAATCATTGGCTTCAATTTTTCCAGTTCCAATCTTACGTCAGAATTGTCCCCAGCGGGTGACTTCGACGCTGTTGCCTTCTTCGGTATTTTTCTTTCGGTATTTCCTTGGAGTCTTGGAAGGCTTGTCCAAGCTTGGCTTAGCCTTACTTGGTTGTTTGAGCTTCGATTTAACCTTCGGGACGTTCGGGTTTGGCTCTGCCTTGCCCGCAGACGGTACGGAGGATCCCCGCTGATCGCCCGGGCAACCGGCGGGCGCGGGCTTCGCTCCGAGCTTCGTAGCGGAGCTCGGTGCAGCGATGCCGCTAGCCGCTGCGCTCATGTCCGACTCCATGAGAAGAAACTTGTTTTTCGGCTGAAAACTAGCTAAAATGGCGGACGCTTCCGCCATTGCATCGAAATTGCATCGAAATTGCATCGAAATTGTTTCGAAATTGTTTGTGGTTTGAAATTGTTTCGAGGAAATAAAATGAAGTACAGTTTGTTGTTTATCGCTGTTTGTTCCCCTCTTCTGTGTGTGTATGTATGTGTATATGTTTAGATATACCTATAACATCTTGCTATATCATATATCAAAAAGCATGAAACAAAGTGAGCACAATAATAAACATTTTATTCTTGTGTCTAGATCAAGCATTTCATTAAGAGATCAATTACGGCAGTTCGATCAGGAGCTGTCTCAACGGGATAGTTTTGAGACCAATCACTTTTTTGTACATTCTCTAGACGCGTGAATACATGATTATCAGATAGTTCCCATATATTAAATTTGTTGTTCTTTGTTTTACAGTATCTATTTGAGAGACCGTTAACAAGGTTGCATTTGCCTCTCATAGGAACTACAAATGCTAAACATGTTACAGTATTTACAGTATCCAAAACATAATGCTCTTCCTTTTCTTTTCTTTTTTCTCGATCTCTTTGTCCCTCAGTCTATAGTTTTTGTATTATACACGTCAAAAGAGAGTAATAACTAATTGATAACCAACCAACCCCCGCCCCTTTTTTTTATAAAATATGCTCGCTGAAAATCATGAGAGAAAGGGAGTTAAATGAATTATCACAGGAAAAAAAAAATGTAACAATCAACTTCTAATCAACTTAAATGCACCTCTAACAAAAATTATTAACAATATAAATTCTAAACAGCAAACTAAACAAACAAACTTAATTGGCCCTAAATTGACCTAAATTCATGCTGTAAGTCGAGTTTGAACTACTTCGGGAGAGACTGCCGGTATATTTAAGTATTTTTGGGCAGCATCGATGACAAAACTGATTTTGTTAGAGTTAGAAGAATTTGGATTCATGTTATTAATAACATGTACAATGAAAGATAAAAAGTCGATGGGGCTAATAGTAATGGGAACTTGATAGTTTTCATTGCTAGTACCAGCTTCATCGTTTTGGGTTCCTATTGTCATCTGTTTGGGTTGTGTAGAAAGGAGTGGTTGGGTACTAGCATTGGTAGCACTGTTGTTGTGTGGCACCAGACGTTTGGAAGTGGAAGGGCGTTGAGGAAGTGGGGGCGGGGCGATTATTGGTTGAGCTTGAGGGATACTGGTATTATCTTCTGTGGGTACTTTCAATGACATTTCACGCTTGGCGGCATGAAAGTTTTTTGTCGCATCTGCGTAAGAGATTTTTTTCGTTTAGTTTAATCTGCTGGATTTTTATGCCGTCCTTATACCCAGAGCAACCTTTATATGCAGCAGAATGATTTTGGTTGCATCTGCAGCAGGTTGGGTTATCTTTGTTGGGGTAGTCATTAAATGAGTGGCTTCTTCTTTCGTGTGAGGTAGTAGAACATCAAGCTATTTCTTGGAGCTGCGTAAGCCAGTTCACTTGTTCGTCTTTTGGGCACGACAGATCAGTCATCCCGTCAGGGGTTTGGAGGTCGGGACAGTGGTACAGGATATGATCTGCCGTCTGCTCGTCTGCAACACAGGTGCATGCCGGTGAATCCCTGAGTTTCCATCGGTACATGTTGGCATTGAATCTCCCAACCCCAGTCCGTAGTCGGTTCAGTGTGACCCACTTCCTCCGAGGTAGGTCCGAGCCAGCAAGAGCTTTGATGCCAGGGGGGGGGGGGGGGGCAGTCGTCCCTTCCCTTGCCTTGGGCGAGCCGTCCCTTCCCAGCACCTTTCCCACTCTTGCAGCAGGTTAAGTCGGATCTGCTGAGGGCAGCTGCATGACGGGAGAAAGGTCGGCACGATCGGAGGCGTTGGCCGCCTAGGTTCAGGAATTCAGTCGTGATTTTGTGTAGGAGGTGTTCAGCATTGGCAAGGGATTTGGTTGTGAGCTTGTCCATCAGGTTCTCACGTCGTGGCCTTGGTGGTGCGATTCCAGCGAGGACTGGGAGGAGATCTGTCGGTGTAGGACGGAGACAACCAGTGATGAGCTGCATGGTGTCATTCAGGACACAGTCCAGCTTTTTGGTGTGGGTACTCCTGCAGCACGCTTGCGCAGCATATTCAACAGAGCTGTAGACGGGGCTAGGGCTCCTGTGCGAAGGGTGGATGTGGATGCACCCCATGCTGTACCAGCCAGGCGACGCAGCAAGTTGTTCCTTGCCGACACTTTTGCTCGTTGGGCTTCGAGGTGCTGTCTGTACGTCAGCTGACGGTCCAGTTTCACTCCGAGGTACGTTGGATGGGGGTTGTTCGGGAAGGGGTGTCCCGTTACAAAGAACAGTCATCTGTCGCTTGGCTTCCTTTGTGTTGAGATGAAAGGCAGTTACAGTAGTCTTGGCAACGCTTAGCTTGAGTCTCCACATCTTGAGGTATCTCTGTGAGTAGCCCCATGTCTGCTGTAAGCGCGCTCTCTACTTTGTTCCAGTTCCTATCAGTATACAACAGTGCCAGGTCATCTGCGTAGCCATACTGTCATGAGTCATACTGTAGCCATGAGTGGCTGCCCCCGCAGCGCACACAACGCATATTGTTCGAGCAGCGCTCCTGTGTATGTCCAAACATTTGGCATTTGTAACACCTTGGAACGGGGGGAACGTAATCCTCCACTTTGTATAACTCGTAGGCGAAGGTTATTTGGGTATAGTTTTACACTCAAAGGTGAGGAGAACAGATGGGGTATTCTTCAATACCCCATCTATTCTCCCCTTAAATCGTCGTACGTGGCTAACCTTTTCACTTTTAAGGTGTTCAAGTAGTTCCAGTTCGGTAATGTCTGTACTTACCTTTATAACTCCTTTCTTTTGATTTGCGTTCGGATTAAACTCACTCAGTTCCCGCGAGATGTGTGATTGATAGAAGCATGGCGTATTGTTTGGTATGAAAACAGGTTACTTGGATTGTTTTTTTTTTGGTTTCGTACGACTTTTTTTAACATGGCCGATATTTTGGTGAAGGGACTGAGCGATTTTAATGGGGTTAGCTTTGGTTATATTGGCTTCCACGCCCGTAATGGTGGCCGTCAATTGTGTTTTATTGTGATTACCGAGTCTTTTCCTTTCGCTGTCTCATTTTCTTTGTTAGGTGATTCTGTTAGGGTGCTCGTTCTTGTCTTTTCTTCCTGCCTCTAGGACTAGTAGCAGTTTGCCATTTGATCGTTTCTTCCCTTTCACTTTCACTTTCCGTCTCCCGTTCTTCTTCTCCCTTTTCTGTTTTTTTTTTCATTGGAGTCGAGCGCACGTAAATTGCCGCAACATGTTCCTCATAGATCCCCTCGCCTGAGGAGGCCGAAGCCATGTTAAACGAAAAAGGTCAAACGATTTCAAGTCAGAAATTCATAAATGAGGGAGAAAGAGTGAAAAGCTGCCAAGATGGAGAAAGATTATGATTAGATAAAGGTGTTAGAAATGGTGCAGAAAAAGGTGGGTCGGGTCGAGATGACTCTTACCTTTGAACCGGGCCTTACCAAAGCTAAGTGTGAGCTGACAAACGGAATGGGATATACTACAGCATGCGCGGTCGTGGAAGACTTGGGTGAATGACCCTGCGTTCGATGACCAAGATGACGCGGTCCCGACGGTCAGCTGAGGGGTCAGTGTCCGTATGTCCGACGACTGCTGATCGGGCGATTTGAAATTTCCCGCCAAATAGGAGCTAGATTCGGGCGGTAGGTTTTTCAAGTAGCCCGCCAGTGCAGTACAGTACAGCAGTGCGTACAGTAGACACAGCTAGCTGAGATCACTTTTCAGTGAGCCGCTTGTTATACCTTTCAAGCTGCGGTGAAAGGTCATCCCGCTCTGCTTCACCGGGCACCGTGCTATTAGCGAGCTTTCGTTTCGAGGACGGACGGGCTCCAGTACGGTAATCCGACACCAAGATCGATCTGCGCATGCGCCACCGCCCGCTCTGGAATCCGCGCGGGGAATCGAGAACGTGAATTCTGAGATTTCTCGTCCTCGACGAGTAGAGGACAGCAGCCAATCAGCGCCCGTACAGATGATGTAATGCAAATCGCACGTGCGACCGGCTGTTTTGTAGACAAGCTCGGTAGGGGGTGTGCCAGATGACGCCACACGCACCGTCGTTCGCGTTCTCTGTCTTTTAGCGAAACTGCGTGTGAATTGCCGAGGACGGACGGCGAGAACAGATTCCTCACTGATCTCGTTTCCGTCCGCGGGGCTATAACGAAAGCTCCCTATTGTTCTGACCCGAACCGTTGTGTTTCCAGGGTATGATGATGCGGTTTCTATGGTGCGAGCTCTGGGTGTAGTGGTCGGGGTTGTTGCTGGGTTGAAGATCGGTGCGGCTTGGTTCAAAGCCTTTGGCGGGGTCGATTTGGCCGCGTTCATGGGCATAGCTCCCGCGTGGATTTTCGGGCTTTGACCAGCTTTCGATTTAGCTTTTCGATCTGGTCGACATCTGGCTCATTGGTTTTGGTTAAAATCGATCACACAAATGTTACTTTCTCATTCAGGAGTCAAATGCAGAGTCAGAATTGATTAGTAGGTCGCAAGAAACTTACATTTTACGAGAAGTCTGGAGAGGCCAAAATTCCGTGTGTCTATGTGTAGAGCGCCATCACCGTATGTTACATACCGTACACATAATTGTGTATTGATATTGTGGAGGTAGTATTATAAACATGGTAAAAAGGCAAATTGATTATATTTTATTTTGTCTTATCGTCTTAAAATTATATCCTGTTGCAAAAGATGGAGGACAGTTTTTAAATTGTTCGTTATTATCAACTGCAACACAGAAATGTTCATCTTCTATCTTTACGACTTTGAACAGCCACCGTATGAAAACAAGAATTCATGAAGTGTTATTTCAAGCTCGTCAATCAAAACATACTTACCTTGCTGCTGAATTAATTATCTGTCTCATAATTGCATATAACATTTCATTTAAAAAAGTTTAAGTGGATACAATGACTGTCAGGAATACCATTTAAAAGTATTACGATCAAGTAAAAACACGGGTATTTGGTATTTGTTATTCTCCAAAATAGATACCAATAGATTGATTCATCCCATTAACAAAGGACGCCAGTAAGTTGTGTACATGCCTGCTGAAATTATTTGTGATATTACAATTTACCAAACCGGAAAATGACTGTTAGGTCGAAATTAATTAGAAATGGAACATTCTTCTCTAGATTGAGTATCATTTCAATGGAAACCATTAGACCATCTCCCAAGATAACTTTCTTCCGAATAATGCGGTTCTTTCCTTTTATAATAAAAACCATATTTAGCCGCCTTTGAAAAAGAACATCACGTCCGTACCGTGCCTACCAACAACCCATTCCCTATAAAAGATCCCATCCCAAATTTGAAAGCTTAACTTAACACCCAGGTTGATGTTCCTTATGGATATGTACAAATGCAATTATATTCATTAAACTAAAAGTTAGCAAATCATGAATGCTAAGAACACAATGTAAAATATCACGAGCTTGTTGCTTGTCTTTAACTTATTGTAATCATTGTTAAAGTTGGCCTACATCTTCTCTTTTCATGCTCTTGCAGACGGTCTTTTTGAAATGGCGATCATCACGTGGTTCTTCCTCGGCTTCCTGGCATCAACAGAAGCAATACAAGAACGTGAAGGTCATACAGCTAATATTCCATTTATCTTAGATCGTTCATTCGTGACATCGTTTCAAATCCAAGTCGGTAACAGGCGTCCTTTCTACGATTCTGCTCTTGATGGAATAAACGAAGCTGGCCTCACTGAAGACCAACATGGAAGGTTTAGCGTAAAACTACTGGAGAGTCCTAAGGACACCACCACTTTTACCGTATCAGTCATTATAGAGAATGCGTTGAGAACCGACGAGGATACTTATACATGCACGAGCAATATAGGTGAAGGTCTGTTTCTCAGAAAACGATTAACCGTTCAGTATCCCCCTGGAAAGGCGGTGTGCACAAACGAATCAGAGAGCGTGCCTGTATTTGAAGGGTGGACTCAGCTTACCTGTACCGCCGCTATAGGAAACATCGAAGGATTCATTGCATGCTATCAAAATTGTGTGAAGATCCCGTACTGTAGCAAAGAGAATGATGGAATCAATTTAAAAGGTATCTTCTGGATCAATCGGTCCCTACCAGGGGTATGCTGTTCCTATTCTGGTGATGACCCAAAGCGATCAGAAGACTGTGGTGACTTCACGTGGGTCCCCCTTGAAATAATCCCAGAAAATGACTGTCCCTCTAGCACAACCACGTCACTCAGTCAACCCAGAGAGATCCTCGCGACTGGTGACCAACTTCAGTCAAGTACGGGAATCTCACTCAAGCCCGCCTTCACCGAGTATACAGAAAGTGGTATAGGTATGGTTGGGCAGTCGAAGTGTGGTGACGGTGTACATCTTCTGAACGTATTTATAACGTTAACGATTGTCCTGTCCTGTATTTGCGTGATTTTGTGTATTTGTATTTGTTACCTTAGAAAGAAACACATGAAAAGCAATAAAAGAAATAATTGCTGAAGAAACGAAATTATGGGAAAATGCTATAATTATGGAGAATGATGGAACCACATTAGAATGTCTCTAGTGGATGAAGCAGTTCATACCAGTGTTACGCTGTTCCTCTATTAGGTAGTGACGAGTCAAAACGGTCAGAGGACTGTAAAGACTTAACCTGGGACCCCCTTGATATAATCTCGCAAAAAATTGAAATATCAATTCAAACAAATTAATGAATGTGTACTTCTGCTTGACCAGAAGCCATTTTACAGTTTTTCTATATCTTTGTAATCAGGAGGTTTCCATACAGCACAATACGTCTATACAGTGTTTCATCCAAGAGTTTGTATGTCAGATAAAGTCCTGGTCTATGGAGTGTGTTCGTTTCAATGATGAAACAAATCCACCATCGGCACGTTGAAGATTAAAGGGAATATACAATACTGGGAAGACAAAAAGCCTTTAAATAGGTGATCGTGAGCAATCTTCTTGCCAATTGTTTTAAATTCATGTACTGTCCATTTTAGAGACTTCCTTAAAGTTATTTGCTCTCTTGTGATCCACATGTGGATTTTTTTAGAGATTTAATCACAAATCCTCAAAATGTTTTTCCCAACATTATCAGCATGAAGAATAAATGACATTATAGATGTCGCTCTAGTTCACATGCGAAATATTCAATTTTACGTTGGCTTGCTAATCTTTGTGGGTTTTGTTAAGATGTATCATTGTTGACCCTTTTTGTAATTTAAAGTGAATGTGAAAGGTCGAATTAATTCGTGAATGTATCTTCAATAATAGTTCCGGTGCGTTTAGTACTTCTAGATGGCTTATGTATCATAGTAAAAAAGTAAGGTACCATGTAGGGAATCGATAGCAATTTTGTACATGACTGTTCTTTGTGTACTGAATGATATCGTAATCTCCAAGTAGAAATATTAATTTGCGAAATGTAAATCTTCCATTACAGGAATGTTGTAATCAAGAAAATATATCTTGCAATTAGATCAGAAAATCGGGTAATAATAGAAAGACATTAAATATTGTTACTAACTTGTTGTCCGTAAGTCGCATTCGTTCGCGAATGCATTGTCAAAATGGCAACGATGTGTTTTGTAATTCTAGGTGGATTTATGTATGTGTAGTAAAAAAGGAAGTTACTATATAGAGAATATGTACAACTTCGTACATTATTTTTCTTTTATATACTGAAGGAGATTGATATTGTAATATCGAAGTAGAAAATGTAAATGTAAGTCTTCCATTACAGTAATGTTGTAATCAAAAAAATATATCTTGCAATCAGATTACAAAACCGGAAGAGTTGAGTTGAGTTAATATCTAATTAACACATTAGAGAGATTTTCTTTCATGGAAAATTTAGATGCAAAATACAAAAATGCTGTACCCAACATTCGGGCCATAATTATGCCTTTATATTTGATTTGATTTGATTGAAAGGTTTTGTTAAAAATCGCGGCCCGGCCGAAGGATGAAATGGGTTTGATGTACAATCGCGACATGTACAAAAATTCGAGGTACAATTTACATAGAAAGCTTAAAACAATATTGAAAAACAGAATTTGCACAATACCTATATTTAACTTGTATAAAGTGACTGCACATTTCACGCACATTATGCACATTGTCGTAATATATATTTTTATATACACGACTTGACTTGGAACCAACGTGGCTATGATTGTCTCACTTTGTAATCAGGGTAATGTCTGTGAAAGAAACAGTCTGCTGCACATATATTATTTCATACCAATGTATAACCATGGACCTATCAGGGGTGGACTGCGCTCGGATAGACTTGTTTCCATGGAAGGTGAAACACTCAATAAACGATTTACAATATATTTGTAGGGAAATATGATTGCCCAATATGCGATATGGAGGCATTTATCTGGCATGTTTTCGACAGTATTCTCGATTTATCAAAAAACGAAGCAACAATATAATCTGAAATTCACAGAATCGCATCATTATACGATGTTCTATTTATTAATGCACATGCACATACATGAAGTGGTTCTGAAATCTTTTGCGCATACATTCCTCCAAAATTTGCTTGTATATTTTGCGGCGGACCTCCCTCGAGCTAAGAACCAAATGAAATATTCTATTGTGCTATCAATGAACCCAACTCGTGTAGGAATAAATTACTCTTCGTGCCAACTCCAGCTCTAACAGGGACGTATTATGGAAGGATATGAAGCAACATTCTTTCTTTGAACCCATGCGTGGCACCGTCGAATAATTTCAGGTGTTTTAACAATAACGAACAGGATTGCGTAGCAACGGTTTCTCAGAGAGAACAGAAGAAATGACTTATTTCGCTTGTCCTGTTCTGTTGGATTGCATCAATTCTTTTGTGAGGAAAAGAGATACCAGCGAACAAAAATAAACAGTTTTTGCTGGTAAAATATCTCAGCTGCACGCAGATGCACGCAAAATCTGTTAATGGAAATAAAGAGCTTAAGATGCAATTTTGATCGTGATTGAATCCCATATTTCCGGAAATCGCCGTAAAGTTAAAAAATTTGTTAATTGTGTAAGTAAGAATATTATCTCATTTCTTCGCTTGTGCATCATTCAACAATTATTTAGAAGAAAGCCGAGTACAGGATCTTTAGTGGTGTTGCCCTTAATTTTTTTGAAAATTGCAAGGAAATGTGATAAGAAACACAGCTTCGAGAGACAAAACGGGGAATTAAAAATATTGCTTGACAGTTGACAGCAGCTAAATGTCGGTGCCGCGCATGGGACATCAAAGCATTGTACATTCATTAGCACGCTTTAGTATCCATACAGATGTTTGAATATATTGTGCTTGAGTTGTTTCTCCTTCCTAACACATCCCTGGTATAACCTATGCGTATATGTGCGTTTTACATGTGTGTGTGTGCGTGTATGTGTGTGTATGATTGCCTATATGTGCCTACATGTATTTTGATGTATTCAGGAGGGAGCTGGGATGATTTTTAAATCATTGAGTATGTACATCTGTTTTTTAAATGATTGATAATTGTATGTAATTTTCATTGCTTTTGAATACTTCAAGTGAAGGCTATGATTTAGATAATAACTGTGTTTGAATGAAATCAAAATATATATTACTGAAAAAGAAAGAAAAATGTTTTTATGGACGTGCTTCATTCAAGGGAAGAGGATCCTTCTTCCTTATTTAACAAAATGAACATGTTAATGATGAATTCCCCTTCACTCTTTGAAACCACTTTTGAGTGCCTATCCCTTTTGCAGCCAGTAACATTTTGAATGGTCTACTAAAACATCATATAAATTATTAAAGTGTGTGAAATCTAACACTGACGTGAAAAACATACAGTCATAGTTTGTCTCACAAACAAAGGAATTTTTAGGCTATTGTAAATTTTTTTCTTAGTTGGCAATTATTGGCATGTTAACAATCAAGCTATTAGTACCAGACACTATTTCATTGACGACCCGACGATAAAATCATTTCAAGTGAAGAAGTTAATATATTTGATATAGCCAGTGGCTAAAAAGGACAGGTTTGAATTCGGATATAATTATGATGACTATGCGAACTACTGAGCAAAGTTCTTGAAAATGTAGAGGTTAGGTCTAAATTTACCACTTGGCTGCGTGAGTTTGAAATGCAGAAACATGCCAAAGATTGTTGGAGTAATCTTCCTTTTCAGTGAGTGTTATCTTACCTACCGCCATCTACGGCCTGGTAGCTGTACGGCCAGCGATTTTTTTTACTCGTATACTCGTATACTCATAAATATCAAAGAGTTGCATCCTGTGCAACCTTGCAACGATATATATTTGGACACATTACCGACAGAAACATGTAAGTATACTACCAGATCATCTTTCATAATCTCAAAATGTACGTTGTACCAAGGAAACGCCTAGCTGTCTTGGGCATGTCGCAGATTAAACATCGTACAGGAAGTAGCTTCCTCGTGCATGAATGTGTGCAGAAGCCACGGGAATAAAACACCACGTATTAATTGTCGTTTACAGCAATGTTTCCGCTTTCATCACACTTTTGTAAAAATAGATGGGGCAAGCTTTCGTCTGCTCCTATAGAATTCCTCATGTCACCTGATTTCCCTTTCCATGATTTCTTCTCATCTGCGTGATTGATCAATGGGATGTACGTGACAATGAGTACGCGGATAGCGTCTCGAATTGTATTTCCTCAATTTTGATGCATACTATATGTATCATCGTTTCACTCTCTTCACTGGAATCCCTTCAGGAAATGCAAATGAAATTTCAACATTCAATTGTACTATCTTTCATTAGAGGTAGTTTATCCTTCCTGCAAACAGCCCATAGTTCTGTGGGTTGAATTGAATTAGAAATGGTTTAATTAGATTAAAAAAAAAACGGTACATCATAGTGACACATCTTGACTCGCAAAGAATCGCTGGTATAACGATTAACAAGCTACAACGTAAGTTAATGGCAATTTATCGTATTGTTCACAATCTGCTTAATCATGGCTTTGAATCACATTCGGCAACCTAAAGATGTATCTCAATATAGCTTATATATTAATATATCAATTGCTGTACATGTATGTATACGGTATAATCAATAAAACATTACGATGTTAAATTTTGTTATTAGACAAAAAAATACTTTAACCAAAAATATATATAAAATTTTTGTTTCCTCTTGGTCGTTATTAAAACTAATATTTTGATAATCATCTTTAATTGTTGTCGACCTTGTTGGTCAGGCATAATCGTATTACTTTCTATAAACGAGCGAATATATTATGGACAAGTAAAATCAGGCAGGAGCTTATACACACATACAAAATTCGATCACATAGTCGTTATTGATTTATTAGGACAAACTTGATTAATTCTTAATGTACCGCTCGTCTAGCAAGACAAGTGAAGATATTGTGGTCCTACCTTGTTTCACAAAAAACGGGCCAAAAAATCTACACCTATATTTGCAAAGGCTGGTTTTCCTGGCATGACTCTGGATTGAGGAAGATCTTCCATGGGTTGTTGGCCACGGGGCGCATTTCACTTCTTGCAATCGAAACACTTGCCAATAATGCGACGCACAGTGGCTCCTCCTCTCATGATCCAATATTTCTCCCTCAAGGGCGTCCATGTGAGTCCTGCACCAGAATGCCCCACCTTGATGTGGTGATGTACCACCAATACGGCTGTGACTTGCTGAGGTCGGATGAGCAGGTGTTGTTCATTTTCTGTCACTGGTGCTGCACCTAATATTCCTCCTACGCGCTGCAGCCCATCTTTTATGATTGGGTTCAACTTCTCAAGTTGATTTCTGCGTCGAGGCATGCGCTCTGAGTCATTGTTTTTTTTCAAATTCCGCGGGGAATATATGCCTCTGTACATACTCTGTACCTGCTTTCTCTGTCTCTTGCGTGGTCAAGTTAGTTTACTTCCTAACTCCACTCATGTCATTTGACGCACGGGCCTTCAGGTACCCTTTAAACCAACCGTGCCAGCCAAGCGATCGACTCCCCGCTTCAGGCGTACCCATGTGGAGTATCGCATAATCAATTTGTCGATTGGGTCTTCCGAGCTGGTTAAGTTGGTGTGACCTTTCTTGACTTGTGGCTCTTCTCGCAGATCGTCAAGCCAAGACAGCTGCTGACAGCTCCAATCTCAGGATAGTCAGCGTCTTCATGGGGCATAGCTTTGTGTTGCCAATTTCCATGCTGCAATGGATGTCACCCTCCATATCAAATGAGCTACTTTGCCACGGCAGAGTAGCCGCGCATTGATGCGTTTCAGAAAACGTGGAGTCCATGTCTCTCCACTCCCTTTCCAGACAGAGGGGTCAGAGCTATCTATCGATAGCCATGTTGTAGACATGTGGAAGCTCTGTCAACCATTGATGCCATCGCAGTGATTCTTGATCCCCTACTTTCTCATCCCAGCTCAGACCCTGAGCGCAGATGTCTTGTAGGATTTTTGCAGTCAAGACAAATGGCGCTACAAACCGAAGATGATCATAGAGTGAGCTCATTGTTAAGAGTGTACCTCGTCGTGTGGTGGGTTTGTTCTTGACTGCGACCTTGAACCCACACTGGTCCGTTCCTACTTTCCAGAGGATTCCTAGAGTCCGTTCAGTTGGAAGGTCACCTAGACTAAGGTCAACAACTGATGATGCCCTCTCAGACTCTGTGATGGTTTTCAGTATAGTTCATGGTTGTTGCTTATCCATTTCGTTAGTCTAAAGCCATCTTTCTGTAGAAGGTCACGCGGTTGTGTTGTAAGCTTGACTGCTTCTTCTTTCCTCTGCACTGACTTCAGGCAGTCGTCCACATAGAAGTTCTCCAGAACCGTCCTGACAGCTTCCTGATTGTCATCATTCTGGTTATTTTCTGCCGTCTTTCTGAGGGCGTATGCGGCACAACTGCGAGATGATGTAGCGCCAAACAGATAAACAAGCATCTGATACTCGCGTGGTTCTTCCTGCAGGTCACCATCTGGCGACCATAGGAACCTTAGCGCATCGCAGTCTTGCGATGACACCATGACCTGATGGAACATGGCCTCTATGTCCGCAACCAATGCAATCTTGTTTGGCGGAACCTTGTGAGAACTCCGACCAAACTGTTGGTGAAGTCGGGACCGTGCAACAGTTGACTGTTCAGCGATACCCCATGGTATGTCGCTGCGCAGTCAAACACCACACGCACCTTGTTTGGCTTTTGTGTGTGTACCACCGGGTTGTGTAGTAGATACCAGACCCTGTCAGTGTGTTCTGTACACACCTGATCTGTTGCTGATGGCACTGCTTTTGCATGTCCCTTTCCCAAGTAGCCATTCAGCGTGTCTGTGTACATTTCCTTCCGATTTTCATCTTTATTAGGCTTTCTTTTCAAGTAGCTGAGCCGTTTTTCAGCACGGACACGGTTATCTGGCAGATAGGGGTTTTCATGTTTCCATAGCAGGTCAAGCTAATAACGACCGTCCACCTTCTGAATGGACTTCTCTTTGGACTTTGGGTTGCAGTGTAGTCAGCTTCTGACCCCCACGTGACCTTTGGTGCCCCTTCTGAGCTGTACCATTTGGCACAGCCTTATTATTTGTCCCAATGGCTTTTCAGAACTTATTGTCGGACACCTGCACGGAACTTTCTACAAATGCAGTCATGTGGGCAAAGTTGAGTTCTACCCCGGCCATGATCAGTCCATGCAACTGATCTGCCCACCTTGACTGCATGTACATGGGGAATAGGCGCTGGACCTTGATGACAGTGTCACTGGCGTTGAGGTCGGCCACATGGCCCACCTGCTCTAGCGTGATCAGACACATTCTCATCTCTCTCCCGAGCTCTGACAAGCTATTGCCATTTGGCCGCACTGCAGACCTATTCAGCACCTTGCTAATCAGGGCGTGGGTGATGACTTGTGGTCTACCAAATTGTTGAGCGAGTATTCCCCGCGCCTTCCTTTAGCCATCCACTGGGATCATTAATGAACAGCACCCAATGGCTTCCCACACTTTGCCTACGCAAAATTGCATCAAGTACATGTACATCAATTTCGTTCCCTCATGTACTACCTTATTTGCAATGTTGACATCAAAGGTGTGAATGAAACTCCAATGTTTGATTGAGTCGGCATCAAAATTTACCATCTCAGGCTTGTGCATGTTGATTGCCATCATCATTGCATCACAAATTAGTGAGGCATGCATACTTTTACCCCATTCATGGCGGTACCTTGCACGCTGTGCATGTTACCACTTTCCTGTGTACAACTAACATCATATCTTTGACGATTCAATTTTGGGACACCCTGTACATGGCTATAAACATGGGAATAACTAGGTCCTACTTCAAACTCATCACCCTGTACATAACTATTGCCCAATGCAGACTCATGTGCACCCTATACAACAATTTTGCTTATCTCTGACATGTCTGAACTGCAGTTTTCTTGTGCACCCTGTACAATGTCGTTTCTTCTTGTTTCATACCCTTTTGTTTGGGCACCCTGTGCCATTTCTTCTACCTTAGTCAGGTTAGTAGCTGCAGCACGAATATTAATATATTTATCTGGGTTACCTGTTACCGGTTCATCTGGGAGTTCTTCCTCCCATACCTGAACCTACAAGTCTGTAGCCTCCAGTTGGTTGCCCTGGTCGAGTTTGACGAGGCAGTCCTCCGGAGCTCTTTTCTCCTCTTCCAACCGCTAGGCGTGCTGCCTCAGCTTCTGTCCTACGAGTTTCTGCCGGGCTCGAGCCTCCTTTACTCGCTTGCTGACGGTTGTTCTTGCGGAGATGTTGCGCGAATGAGCTGTCATCTCATTCGTCGTCGTTTGACGGTCGTCGTCATTTGGCGGTCGACATCTACGGCCGCTAGCGTCATATTTTCCAGTTCTACAGATTCTGTCATCCATGCCGAAATTCTGTCATCGAATTCTTTGCTATTCGTTTTTGTAGCGGTAAACTGCTGCATAGCGTCCTCACTAGTTTTACCGCTGATCGTCGCAATGTCCTCTTTAAAGTTCGCTTGGTATGTGAGGAAAACACAGTGAAGCTGCTTCACTTTAATTTCCACCTCATCGCGATTGTCCCGATTAGCTCCGTTCCAGTTCATTGTATCGCTTGGTGAGGTTTCCTCGGTAGCTAGCACATGACTTCTTCAGCGCCGCCGACTCTTCCATTAATTCTGCTGATTCTGCCATTCTTTGCTGCACATTAGCCAGTTTATGTTGAAATCGCAAGAACAGCTGTTAAACTTTAATGTAGCTTTAAATGCTGATCCACGTCACTTCTTGAGTGACTTTAATTGACCCGACAATAAAATCATTTGAAATGACGAAGTCAATATATTTGATATAGCTACTGAAAACGACGGGTTTGAATTCGGTTATATTTATGATGGCCATGAGAATTACTGAGCGAAGTTCATGAATATAATTTTCTATATTCTTCCAATATTGTAGGCCTATTGTATAGTTAAACTGCACCAACTTTCAATGCCGTGCGGAACACCATCTTGCACATTATATCGAACATTATATGAACACTTACTCCACAGTATCCAGCTGTGCAGAAGTGGTATCAAAACAAACACGTCATACACTTAGCATAATTTATGATCATCATGACCGTGTGATCCAGTAAAAAAAGCAGAATGATAAACTTGAGACGGATATGGCTGCCAGGAAGGGCATAATACATTGTAAGGCTGTCGACACGCGACACCGAAAGTGCTCTTGATGTTGGCTCGGTTCGGGCTCCTTTTATCCATGATATAGTCGGTTAATATTTAACATATTCGCTAAGGGATGAAAGGGGCTGGGTGGCAGATATAGAAAATTGGATCATAGCCCACGCTTTGTACTTTTTTTTTTTACAAAAAGTCGACATTATTTGGAAACACTCGTCATGAATCCTTTTGACATCCTTCCCTTCAATTATTTTTTCAACAACAAAATCTTCTCTATGGGATCATGTGTATTGCGAAAAAGAGGAGTAGGTCTATGGCACACAAATATTGAACGGGAGGGTAGCGCTTTTAGCATATACTTTATAAGAAGCAACCTCACATCTTTTCTTCCTACTTACTTGAATGTTATGACATTTTGGGGTATTTGTTTCGCATTCCATGGGCTTAATGAAAACTATACTAATGGGCCCCGTAACATAAAGGCTTGCGACCAATTACAAATTTGAAAGACAAATTCTGATTAGTTATTGGTCAGTCATTTGAACAAAAAGCCCATGCAACAGTGATGTTGATTGACCATTGCAATTTTGCGATTGATCGCAAACCTTTATGTTTCAGGCCCCGGGCTGCCATGTAAACCGTACTCTTAAAACATCAAAAACCCTTTTGATTTTGTTCATTGAATCCAAGAAAATATTTATAGACCAAAAGTATACAAAGCATAAAAAGCATACAAACAGCAAGTAATTCCTCATTTCAGTCATTTGCGGTAGCAATCTTGGACACCACGTTATAAAATACTAGCTGTTAAAAAAACAAGTTTTAACAAAATGATTGAAAATCATACTGCATTTGACCCATCATAAAACTCAGGGATGTCAAATCATCGAGAGACAGGTTTCGTGACATTTTATCGATTACTTTTCTTGTAATAATCCTTGGAATATTTAATGAGATTTTAACTTTTTTTTTTTTTTTTTTACAAAATTGGACCTCAACATTACTGTGTATGAGATGATTAATTAAGTACACAACAATGATCATTGTGTATCGCACATTTTAATCCACTACCAACTGCCATCACAGTTCCAGTAATAATGCATGATGCTTCTGGCAGAAGAAAAAAAATGTGGGTTAGCAATGTGTGATGCACAATGACCAGTGTTGTGTCCGGAATTGATTATCCGATTCGCACACATTTTCAGATTCAAATTTGTCCCAAGTAAAAATCTCATTAAACATTCCAAGGATTATTACAAGACAAGCGATAAATGAAATGTCACGCAACTTGTCTCTCAAAATTTTAACATCCCTTGACTTTATGTCTATTCCAGCTTGATGTGAGTTAAAACTAATTTTTAATAATTTTTCAAAAGTGTCAAAGTTTTTTTTAACACCTAGTATAATCAATATTGCTCAAGGGTGAGCGCTCGCCATCACCATAGATATCATTTTATACACCCCATAGATGCACAATCGGCAGGAAAAAGTATACCACCAGATAATCCTTCATAATCTCAAATTGTTCGTTATACAGGGAAAAAGCCTACCTGTCTTGGGCACGACGTAAAGCATCATGCAGGAAGTAGTTCTCTCGTGCATGAATGTGTGCAGAAGCCATGGGAATATAACATCACGTATCAATTTTCATTTAAACTAGTGTTCCCGCTTCCATCACCCTTTTGTAACATTCATGGGGAGATCTTTCTTGCACTGTTATAGAATTCCTCATCCCATCTGATTTCACTTTCGACGATTTTTTCTCATCTGCGTGATTGATCAATGGGATGTATGTTGGTGACAATGCGTACACATAGTCTCTAATTTTATTTTGCGCAAGTTTGATGCATACTGTGTATTAACGTTTGACTCTCTTCTCTAGAATCTCTTCAGGTATCAAAAGAGGAGATTTCGACATCCAATTGCATTATCTTTCATTACAGGCAATTTATCCCTCCTGCAAACAGCACATAGTTCTGTGAATTGACTTGATTTGGTAATGGTTTAAGAAGATTACTGTACTCAATATTTGGTTCCCCTTTGTGCCTGTATATTTTACTTTATTTCATTTCATTTAATTTTATTTCATCAAAAGGTTTTATTAAAAAGCAAACATCGTAGCCCAAAGGCTGAATTGGGTTTGATATAATCGTGACATACATGCAAGTTTGGCATAAAATTTACATAGGAAGCTTAATACTATTTAGAAACAAAACTTGCACAATATCCATGTTGTGTACAGTGACAGTGACTGCACATTTCACGCACATTATGCACATTATCATGAGATTCGTAATAAAAATGCACATTCATACGTGACTAGGCTTGGTACCAAGACTATGATTGTCTCATTTTGTTATCATGGTAATGCAGGTGAAAGAAAAACTCTGTTACACATATAATTTCATAGCCTATGCGTATGGGTGCATTGTATCTGTGTGCGTGTATGTGTGTGTGTGTGTGTGTGTGTGTGTGTGTGTGTTTATACCTGTGTATGTGTGCCTACATGTATTTTGATAAATTGATTTCATTCATTCATAACTGAGTACATCAATATACATTGTAGGATATAACATAATAGATTGGGCTAGAAATCGACGCAGTTGTATGTGTATGTAGGTAAACATGTTGTATCTGTAAAAAATAAAGTTATAGTATTAATTTTGGTAGCGAATATTGATTTGTTGATCACAGTTGGTGTACAAATCGGTGTCATTAGTCTTATGCCAAGGCTGTTTACTAATATCACATTGTCTAATATCAAACGTGCATTATACATTACTATGCACCGCTTGTAAAATATAGGTAATAAAAGAGCCACATCTTCATCCTGGACTTTTTATTACGTCGATGTACATCACAAAAGAAAAAAAATGAAAAGGTCGCGAGAGTGATGCAAATTTAGATGCAAAATACAAACTAATAAACACACCGCAGTGTTGTAGATTTAGACCATAATATCATGTATTAAAAGCACAAAACATTAAATATATACATTAGTTAATCCTATGTTGTCCCTTGTAGCGGCCATCTGAGAAGCACCCACACATTTTTTTTCCTATTTATTTGGATGCTATGACATTTTTGGTAGTTTTATCGCCTTCCACGGGCTCAACGATAACTATATTGCTGGTTGCCATGGAAATCGAATTCTGAAAACATCAAAAACCCTTTTGATTTTGTTCAGTGGATCCAAGAACATATTCATCGACCAAAACTATGACATTTTCATAGAAAGCATACACACAGGATGAAATTCCCCATTTCAATCCTTCGCGGCAGTGATCTCGGACGCCTCTTTATGTAAGCCAAAAAATACTCAAGGGCAAGCGTTCCACACCGACACCAACCAGCAGTATAGTTATCATCATACACCCCATAGATGCATAATCAGCAGGAAAAAGAAAAAGACATCAGGAATGTCGAGGTTAGGCATATATTCTATTTTATCTCTTCCATCATATGTCCATTTAAAAAAAAATGCCCGTTAAATTAATTAAAAATAGGATTATCTATTTGTGACAAAACAAATGAATAGCCTAATTATGAATATTTATTTCTCATGATTTTTTTTTCATTCTCATTTTGAAACATATAACCCTATGAGAAAATGAGGCCGTAGATGGCGTTTTGGTATTAAAGAAAACTGCTGAAAAGAACAATTCCCCAATAGTCTTTGCCCTGTTTCTGCACTTAGAACCCACGCTCGCAGTTCAACAGCCAAAACTATTACTGGCTGCGGAAAAGGTGGACAAATCATGCGCTCGTCTGATACTTTTCTAAGATTGTGTTTCGGAATACCAAAGAATTGCAAACGTGCAACATTGCAACGATAATCGTTTGGACATATTATCGAGAGTAATGTGTAAGTATACTATATTATCATTAGAATCAAACCATTTAAGCCTCCATCATCTCAAAATGTCCGTTGCACCAGGGAAATACCTAAATATGTCTTGGGCGCGACGCAAAACAACATGCATGAAATAGCTTTCTCGTGCATGTGTGCAGAAGTCACGGGAATGTTACGTCATGTGTTATCGCTTCCACCAACTTTTTATAACATTTATGGGGTGAGCTTTCGGCTGCTCCTATTGAATTCCTAATGTCATCTGATATCCCTTTTGATGATTTCTTCTCATCTGCGTGATTTGATCAATGGGATGTATGTTGGTGACAATGCGCACTCGGAGTCTCTTATTTTATTTCCTCAATTTTGACGCATACTATGTATTAACGTTTACTCTTTTCACTGGAATCCCTTCAGGAAACCAAATAGGAAATGTCAACAACCAATTGCATTATCTTTCATTAAATGTAGTTTTTCCTGCAAAGAACACATAGTTCGGTGGATTGAATTAAATTGGTAATGGAAGTGGTAATGCTAATGGTAATGGTAATTTTCATATTCTTTCATCATGATGAAGACTTTATACAGCCACCCTATGGAGTGAAGTATTCATGAGGTGTCATTTCAAGCTCGTCGATCAAAACATAGTCACCTTATTGCTGAATCAATTATCTTTCTCATAATTTTATATCATATTCTATTTTAAAAAAAAAAGTTTACGTGGACACAATAGCTCCCGTTTCAAATGTGAAAGATTAACATTCATATGTACGTCATGAATATGTAAAAAATGTTTTCATTAACCTGGAATAAAGCAAATCATGAATGAGTCTTATTTCCCGAGAACACCACGTATGGTGGTTGTTGTTAAAGTATATCATCTCTTTTCCTGCTCTTGCAGATGGTCTCCATTTGACGATCTTCATGTGGTTCTTCCTGCGCTTTCTGGCATCAAAAGAAGCAATACAAGTACGTGGGATCCCCTTAATAAAATCTCGCCAAAATTGAGATATCAATTTCACAGTTAAAAAAATTAATGCATGTGTACTTCTGCTTTCCCTGAACGTATTTTACAGTTTTCATCTGCATAATCAGGGGCCATATTCATGAAACATTACTAAACCTAGTTAGTGCATCGAAATGCATGCACTGTAGTAACCAACTAGGCTAGTAAGCTTTCATGAATATGGCCCCAGGAGGTTTCCGTTTAGCACAATACGTCTGTACAGTGTTTCATTAAAGAGTTTGTATGCCAGATAAAGTCTTGCTCTATGGGGTGTGTTCGTATCAATGATGAAACAAATCCACCACCGACACGTTGAAGATTAAGCATTCAGCAATACGGTCACTGTGTGCGAGTGTGTGTGCGCGTGTGTGTGAGTGTGTGTGTGTGTGTGTGTGCGTGTGTGGGTGAGTGTGTGTGTGCGTGTGTGTGAGTGTGTGTGCGTGTGTATGTGTGAGTGTGTATGTGTGCGTGCGTGTGTGTGTGCGTGAGTGTGCGTGTGTGCGTGAGTGTGTGTGTATGTGTGTCTGTGTGCGTGTTTGTGTGTGAGGGCGTAGGTTTTCCCGCCCAATTTCGTAAACTCAGCAGCCGAATTCACTATAGGTTCATTCAATTTAGAACGAAATTGAATGACGGTGTAGATCATCATTCAAAAAGCAAAATTTGTCGTTCAATTTAATTTTAGGAGCATGCGATTTCACACTTTTGTCATACAAAAATGTAGAACGGGCTTTCAATTCCAAAAACGTGCAAGGAGCATTCAAATTCGCGCCGGACAGTCTGCAGTAAGAATTCGGTTATTCAATTTAGTGAACAGGGGCATCGTTTTATCTTTATTGTTTTATCTCTGTTGTAAGTCATTGACTTACAACAGCGCTAAAACAGTTGTTAAACGGTATTCTGAACACCGTTTTAACAGTGTTGTAAGTCAGGAAAACCACGCCCACCGCAACCACTATAACCAATAGGAAATGTTGTTAGAGGTAGCATATAAGAAGTTTTAACCAATCCGATAGCTCCCTTGGGAAAAAGCGCGCGAAACGCGCTTTGCTTTAATATGCGCGTTTTAGCGCTAAATTTTGCGCTTGATATTCTGCATTGGCTTTTTTGCTTGTGTTAATGTTGTGTGCATGTTATGCGAGAGAATTAGAGAAAAAAAAAACAATTTGCTGAAGATAGTCATGGCAAAGGTTCGAAGAGGTGTGAATTTTCTTGCAGAAGAGGTTGAGCGATTAGTTGTTGAAGTTGTAGTGATAAAGATTCCCGCCATGACATAACTATACAAAGTTAAAACACCATCCACCCTGTTTTATCTCACAGGCATATATTTGCACATGGGCAGAGTTACAACAGAAGATAAAACAGCCGTCAGAATACCGTGTGACAGATATGGTTGTACTGTTTGCGCCAAAAGTTACGCGCGTGCGCACAAACTATGACAATGGCATGCGCAGGCAAAGGGAGAGAGATAAAAAAAAAGTTAAAACAGAGTTAAAACAATAGTTACAACAGAGATAAAACGGTGTTCAGAATACCGATTAGTTACAACAGACTTAAAACAGAGATAAAACGGTCTCAGAATACCACCCCAGGCATACATTTTTGACATTTGTGCAGTGGTTTTCATCTTACGCTAATTTGTCAATTTGTGTATTTCTGTTAGAATAATTATATGCACAGTTTCGCATGAAGAAAGGTGATGTGATTCATTAGCTTGTAGCTCTCAATACACCGATAACAGTCGTCAGAGAAGGTGGGCTATTTCTGACTTTTCCTATAAGTTCAACCATAAGCTACATACAGGGCCTGCACCATCCTGAGAGAGGTTGCAGTGCAGTGCATCGACACCATAACCCCTGCAAATGCACCCAGTAGTACAAAAATTCTCAAACATATAGAGTATGCCTAGATGCCTGAATCGCCAGGAAATCGACGGATGAAGCAGTGCACAACATTCACCATGATGAAAACAAGAGAGTATATGAAGAGTGATGAAAAAGATGAAAATGTATAAGAGATAAAAAAGAACATACATCTATTCTTAAAGATCAAATGAAAACAATGATATCAATCATATAAACCCCCGAAAATAAACTGTATGAAGCAACGTATATAAAATGAAATATAAAGAATAACAAAAGAAAAATATGAATGATCATGAAATAAAAACTATGAAATTAGAGATGAAACACATCGAAAGAAAAAGAAAAAGGAATGAAATGATATTCAAGAGAAATATAATAACATATGATGTGAAATTACAGAAAAGGATCGACGTCCCCCCCCCCCCCCCCCCCCAAAAAAAAAAAAGCCTCACGGGTCCAAAAAGAAAGGATGTGATTTTTTTTTAAATTGAATGACCAAAATGCGAAAGAGGTTGCCCATAGGCGAAAATGAATACGCAATTCGGCGATAATTCCCCTTCTAGTAAAACTTGGTGAAATTGAATGACAAATTACGAATTTCGAAATTGAATGTAAAAACTAGAAAATTAAGTGAAACAAAAATGAAATTGAATGAAAAAAGTTTGAAATTGAAGCGCGGGAGTGACAAGTGGGCCAAAAGTTCCCGAACATGAATGCATGCATGTTGATGAAATTGATTGCTGTTTTGACGAATTCGGCCGGGAAAACCTATTTTAGAACATTTAAAATGTAGTTGGACGGGCGATAGCAGTTTGGGTATGGGGGTTATGGGTTAGCGGTACCAGGTAAACGGATTAAAATCAAGGTTTGTGTGTATTGTGCCCGAAATAGTCCCCATTTAGTCGACTAGAATTGTGACGCACATACCAAGTAAGGTATTTCCACATTTTTCGTGTGTGGGATGGTATGTGTATGGGTGTAGATATCTGTCTGCATGGGGGTATGTGTATGTGCCTGTGTGTTTTGTGTATGTGTGTGTGGTGTACGTGCAGTTAACAAAAATAATGCTCCAAGAGAATAAAGACAGTGGAAACAGTCAATATTTTCAGGTAACACGGTCAAGTTTTTAGTTCTAACACATAAAAGTGGTGCAATACCAGAACAAACAAATCATAAACTGTTTCCCCTGCTTTCATATTATTCCCAGAAGGAGATAATGAAATTTGGCTTTAACTGTCTCGCTGTCTTTACTCTCGAACATTGTCAATTATTTTCATTTTGCCTTATTGGCACTCTCATAAGCATGATCGTATTTCGACATTTGTTTATATTACCACTCATCATCATGACATTTCTTTTTGTGATCAATATCATAGTACGCCCGATGACCATCGTCATTGTGCAGGGTTTTTTTTAAAATTATATTTATAAAACAATGAAACAGAGGGCAATGCAAAACCCACTGGCTAATCACTCAACACAAATACACGACTTCACATCTACACAATGTTCACATTCACGTGCGCACCCCCCCCCCCTACCCCACCCCACACACATACACATACACGATCACACAACCACCACTATCACCATGCACCCACATATAATACTCCGTATTTACACAGTTACGCACACACATTGCACACACCCACTTCAACATCCCCATCACGCACATACCAGCTCAACTCTCACCGCTAACACACGAACACGCACACAACCTAGCCCATACTAGCATCCTTATACGCCAGCACGCGCGCAACACACACACACGCACACACACACACACACACACACACACCTTACATACACATCACGGGCACAACCACACACGGCAATATTTTCTCTACCTTGAAGACAGGGACTGGTGGCAATTTGTGCAACTAGTTAACAGTTTGCCTGCACACATTGTCGCCAGTGAGGGTAAAAAAAGGGAACATCACCTGCAGCACAAATTATCGCCGGCGACAATTTTTGCAGGAGGCGACAATGTCTGGTGTCAGGTTTTGCAAAATTTTGCACAAATTGTTGCCGGCGACAATTTTTGCAGGGGCGACAATTTGTGTTGCAACAACATGCACGGTAAAAGTAAATTCGATGTGTTTATATTCGTAACATGTTTTGATATCTTACTATGTCTTCCACAGTCAGGTAATTCCAGGAAACATATATTATATATATTGCAACCACTTTGCATCTATTATTACAAATACCAAAGGTTGGATTAAAAATTCAGAAATAAGTATACCTATAATAGGGTACTTCTGGATGGTTTAAGCAGGGATGTGTTATGGAAGGATATGAATCAACTTTCTTTCTTTGAACCCATGCGTGGCACCGCCGAAGAAAAATGTCTTCTCAGCATGTGCTTTTCAGGTGTTTTAATAATAACGAACAGGATTGCGTAGCAACGGTTTCTCAGATAGAAGAAAAGAAATGTAGAGCCTTATTTCGCTTGTCCAGTTCTGTTGGATTGCATCAATACTTTTGTGACGAAAAGAGATATCAGCGAACAAAAATAAACAGTTTTTTCTACTAAAATATCTCACTTGCAAGCAATTGCGCGCAAACTCTGTTCATGAAAATAAACAGCTTAAGATATAATTTTGATAATGAGTGAATCCCAAATTTGCGGAAATCGGCGGAAATTGAAAAAAATTGTTAATTGTGCAAGTAAGAATATTATCTTATATTTTCGTTTGTGCATCATTCAACAAATATTTAGAAGAAAACTGAGTACAGGATCTTCAGTGGTGTTCTACGTAACTTTCTTGAAAATTGCACAAAAATATGATAAGAAACAAGGTCCTTAGTGCGTCAGTACTACGCACTGCTCAGACGGCGCTCCCGCTACGTGGACTTTGGGCATGTTCAAAGTCCACGTAGCGGAAAATTTGTCTCCGGAGAACATGCAGACTATGTTCTCGCTACGCTCTCAGTACGCTGCAGCGGTTCCCACTGCGTCATGGCCATTTTTCTTCGACGTAGCGAGAACTGCATGGACGTAGCGTTGGTGTAACGGGGTACTAGTTATTACACCATGGTCGAACAATCCACTGTATAAACACTACGAGACTGCTGACTGGGATTTTTTTCATGAATCTGTGTTGGATGATTGATGTAAAGACATTTAAATGTGTGCCCGGAGCAACAATAGAATGTACATGATAGAATGTTCAGAGTTGAATAACTGTTGCCATATTTACATGATAATAGATTGAAATGTGGTCGACTGTCTAATGAATTCCCATTTTACTCTGTGGGTAGTGAAGTCATTTTCTACCAACAATAATCTGCTCTCAAGCGCAAATTGCAATTACGAAGTGGCTTACTTTTCTTTTACAGCAGTGTTTCCGCTTCCACCAAACTTTTGAAATATTTATTGACGAGCTTTCTTCTGCTCCTATAGAATTCCTCATGCCATCTGATTTCACTTAAGATGATTTCTTCTCATCTGCGTGAGTGATCAATTGGATGTATGTTGGTGAAAATGCGTACACGGAGTCTCTAATGTTATTTTGCTCAAGTTTGATGCATACTATGTATTAACGATTTACTCTCTTCACTGGAATTCCTTCAGGTATCAAAACAGGAAATTTCAACATCCAACTGTATTATTTTTCATTAAAGGCAGACAGCACATAGTGCTGTGAATTGAATTGGTAATGGTTTAATTGGATACAACCACGGCACATCATAGTGACAGATCGCGGCTCGCAGAGAATTACGTGTAGAAACATTCATAAGGTACAATAATAAGCATCAATCGGGAATACAACCCAATAGAAATGTGTATACTTTCTGCTTAATTTTGGCTTTGGATCGCATTTGGCAACGAATGATACATATTACATGAATACTTATGAGTATATATGACTGTAGAATAAACTCACATTTTGATACAATAATATCATGAGCTTATAAAAACATACCATCTTCCATAAATGTACCATTGCAAATACATAGTTGAAGCTAAAAGTACACTTAGGTCAAATCATACAGATCAATTAAATTCACTCAATTGTCTTATTGGGAAAATAGGCAGTAAATCAAGTACATTTGTTTCAAATGCATGTTTACGGTATAATCAATAAAACGGTATAATACTGATTTGTGTTGTTAGACAGAAGTAGTACTTCAACCAAACACATTAATAAATGATTAGTGTCCTGTTTGTCATCGCTATTAAATCTGATATTGTAGTAAAAATGGTTATTGTTCTCGACCTTGTGGAAAGGCATAAATTATTTTTATAAACGTTCGAGCGAATATATTATGGAAAAGAGAAATGAGGAAGAAGTTCATACACACATACAAACTTTGATCAAATCTTCATGATTGATTTAATATCATTACCTCAAACGTTTGAATTTTGAATGAAATAAGTGTGTATTGATAGTAGGAGATGTATAGGCAATGTCATGAGCAGAGTACAAAAGCAAATTCATGTTAGTTTGAGTTACAAGGTGCACCAACGAATGGGACTTGGTTCTCAAAAGAACTTCAGGAAGTTTGTGTTGTCGTCTTGAAGTTGTGAAAGTTGTGAAAGTAGGAGGATAGTTTCTTAATTCCTCGGTGTTTTCAACTGTAACACACTGTTTGCATATCCTATCGATCATCATCCTGAAGACTTTATACACCCACCCTATAGTATGCAAATATTTCATGACCATGAGGGATCTTGTGGAATCTATTTGCACCGAGGTTAAGTGGAGGGCGTGCGATACTATAATGGTACTGCACGCCCTCCACTTCACCGAGGGGACCAATAGATTCCACAAAGTTCCCGAATAAAAGTCATGAAATATTTGTTTTATATCCTTCATTAATATATTCTTTGTTCATTAATTTAATCCTTACCATGGACCTTATAATATAGTGCCCATGCTCTAAGCTCCAAACACAGGAGCCCGATTCAGATGTCTTGTTATTTCCTGCGGCTTGAGCAAACCAACAGAAATTCAAGTTGCACCTCGGCCGCAACACCGCGGGTGTTCAGGCAGCGCGCCCAATGATGTTCCGCTAAAACGTCAAAAGACAGCTGGAAAGAAATGTATCGCGTAGATTTTGCGTAAGTGTCGCGCATTTACCTGGGATGAATAGATGAAAATTATATCGATCACCGATAGCCCAGATATCGTTGTTCAGAGGGAAAAATAAGACTTTTTTTGACATGACGTCACGAAATAGTACTTTTCTTCCCTCTGAGCTCTCTTCCTTCAAATATTTCATCTATTTGTGGTCATGTGACACACTTTCAACCAATCGACGAACTACAATATATTAATGAGGGATATAAAATTAAGTATTCTCGATGTGTCATTTCAAGCTCGTCGATCAAAACATAGTCACCTTGCTGCTAAATCAATCATCTTTCTCATAATTATAATTAATATTTCAATAAAAATAATAGGTACCCCCCCCCCCCAAAAAAAAAAAAAAAACATAAAGTATTAGGATCAAATAAGAAACACTGGTGTTTGTTATTTGATATTTGGTATTCTCCAAAACAGATACCAATAGATTAGGTCTTTCTCATGAATATGTAAACATTATCTTCATTGACCCGAAAGAAAGCAAATCATGAATGAGTCTTATTTCCCGAGAACACCACGTTATATCATAAGGTTGTTGCTTTTCTTCAATTCATTGTTTGTTAAAGTACATCTTCTCTTTCCATGCGATTGCAGATGGTCTCCATTCGACGATCTTTCGCCATGACGATCATCATTTGGTTCTTCCTCGACTTTGAGGCCTCAACATAAGCAATACAAGTACGTGAAGGTCGTACGGCTAATATTCCATTTATCTTAGATCGTTCATTCCTGGCATCGTTTCAAGTCCAAGTAGGATTCAAGCGTCCTTTCTACGATTCTGCTCTTGATGGAATAAATGAGGCTGGACTCACTGAAGATCAACATGGTAGGTTTAGCGTACAACTACAGGAGAGCCCTGAGGACACCACGACTATTACCGCATCGGTCGTTATAGAGAATGTGCTAAGAACCGACGAGGATACTTACATATGCACAAGCAATATAGGTGAAGGTCTGTTTCTCAGAGAGCGATTAACTGTTCAGTATCCACCGGGTAAGGTGGTGTGCACAAACGAATCAGAAAGCGTGCCTGTATTTGAAGGGTGGGCTCAGCTTATCTGTACCGCCGCTTTAGGGAATATCGAAGGATTCATTGAATGCTATCAAAATAGTGTGAAGATCCCATATTGTAGCAAAGTGAACGATGGAATCAATTTAAAAGGTATCTTCTGGATTAAACGGTCCCTACCAGGGGTTTGCTGTTCCTCTACTAATGACGAGCCAAAGCAATCAGAAGACTGTGGAGACTTCACGTGGGACCCCGTTGAAATAGTCCCAGAAACTGACTGTCTCTCTAGCACAACCACATCACTCAGTCAACCCAAGGAGATCCTCACGACTGGTGACCAAGCTCAGTCAGGCACGGAAAGCTCACTCGAGCCCGCATTCACCGAGTATAAAGTGAGTGGTGGAGGACAGTCGAAGTGTAGTCTGCAGCTTCGGAACGTATTTATAGCGTTGACGGTTGTCCTGTCCTGTGTTTGGATGGTTTTGTGTATTTCTATTTGTTACCTTAGAAAAGCACATGGTAAGAAATAAAAGAAATAAGTGATGAAAAACGAAATTTTGTGAGAACTCCATATTGTAGCAAAGCGAATGATGGAACCACATTAGAATGTACATTCTGCCATCCGCACGCTGATCCTCTACTAGTCATGCTGGTGACGAGACAAAGCAGTTAGAAGACTGTGGAGACTACAGCCTAATTTCCACATCGTTAAAATCAAAGCATTTCTTGATATTACGGAATTGAATTCAGTTGACTATAGGTTAACTGATAATTTGATGGCTAGAAACTAATCACAAACTGCATTTACATTTCCATTGACAACTGTATGAAGATTTTCATGATTTTCGTCTGATGATATGATGTTAATATCATCAGAAATTAGGAAAAAAATATTATATAGATGTTGCTATATAATTCACATGCGGAATAGTCAATGTTACGTTTGCTTTCTAATATTTATGGCTTCGTTGAAGATGTATCATTGTTGAAGTTACTTTTCTAATTTAAAGTGGAGATGTGGACAATCGGGAGATGACCAATAGCCACATAGTATGTCAAATCACTTGTTGTCCATAGGTCGAATTCATTCGTGGTGGATATAGGTTTCGGTGCCTTTAGTACTTCTAGATGGCTTATATATGTGTGGTAAAAAAAGAAAGTTATCATGTAAGGAATTTATAACAATTTTGTACATTGTTGTTCTTCATGTACTGTACGATATTGAAAGCTCCAAGTAGAAATATTAATTTGCGAAATGTAGATTTCTATTACGGAAATTTTGTAATCAAGAGAATATATCTTGAAACTAAATTACCAAGCCGGAAGAGTTGAATTGAGTAAATGTTTAATGAATCCATTAGACAGATTTCCTTTCATGGAAAATTTAGATGCAAAATACGAAGAGAATGAGTCTTATTTGCCGAGAATAAAACGAGCTCTTTGCTTTTCTTCAATTTATTGTAAGTATTGTTACAGTAGGCACATCTTCTCTTTTAATGCTCTAGCTTGCAGACAGTCTTTTCGCCATGGCGATTATCATGTGGTTCTTCCTTGGTTTTCTGGCATCAACAGAAGCAATACAAGTACGTGAAGGTCGTAAGGCTTATATTCCATTTACCTTAGATCGTTCATTCCTGGCATCGTTTAAAATCCAAGTCGGTAACAGGCATCTTTTCTACCATTCTGCTCTTGATGGAATAAACGAAGCTGGGCTCACTGAAGACCAACATGGAAGGTTTAGCGTAAAACTATTGGAGAGCCCTGAGGACACCACGACTATTACTGCATCGGTCGTTATAGAGAATGTGCTAAGAACCGACGAGGATACTTACATATGCACAAGCAATATAGGTGAAGGTCTGTTTCTCAGAAAACGATTAACTGTTCAGTATCCGCCGGGAAAGGCGGTGTGCATAAACAAGTCAGAGAGCGTGCCTGTATTTGAAGGGTGGACTCAGCTCATATGTATCGCCGCGAAAGGGAATATCGAAGGATTAATTGAATGCTATCAAAACTGTGTGAAGATCCCATACTGTAGCATAGAGAATGATGGAACCAATTTAAAAGGTGTCTTCTGGATCAAACGGTCCCTACCAGGAGTATGCTGTTCCTCTTCTAATGACGAGCCAAAGCGGCCAGAAGACTGTGGAGACTTCACTTGGGACCCCGTTGAAATAATCCCAGAAACAGATTGTCCCTCTAGCACAACCACATCACCCAGCCAACTCAGGGAGATCCTCAGTACGGGTGGCCAACTTCAGTCAAGTACGGAAAGCTCACTCGAGCTCGCATTCACCGGGTATACCGTGAGCGGCGCAGGGCAGTCGAAGTGTGGTGACAGTGTGCAGCTTCGGAACGTATTTATAGCGTTGACGGTCGTCCTGTCCTGTGTTTGCATGGCTTTGTATATTTTTATTTGTAACCTTTCAAAAAAAAACCATGATAACAAAAATAAGTGATGAAGAAACGAAATTCCATATTGTAGCAAATATAAGGATGGAACCACGTTAGAATATCTCTTGTGGATTAACCAGTTCATACCAATGTTATGCTAGCTCTACTAGTCATGGTAGTGACGAGCCAAAACAGTCAGAAGACTGTGACATTAATTTGGGATCTCGCAAAAATTGAGATATCAATTTCACAGTTAAAGAAATTAATGCATCTTCTGTTTTTTTTTTTTTTTATCTTTGTTATCAGGAGGTTTCCATAAAGCACAATACGTTTATACAAGTTTCATCCCAGAGTTTGTATGCCAGATAAATTTCTTCTCCATGGGGTGTGTTCATATCAATAATGAAACAAATTCGCCATCGACACGTTGAAGATTAAGTGTTCAGCGATACGGTCACTATGTTGAAAGTATGTTTATGAAGTGTTTGCACAAGCAATGTTACCGGAAGTAAAATAGGAAAGATTGAGTGACAATGCAAACATGATAAAAGTCAAGTCGATTTGTTCATATTTCTAACATATTGTGATATCTTACTATGCCTTCTCCGATGTGGACATTCCAGAAAAGGTTATTTTTGTAGCTGTATTCCGGGAAACATTGTATAGTCGAGCATGAGTGAAATAATTCTGCTCATGCAGCCTAATTTCCACATCGTTCACGTAAAAGCATTACTTGATATCACGGAAATTCATTCTGTTTACTAAAGATTGACTAATAATTTGATGACAAGAAACCGTTCACAAACTGTATTAACATTACCATTGACAACAGTATGAAGTTTTCAAGTTTTTTGTCTAAATATATGATGTCAGCATGAAGAATAACTGATAATATAGAATTTTGGTTGCTCTAGTTCACATACGAAATATTTAATGTTACGTTTGCTTGGTAATCTTGGTGGCTTTCGTGAGGATGTATCATTGTTGACGTTTTTGTGATTTAAAGTGGAGATGTGGAAACTGGGAAGATAATCATTAGACACAAAATATAGTAACTAACTTGTTGTCCGTAAGTCGAATTCATTCGTGAATGCATTGTCAATGATGGCTACGATGTCGTGTTTGTTTTCTTGTAAAATGTCACTTTAATATTTACGTTTACCATTTTTAATAACCAAGGTCAGGGTATTTCTCTATCTTTTATAATTTCCTTCATATTGCACATCAAAATTTGTTGATTTATATTTACAGTACAATTGGTGCTTTTTCCCGATGGATTTAAGGATCCCTTACGTTATCCACGGTTTTTTAGCTACATTTTTCTTGTTCATAGACTTTTGTGTGAACACAGGGGCATGTTTATCACAAACATTTTTAAACATATCAAAGAGGTTAGCATAACACTTGTAAATGTCTTTTTCTTTGAGTTCAAGATCCCATCTGATTTCGGCCAGATCTTCATGAAACTTTTCAATGTTGTAATTCTTCAAGGTACGACTTGTTACTTTCTTTTGGTAACCTGTGTTTCCAGATTTACAATTTTCAAAAATCACAAATATAAGAAAGTGGTCAGATACATCCGTTTCTAGAACACCCGCATGGATAGTATAAGCACTGAAATTGGTTTAGGCATGATCAATTTCTGATAATGCCGTTCGTAATATGCCGGTCTGAGCCCTGAATTCAAATTGCAACAGTAAGACTAAATCAAAAAGTTCCGACATGGCACCTATATGGGGATAAAGAACAACTATTCAGCTTTTACCTCATATAAATCATGAGCTAGTTAAAGTGTCATGCGATAGGTTTAAAAGCCCCGACATTTCTGGAAGAGTTATGGCCATTTTCAGTAAATCTTGGGAATACCGTGCGAGATATGCCTGTTTGAGCCCGGATTTCAAAATGAAACAGTAAGATCTAGACAAAAAGTTTTGACATGCCATCTATTTGAGATTGTAGATCAACTAATTAGCTTTTATGTGATATAAATCATAAGTTAGTTTAAGTGTCATACGATAGTTTAAAAGGTATTAACATTGTTAAAGGAGTTACGACTTTTTTCTGTTTATCCTGTGAATGCTGTGCTGTGCATAAATTGACCGAAACGCCGGTTTGAGCCCATATTTCAAATTGGAACAGTAAGATCCAGTCAAAGTGTTCCGACATGCCACCTATATGAGAGTGTAGAGCAATTATTCAGCTTTTACCCGATATAAATCATTAGTTAGTTTCAGTGTCAAATGATAGTGGTAAAAGCCCTGGATTTTAATAAGGATTACGCGCCTTTTTCTTTAGGACATTGCCGATACGCCGCTTATATCGTTTTCCAAGTTGGGTTTGTTCATCATCTCTACGGAAGAAGAAGATTGTTTTTGCGTTTTTTATGTATCAAGTAAAGACATAAATAGATCCTTTAAATGATCCAGCTTCGTTTTTCTTATAAGTGCCACGTAATGTATTTTTTTATTCCACTTCTTGTCTCTTTATTTTACACTTTGTTCTCACTCGTAGCAGACGACGGAAGTCTTAATGGTCGCGGACCGGAAGTCTTATTGGTCGCCAAGACGAGATATAGAATCTCGCTTTCTCCCCTTCTCATACCCTAGAAGTCGAGAAGACGAGATTCGGAATCTCGCTTTCTCACCTTCACATACCCGAGAAGACGGGAAGACGAGATTTGGAATCTCGCTTTCTCATCTTCACATACCCGAGAAGTCGAGAAGACGAGATTCGGAATCTCGCTTTCTCATCTTCACATACCCGAGAAGTGGAGAATACGAGATTTGGAATCTCGCCTTCTCATCTGCTCATTACGGAATGTAAAGGAGGATGCTGGGGGGTAAGGGTGATCGTAAGGGGGTGCTGGGGATTAGGGCGATAGTGAAGGGGTGTGGGTCCCCACAGGTCTCGCACCGGACTAGGGCTCTCACGCAGACTCACGCTGACTAAAGACCAGTCCTCACACCAATATCCAGGGACGGTGACGACGCTGCCGGGGGAAGCAGAGAAGTGCCGTCACGCGCACTGAAGCACGGACGCCCCCTTTTGTTCTCTGCTATATAGTATATCGCCGTACGCACCCCTCACATCACTTCCCCACTTAAAAAGATCATCGTCCCTGATGACCAGGAGTAACGTACTATGCTTTGATTGTCAAGTAACTTTTCCTTTCATCTGTGCACTTGTAATTTCACGTATACTCCTTAACAAACGCAGAAGCGCCAAAAATTCACAGGTGTGATATACCAGAAAAGCCGTCATTGCTATGATTCAATCCACATATCGTGGGTCCCTTGCCTTAAACTAACAACTTCCGGAAATCAACAATACGATGGTCAGGAGAAAATCAGTACAAATATGAATCAGCATACCTCCTGAGAGGTACACCTCTGTTCGTTCTCATAGGATACCTCCCGGGCTCCGACTCTGAATCTCCCGAGGATATGGAACTAGCCAAACTCAACACTTCTAAACTACTGTCCTGTCGCCCAGAGGAAGGTGCTGGCTCAACTGGCATCTCATACTCATCACTAGAGTTTCGTCCGGAATGCGTTTCTGATGGGGGCAGTCCACCACCACCCACATGAAAACCTTGTGTGGCTGCCATGGGGCGGAGTACAAGTCCATGGGGGGCTGAGATATCAGACGATGTCCCATCTTCGCTGGAGGAACTACCTGAAGCTTCCAGGCTTCCTTCCGGCAGCCAGGGACAGTGTTTCAGCTGCGTGCGATGCAGGACCCTTTCTCTACCAAGGTGATTGCGAACGACATAGACGGGTTGTCCATCAAACGGTTGCTTCAAGACCATGTAGGGTTCTGGTTCCCAGTAGTCAGCGATCTTAGTTCTGCCCTTCAGTCCATGGCGTCTCACCAGAACATATTGTCCAACACCAAGAGGCTTCTCAAAAACCTTCCGGGCCTGTAATGCTCGCCTCGCGACAGCCGCCAACTCTGCGTTCTTCGTTGCAATTGCCCTTGCAGTCTTCAGCCGCATCTGATGCTCCTGAACATAGGACTTGACACCTCTGTGATGTTTGTCCTGCCCTTCCCCACTTAGGTTCAGGCTGTGTGGGAACCTTCCATTTCTGCCAAACATCAGGAAGAAAGGCTCCACTCCAGTACTCGAGTGAACAGTGTTATTGCATGCGAACAGTAACGAAGGGAGGAAGACGGTCCATCTGTGCTTCTTCTTTTCAGGCAAGGATCCTAGCATATTGTGCAAGGTGCGATTCATGCGCTCACACTGTCCATTGCCCGAAGGATGGTAGGGTGTCGTGTGGCTCCTCTGGATGCCGTACATCTCACAGAGTTCGTCAACAATCTTCGACTCGAAACAGCGTCCCTGATCTGAATGCAGACGTAATGGACACCCGTATGGGGTAATCACATACTTCACCAAAGCCTTGGCGACCGTCGAAGCACGTTGGTCACGAGTAGGTATGGCCCACGCAAACTTGGTAAAGACGTCGGTGACAATCAGCAAATCCTCATAACCATCGCTAGACGGCTCTAGCACAGTAAAGTCAACTGCAATGACTTCCATAGGCGCTGTCGCTGATAATGTGGAGTGCGGAGGGTTGACACGATGGGTGGGGCGTTTGCTAACAGCACACCGTTGACACTTCCTACACCACTCCTTTACTGTCTTCTCCATCGAATTCCAGTAGAAGCGATCGGCTAATAGACGGTAGACGCGCTTCACCCCAAAGTGACCTGCCTCATCATGGAATCTGGTGAGAGCTTCTTCCTGCAAAGCTGGGGGAAGGACAACCTGGTGATACACTGCTCCATCCTTTGGGGACTGTATCCTGCGGACAAGAACCCCTTCCCGTACACTCAGCTTCTTCCACTCGCGAAGAAGGCGCAGTGATGCAGCAGAGCAATGGCCCCTCTCTTCCCTTGTCGGCCGTACACCCTTGGCTACAAACTCTGTAACTTGCCGCAGATCGCCATCACGCTCTTGCTGTTCCCGCAGCATGTCTGCAGTATACCCCGGAAATGTGCTAGTTCCCCCTTCTCGGCAAACTCCAATCCGGCAGCTAAGTGTTGCAGGGATATCCACACCTTGAGTGCACACTGCATGAACAGCCTGTACAGTACTGCCATCCGCAGTATCTGGGGTGCCATCTTCGGGTTGGCGGGTAGGTGTGAGTCTGGATAGGACATCTGGCCCTTGGTTCTCCTTCCCGGGGCGGTACTGCAACTCATAGTCAAAGGCACTCAATTTCTGTACCCATCGTAGCTCAGTACATCCCAGATTGGCCTTCTCCAAAAACAACAGAGGATGGTGGTCCGTTACAATGGTACATTTGTTTTCGAGGAGATAATCTTTGAAGGCTTCTGTCACTGCCCATGTGACGGCGAGCAGCTCTAACTTAAAGCTTAACTCTAACTCTGCAGGACGTAGGGTTCGTGAAGCATATGCTATGACACGGTTACCTCCTTCTCCATCTGGCTGCATCAGAATGGCCCCTAGGCCCATTGTGCTGGCATCCGTCTCCACACGAAAGGGCTTCTGAAAGTCTGCATACGCCAGGATCGGGGCATCTGTGAGACAATGGATCAACTTCCTAAAAGCTGCCTCTGCTTCCTCATCCATGACCACCCTTCGTGACCCAGGAACTGTCCCCTTCTTGCCCTTCCTCTTCCCATCTGGGCTGGCTTGGAGGAACCGGAAGAGAGGTCTTGCAATTGAGGCGTACCCCTCAATGAACCGCCTGAAGAACCCTGAAAATCCTAGAAATGCACGGACCTCCCGAACTGTTCCTGGCAGTGGCCACTTCTTGATGATAGAGATCTTCTCCGGGTCCACAGAAACTCCAGCCATTGAGACACGGTGACCTAGATACTGAACCTCTTGCTGCAGCAGGTGGCATTTAGATGGCTTAAGCTTCAAGCCATACTCCTTGAGTCGGGTGAACACCATGTCCAGCTTCTCCAGATGGGACGTGAAGTCCTGAGAGAATACGATGATATCGTCAAGATAGATGAGAACACTTGAGAAGCACAGGTCTCCAAGGCATCTCTGCATGAGCCTTTGAAATGTGGCGGGTGCGTTGTTGAGACCAAAGGGGAGTCGGGTGTACTCGTAAAGCCCAAAGGGTACAGCGAACGCCGTCTTCTCCATATCGTCTGGATGTACTGCTACCTGGTAGTAACCACTTGTTAGGTCAAATACTGAGAAGTATCGGGCACCTCCTAGGGCCTGTAGTGATTCCTCTATCCTAGGAAGTGGGAAGGAGTCCCGTTGAGTCAGACTGTTCAAGTGGCGGTAATCCACGCACAGTCTAATACTTGAGTCTTTCTTTCTTACCACCACCACAGGGGAGGCCCAGGGACTTTGGCTCTCACGGACCACTCCTCCTTGGATCAAGTCCTGAATGTGATTGCGCACTGCTTGGTACTGGGCAGGTGGCAATGGACGATGTCTCGCACGAAATGGTGTAGCGTTGCCGGTCTCTATCCGGTGTGTCACCTTGTCGGTAAACCCAAGGTCCTGGTCATGGGCAGAGAAAACACCACTATGTGTGTCCAACAAATGTTCTAGTCCCTTGGTTTCATCCTGACTCAAAAACTTCCAGTCAACATCAACAGGAACTGTACCTCGAATGATTTCACCCACAGGGTCCACGCGGTCGACATCTCTGATGACGGCTGCATTGTAGAGGGTGCCGAGATGTACAGCCTTAGGGATCACAACATTCTCTGTGTTCTCGTTGCAGATGACTACAGGAAAACGTCCTTCCTCTACTCGGACAAGGCAGGACTGGACTGTAACCCCTGCTGGCAAGCCCGAAATCCTGTCAGGTTCCAGGAGGCCTTCAAACGGATCCCCTGTCGGACCAGTTGGGCTGCGAGCCTCAAGTAACACCGCCTGTCGAGCACTCACCACGAAACAGTCACTATGTCGAAGGCTTGCCCCCCCCCCCCCCCCCAAGGGTACTCTTGCGGTTCCACTGCAGCCTCTCGTCAACAGCCTGGAATGCTTCTTGCCAAGCAGGGCTGGTCTCTGGCCATTGTATCTTCTGCAAATGGTCATTTCCTTCGCTCTTAACCAACTGCTCCCAACAGTCTTTCAGCACGTTCATACCTAGAATCCCCCTCATTGTGTCCTGACCCCGCTCCCGGGCAACCTTGTCCTTTATCACCAGTACCACCCTCGACTCAACAACCTGCCCTAGTGCAACGACGTCCGTTTCAAAACACCCCACATAGGGTATAGATTCTCCGCTAGCTGACACCACTGTAAATGTGGAGGGGATTCCTTTCACCACAAATCCTGCCGGCCTTAACTGGTCATTGAAAAACGTCTCTCCAACTGTGGTGACCTGAGACCCTGGGTCCAACAGACAGGGGACCACGATGTTCCCAAACCTCACGCTGACAGTATAACACTCGCCGACAGCCCTTGACAGAAACCTTTCCATTACATCATGTCCCGCCACAGCACTGATCTCTGACATCCGGCCAGTTACAGCAGTTTGACCTTGTTGCTGTTGTTGAGAGTCGTTACCCGAAGGTCCTCTCCCAGGAGGCCTAGTATGAAGAGGAGGTACTCCCATCTGTGGTGCATCTCCCACTCCCTGAAGCCTGGGATCCAGCACTCGTCCATCCTCCGATGTCCCTAAATGGGGTGGTGATGGGGCTGGATGACCATAAGGATTACGCTGGTCCTGCAAGACTCTGGGGTCATGATAGTATTCTCCTGCATAGCCCAATGTAGGGTCAGGTCCCCTCGCATCTTGCGCCGACCGACCTCCAAAACTCCCTGAACTCCAACCCTGGCTTCTATGGGGGCACTCTCGCTTGAGGTGGCCAAAAGCTCCACAGTGGTAACATGGGCCCCTATTTCGATTCTGAACGATCGGCCGCTGTCCAGGTTGACCTGGTTGACCCGGGGGCGGGCAGAGCGATTGCGTCAAGTCCTTCACGGCGCCAACCACGCGGTCAGCTATGTCCCTGATTGCGTGCAGGACATCTGGACTAGCAGCCGGGGGTTCGACCCTCGTCTGCACTGCAGACTGGTGGGCATTACCTGGAGAGATGGACCTACGCCTAGCTTCTTCCTGTTGCTCCCTCTTAATAGTAAACTCTCTCATTTCTCGGAATGATATTGATGGTTTGAGTTCGTGCATATCACGAAGGGTATTCCGCAAGTAGAGGTCGTTGATACCTTCGAGGAATTGCTCCGCCAGGGTAGACTCTGGGTTGGCGGACAACCTTGGGTCCTTGGCGGTGAGGCGCTGGAACCTCTTCTCTAAGTCCACCGCATATTCCCGAACACCCTCCTGACGCTTTTGCCTCCGCTCCAGGAAGAGGCGCTGTAGCTCCCCGACTGGGACGTGGTCGCTGTAGGAAGCCTCTAAGAACTGAAGGAGCTCTTCAATCTTCCTACCCTCCTTAATAAGTGACTTAATCTCCGCTTTGGGGCCCTCCTTGAGGTAATCTAGAAGGAATGCTCCTTGTTGCTCCTCTGGGATGGCGTACCTCACAAATGCACCCCTCATAGCGCTAACGAAATCGGAAACCTCCCCAACTTGTCCGGCGAAGCTAGGCGGTCGCTTCTCTGGTGCTAAGACTAGCTGTGTCTGAGGGCGAACTGCAAGGTCCTTTAATAGGGAATGGATTTCGCTGGCTTCTTGGTTCTTTTCCTTCGATGGAATAAGGGGACGGTATTCGACATCTTCCCACTTCCCTACGGGGTGAATCTTCCCATCTATAGCAGGTATTACCACGTCTTTACCATTATTATCCACACCAAGTAATCCCTTAGCGGATGGATACTTATATTGGAGTACCTCTAAGCTAAGATCCCCATCTGTACTAATTAAGGGAAACTTAGATACCTCCTCCCCACTTCTAACCTCCACATACAATGCCATCATACATCCGTATCACTTCAACCCAAAATAAGAAAAAGCAGGTCACTTCCAATTTTAATTTACCATACGCAGATTCAAATTCGTAATGCAAAACTACTAGTTTAAGCTACATCGACCTATCAAAAACAAATACATACAATCACACGGTCAAACTCAGTTATCCTAGCTCTCGTGACAATTCTGCATTATTAGCCAGATCGATTATACATTCACAAATCTTAAAATGCAATATGAAACCGCATGCACGAAATACATCAGTGTATCATGAGAACAATATACTCAAATCCGCCTCTAGTCCGGTCGTCTGCAGCATCCCATCCTCGTCGCCAGTTGTAAAGGAGGATGCTGGGGGGTAAGGGTGATCGTAAGGGGGTGCTGGGGATTAGGGCGATAGTGAAGGGGTGTGGGTCCCCACAGGTCTCGCACCGGACTAGGGCTCTCACGCAGACTCACGCTGACTAAAGACCAGTCCTCACACCAATATCCAGGGACGGTGACGACGCTGCCGGGGGAAGCAGAGAAGTGCCGTCACGCGCACTGAAGCACGGACGCCCCCTTTTGTTCTCTGCTATATAGTATATCGCCGTACGCACCCCTCACAGGAAGCTTAGAAGTGCCCCCAGAAGACGAGATAATTTAGGACCTGAAGACGAGAAGACGAGACGAGAAGACGAGAAAAAGAGTCAAGAAGACAAAAAGACAAGATCTTGGATCTCGTCAAGTCGACTTCTGTAGGACGAGAAGACAAAAAGACAAGATCCTGAGAAGACGAGAAGACGAGAAAAAAGAGTCAAGAAGACACAAAGACAAGATCTTGGATCTCGTCAAGTCGACTTCTGTAAGACGAAAAGACAAAGAGATGAGATCCTGGATCTCGTCAAGTCGACTTCTGTAAGACGAAAAGACAGAAAGACAAGATCCTTTATCTCGTCAAGTCGATGAGAAGACAAAAAGACGAGATCTTGGATCTCGTCAAGTCGACTTCTGTAAGACAAGAAGACAAGAAGACAAGATCTTGTATCTCGTCAAGTCGACTTCTGTAAGACAAGAAGACAAAAAGACAAGAACCAAGGATCTCGGCAAGTCGACTTCTGTACGGGCGAGAAAACAAGATGACAAGATCCTGGATCTCGTCAAGTCGACTTGATGAGGATGGGAAGGCAAGAAGACGAATTCGAGATCGTCGTTCTATACGACCGACTCTAGGCTATATATAGGCAAGGGTGTTTGTCTATTGTGATCAGGCTTGACGCAACGTTTCATATTCACACTCATAGCATCGTTAAAACTTGTATAAAATCTACCAGTTGGTGTGATGGCTGAAACTGATAAGGTTTGGGCCTGATCTGGCGAGGGTCAAAGGTCAATGAATAAAATATACACCCTACAAAATGTAGTTTAATGCAAAAAAATAACAAAGTACTCAAACAGCAATAATTGCAGAATGCGATAAAGCGGAGGCATACCAGTCGACTGCGCGCAGTCGAATTTTTCTATTTTTTATTTATTTTTTTATTTCTTTTATTATTATTATTATTTTTTTTTTTTTGGGGGGGGGGAGATGTCTTTATGAGATGACAAAAAAAATTAATGTGTGAGCGCAGTTGGTTTCATCGTGGATAATTTCTACATTTTATAAGAGAATACATTAAAAACTTGCAATTGCTAGGGTTCAGATTTGTGTATAAATTTTGATGATAATTGTCATACAATTGTTATATTTCAGCATCAAATGCTTTGACTCAGGCTAATACTATGCTAAGATTTCTGAAGCTGTTTGAGAAGGTACATGTATGGTTGCATTGTATTTTGTTATGTACAATTAGGTGTTTGAGAATTTGTTGAAGGCTGACGAATCTTGCCCCATTTTTGTCATTTATGAAAAAAGACCCAGAATTTTGTCATCTCTAGTTATTGTTCATGTTGAGGCTATTTAATACAGTTTTATATGGTGACAAACAAAATAAACATGTGAGTGTTTGTTTTCATTGTTGATTACTGCTGTGTGGAAATTTGTAAATTACATTTTGTGTCGTTGTGGTGTGATTATGTGAAAAGGAACAGGGAACGACATACTTACTAGGCTTTAGACCTTTTGTATTGAAATTATGATGAATTTCATCATGCATCCCAAGCGCAGCAGAACGTATTTTGATTTGGGGGGCAAAGTGAAAAAATGACACTTTCATGATGAAATCGAGCTAAATCGAGCTGGGTTTTTTGACGATATAATTATTCTTTTCAAAATATGTCTAATTTCCAGTGTCTACAAATGCGTTTCCTCGAATGGGTGCGTTGAGCTAGTCTTGGAGGCCAGACTTGATTTTCTCCCCGTCATAGTTCTCGAGCGGGACTATAATAAAACATGCAATTTCTTCAAAACTACACACACTCATACACACACGTACATACATATACGCTGCTTGATTCTGCTGTTTTATCTGATAGGATTTCACACACACACACACACACACACACACATTATACACACACTCACCACGCACATACACACACGCACGCACACATACACATAGGCACATGCATGCACACACACGCACAAAACACACACATACACATACACACATACATACACAAACACACACACAAAACCCGCACTCACACAATTTCTTCAAAACCACACACACTCGCACACATACATACGCTGCTTGATTATGCTGTTTATCTGATAGGACTTCACACACACACACACACACACACACACACACACACACACCACTCACATACACACACGCACACATACACATTTGATTTGTAGCTTTAACTCTCCTTTTTTTTATTAAAGACAAGTTTTTCTTCGGTTCGACTTTCACTTTAAGGCTCTCAAATACCCCAGCCAATGTACGGATTGGCGGGATTTGTTTGTGTGTGTGTGTGTCTGTGTGTGTGGGTATGTCTGTCTTTGTGTGTGTGCGGGTTTTGTGTGTGTGTATGTGTTTGTGTGTGTGTATGTTTATGTGAGGGTGTATGTGTATGTGTGTGAGTATATATGTGTATGTGTATGTGCGTATGTGTGTGTGCATGTGTGTATGTGTGTGTTTGTGTGAAGTCCCATCAGATAAAACAGCAGAATCAAGCAGCGTATACTGTATGTATGTACGTGTGTGAATGTATGTGTGTGAGTGTGTGAGGTTTTGAAGATATTGTGTGTGTGCGTGCGGGTTTTTTGTGTGTGCGTGTGTGTGTATGTGTGTGTGTGCGTGTGTGTGCGTGTGTGTGTGAGTGGGTATATGTAAGTATGTACATGTGCGTATGTGTGTGTGCGTGTGTGTGTGTGTGTGTGTGTTCGTGGTGTGTGTGTGTGTGTGTGTGTGTATATGTGTGTGTGTGTGTGTGTGTGTGTGAAGTCCTATCAGACATGTCAGATAAAACAGCATAATCAAGCAGCGTATGTGTATGTACGTGTGTGTATGAGTGTGTGTAGTTTTGAAGAAATTGCATGTTTTATTATAGTCCCGATCGCCTATATATAGCCTAGAGTCGGTCGTATAGAGCGACGATCTCGAATTCGTCTTCTTGCCTTCCCATCCTCATCAAGTCGACTTGACGCGATCCAGGATCTTGTCATCTTGTTTTCTCGCCCTACAGAAGTCGACTTGCCGAGATCCTTGGTTCTTGTCTTTTTGTCTTCTTGTCTTACAGAAGTCGACTTGACGAGATCCAAGATCTTGTCTTCTTGTCTTCTTGTCTTACAGAAGTCGACTTGACGAGATCCAAGATCTCGTCTTCTTGTCTTCTCATCCTACATAAGTAGACTTGACGAGATCCAGCATCTTGTCTTTTTGTCTCTTCGTCTTACAGAAGTCGACTTGACGAGATCCAGCATCTTGTCTTTCTGTCTTTTCGTCTTACAGAAGTCGACTTGACGAGATCCAAGATCTTGTCTTTTTGTCTTCTTGACTCTTTTTCTCGTCTTCTCAGGATCTTGTCTTTTTGTCTTCTCGTCCTACAGAAGTCGACTTGACGAGATCTAAGATCTTGTCTTTTTGTCTTCTTGACTCTTTTTCTCGTCTTCTCGTCTCGTCTTCTCGTCTTCACGTCCTAAATTATCTCGTCTTCTGGGGGCACTTTTAAGCTTCCGTAATATTATGTATTAACGATTTACTCTTTTCAGTTCAGTTCATTTCTTCTAATTCACAAGATTCACAAGCTACAATGATAAGTAAACAACTATTAATCGAGAATACAACTCAATAAAAATGCGTACACTTTCTGCTTAAATTTGGCTTTGGATCGCATTTGGCAACGAAGGATGCACATTACTATGAATATTTATGAGTATATATGACTGTAGATTGTACTAACATTTGACTAACATTTGTACTCACATCATGAGTTTATAAATAGATACCATCTTCCGTAAATCTACCGTTGCAGATACATAGTTGAAGCTATAAGTACACTTATGTCAAATCATACAGATACAGATCAATTAAAATCACTCATAATAATTTCATTATTAGGAAAAGATATGGATTACTTCAAATGCATCTTTACGGTATAATCATTTAACAATATGATATTAGATTGAGTTGCTAGACATTAATAATACTTTGACCAAACATAATTTTTTTTAGATGTAAATTATTTCGTATCCGGACAGCTACCCCCTGGACAACTACCCCGGACAACTACCCCCCGGACTACTACCCCCTACACAACTACCCCTTCGGACAACTACCTCTTGGACAATTACCCCCTCGGGTCAACTACCCCCAGGGTAATTACCCCCAGGACAATTACCCCCTAGGTCAACTTCCTCCAGACAATTACCTCTAGAGCAATTAACCCCCTCCCCCCCCCCCCCCCAGCAACTAGCCCCTCTCCCAACTGGACGATTGTTTGAACTTGAGATAATCGCTAGGGAGTGAAGAATCCGCGGATCTGGATTGTATGTGTTTGTGTGTGTGGGGGGGGGGGGGGTGGGGAAGGGGATTAATTCCTCTAGAGGTAATTGTCTGGGGGTAGTTGTCGTGGGGATAGTTGTCCTAGGGGGTAATTGTTCGGGGGCGTAATTGCCCTGGGGGGGGGGGGGGGGTAAGATGTCTTGGGGGTAGTTTTCCAAGGGGGTAATTGTCCTAGGGGGTAGTTGTCCTGGGGGGTAATTGTCCAGGGGGTAGTAGTTAGATTTTGTCGACCTTGTTGGTCAGGCATAATTATATTACTTTCTATGAACGAGAGAATATATCATGGAAAAGAAAGATCAGACAGTTCATACACACCTACAAAATTCGATCACAGTCATTATTGATTCATTACGACAAACTTGATACCTTTGAATGAAATAATTGTGTATTTATAACAGAAGATGGTGTCGTGAACAGAGAACAGGGGCAAATATATGTTAGTCTGAGTTATACAGGTGCACCAACGATGGGACTTGGCCCGCTATATTCCATTCGCTTAGTTCTCAAACGTACTTCAGGGATTTTGTGCTGTCGTCTTAAAGTTCTACCCTGTTGTGGAGGTGGGAGGACAGTTTCTTAATTGTCGCTGTTTTCACAAATTTGCAACACAAATTTTTATCTTGTACCTTTAAGACTTTGAAAAGAAGCATTCATTAAGTGATACTTACAGCTCGACGATCAAAATATAGTGACCTTGCTGCTGAATAAATTATCTTTCTCATAATTATTTACAATATTTTATTCAAAAGAAAAGTTTAAGTGGACACACTAGCTGCCAAGAAAACCATACCAAAGTATTAGTATCAAGTAAGAAATACGGGTATTTGGTATTCTCCAAAATGGGTACCAATATATTGATATAATAACAAAGGACAACGGTAAGTTGTGTACATGCCTGTTGAATCTAATTGTAATATTACAATTTACCAAACCGGAAAGTAACTGTTAAGTCGAAATAAATTGGAAATGGCTCATTCATCTCTATAGATGGGTTATCATTTGAATGAAAACTAATAGATAATTTCCCAAGATAATTTTCTACTGAATAATACGGTTATTTCCTTTTATACTGAAGTTTTTTTCAGCCACCTTTAAGAAAGAACATCACGTCCCTACCGCGTGCTTACCAACAACCCATTCCTTTAAAAGCTTCCGTCTCAAATTTGAAAGCTTGACTTAACACTCAGGTCTAGGTACCTTATGAATATGTAAAAATGTAAATATTCATTATCTTGAAAGAAAGCAAATTACGAATGAACACCATGTACAATATCATGAGGTTGTTGTTTATCTTCAATTTATTGTAAGTACTGGTAAAGTAGGCCTATATCTCCTCTTCTCATGCTCTTGCAGACGGTCTTTCCGCCATGGCGATCATAATGTGGTTCTTCCTAGGCTTTCTGGCATCAACAGAAGCAATACAAGTACGTGAAGGTCTTACGGCTAATATGCCGTTTATCTTAGATCGTTCATTCCTGGCATCGTTTAAAGTCCAAGTCGGTAATAGGCGTCCTTTCTACGATTCTGCTCTTGCTGGAATAAACGAAGCTGGGCTCACTGATGACCAACATGGAAGGTTTAACGTACAACTACTGGAGAGTCCTGAGGACAACACCACTATTACTGCATCGGTCGTTATAGAGAATGTATTAAGAACCGACGAGGATACTTATATCTGCACGAGCGATTTAGGTGAAGGTCTATTTCTCAGAAAACGATTAACTGTTCAGTATCCACCGGGAAAGGCGGTGTGCACAAACGAATCAGAGAGTGTGCCTGTATTTGAAGGGTGGGCTCGGCTTACCTGTATCGCCGCTATAGGGAATATCGAAGGATCCATTGAATGCTATCAAAGTTGTGCGAAGATCCCGTACTGTAGTAAAGAGAATGATGGAACCAATTTAAAAAGCATCTTCTGGATCAAACGGTCCCTACCAGGAGTATGCTGTTCCTCTCCTAGTTACGAGCCAAAGAGGTCAGAAGACTGTGGTGACTTCACTTGGGACCCCCTTGAAATAATCCCAGAAACTGACTGTCCCTCTTGCACAACCACGTCACACAGTCAATCCAGTGAGATCTTCACGACTGGTGACCTACTTCAGTCAAGTACTGAAAGCTCACCCGAGCCTGCATTCACCGGGTATACAGTGAGTGGTGGGGGACAGTCGAAGTGTGGTAACGATGTGCAGCTTCGGAACGTTTTTATAGCGTTGACGGTTGTCCTGTCCTTTGTTTCAATGGCCTTGTGTATTTATATTTGTTACCTCAAACAAAACATAAGCAATAAAAGAAACAACTGATGAAGAAACGAAATTGTGTCAAAATTTTCAATATTGTAGCAAGAATGATGGAACCACATTCAATATTATGTTTGCTTGCTAATATTTGTGGCTTTGGTGAAGATATATCATTCTTGACGCTTTTTGTGATTTAAAGTGGAGATGTGGAAAATTGGAAGATAATCGATAGACACAAAATGTAGTAATTGTTGTCCGTAAGTCGAATTCATTCGTGAATGCATTGTCAATACGGTGTGTAATTCTAGGTGGCTTTATATATGTGTGGTAAAGAAAAAAGTTACTAGTGTCACGCTTTTTGGTGTAGAGATTTGGTGTATTATCGTGTATATATTTCATTCTATGTTTAACTGTCTATGTAACCATACATCATGGACCTACACCTTCCACATGTCGTTGCACCTCCTCTTTCAACACATTGATGACAGCGCCGACGCATGTCTTGGACAGCACGGGTCCAAACCCTAAACTTAAGTCCCCTGGCTTGACACAATTGTGATTTCTTTATGTTGGGACATTTAGCCTGAAGAGCAAAGTGTTTGCATCTCCTCCTCGTGACCTCATGGAATAGCAGAACTGCATTATAGATACGCAGTGCATGTTTTGTGAAAGGTGGAAGGTGTAGGTGCATGAGGTAAGAATTAGCAATTATTGATATCACTTTTATACGTTAAGGCCCGGTCACACTGCCCGAACTTTGTTGGAACGTTCCTTGAACGGTAGGGAGAGGGGTCCAAATTTCGACAACGCTCGTCACGGCGCACTCAATGGGAAAACAAATCGAAAACACGGGCGTTGCCTTAGCGGTGCACCGCTGCAGCCGGCGTTGTTTTAGTGTTGGTTTAAGGTAGCGAGCGGTAGCAAGCGCTGGTTTAGCCATATTTAGCGGTGACGCGAGCGGTGACGCTCCGACAACTCCATACCAACGCCAAAGCAAAGTTCATCACCGCAATGGATCGCTGCTTCAACGCCTGACACCGTTCAAGCAATCCTGTGTCCGCTCGTAAAACGCTTACAACCGCTCCACCAAAGTTTAATTACCGCTCAGGCAAAGCTGGCGAAGCAGCGGTGGTCCAGCGTTCAAGATTTCTGCGTTGGCCTAGCGAACCCAAGCGTCCACTAACTTGCGTCTAGCGGTGCCAAACTTTGACTGGGCGTTGTTGAAGCGGTTGTGAACTTTGCCGGAGCGGTGATGAATTTCTTTCACCGCTCCCGGGACGCTCCAGCAAAGTTCTGGCGGTGTGACCGAGCCGTTAATAAATGTAAAGCATGAACACATAATCATACATTCACCCAACATTTTGATATTTTATTACAAACTTGTTTTCAACATGTCATCGTCTAGAACAATGTACCCAGTTATGCATGATGCTTGTGATGTGCGAGTGGTATCAAATGAAATCAGAATAGCTACTCTTTAATTATAGTTTACAAGTTTACGTTCATATTGTGATCATGGGTAAGTTTAAAATGATTGACCTTTGAACTTCGAGTACCCTTTTTCACTACGCCCTGTATAACAGGGAATGTCTTGCAAGTTCGGTTTTACGGTCACAACTCTGCAACTCCCCTGGTTTTTACTACTCTTCTGCTCACTCCAGATAAATATATGGCCCGTCTTTTATACCCCAAACAAGATTCGCTAGAGGAAAAGGTCAAATAAGTCATGAGAAGGAAATGCCTGACACAGCGCAGTGTATAGGGAAACGGAGATGGGTGTTATTGAAAAGAGAAACAATTAGCTCAGGCCTATTGAGAAGAGTATATACTGGGACCGGAGAAAGTCAAGATACGATGCCAGATGAATTAGAGGTTGTCCGTCCCTTTTGTTTGCTTAAAATTTGAAATCGTCTATCACGATCGTAAATTGAAGAAAGTGTGATTCAAGACCATTTCTAAGAATAAAGCATGTTGAAGCTTTCTGTATATGTAAACATTTCAGCCGTTAAATTTCAAACCGACTTTTTACGTACTACGAAAAAAAGTAGTAGTCTTTGCTACAGTATCTATGTGGTTATTATGCATGTATGAAATCCTAATCTTATGAGTAATTACCAAACTTTGGAGATGATTCCTTCTATAGAACATTTTTTTTTCATAATGCGTTTTATAATTTAATAAACAGATTAATCAATAAAGCAGATATTTCAACACAAACTGCTAAGAGCCTGAGGTAAAGACTATGAATCAGACGTTGTTTACGTGCATTATTTGAATTTTACACTACGTATCAGTTTCAAATTATGAATATACAGCTTGCTAACACTTCTCTGTATTGTTCTGCCAATGTTTCGATGGTTTTGTGGTGATCTGAAAAAGGGACGGGCTGTCTTTAATAACGGTGTAAGGTTGAATTAAGCAATCATAGAGTTAGAGTAAACAAGGGGGAAGGAGAGAGAGCGAGGGGTCTGAAAGACAAAACAAAGTCAAACGAGAGCGATGGACCTACAAACAAGCAATTGAAAAGAGAATAAACTAGCTTATTGCGTAGCTTACGATACCCTTTGCAAAACATCCTTTATATCAACAAGTACGATAAGAATGAATGGTTACATAGACAGTTAAACATAAAATGAAATATATACACGATAACACACGATACACAATAATACACGATAAGGCAAAACAATTGAAAAGAGAATAAACTACCTAATTGTGTAGCTTACGATACCCTTTGCAAAACGGTTTAAGTTCGATATTCCGTAGGTTCGTTTATTCCGAAGGGCCGTTATTCCGAAGGGTCGTAATTCCGAAACACGTAAATTGCCTATACCTCGATGCTCGTTAGTCCGAAAACTAAAAAGGGTTCGTTAATCCAAGCATTTGTCGTGTAACATTTGGAATAACGTGCCTTCGGAATATCGAGTGCTTCCCATGAATTCGACCTATGAGCAACAAGTTATTTACTTTACTGTGTGGCTATTGGTCATCTCCCGCTTTTCCACATTTCCACTTTTAACTTCAACAATGATATATCTTCACCAAACCCACAAATATTAGAATGCAAACGTAACATTAAATATTTTGCATGTGAACTAGAGCAACTGCAACATCTATACTATCATAGTCAGGTAAGTTCCTTTGACTCTGTTTCGCATTATATTTTACTTAATAAACTCTGAAGACATGGTATTAATGATATCGCATTGAATTGGTTTAAGAGCTATTTTTGTGGTCGACAACAATGTGTATCCTTTCAGGGCATTATTTAAGATTGTCGACTTCTTCAGCTGGGTATATCATAGGGATCAATTCTAGGCCTTCTTCTTTTTACTATTTTTATCAATGATATGTGTAATGTGTCTTATTTACATGAAACTAAATTAGGCTTGTATGCAGATGATGCCGCATTATCTTGCAAGCCAGAGATGTGAATGTGTCTCAAAAATATTACAAAAGGAATTTAAGAAAATATGTGTAAATGGATAGAATCGAATAATTTAGAGCTGAATTTAAGGAAAAGTAAAAGTATTCTGATTGGTACAAAAATGAAAGTGCAAGACGTTGCCTTAGTTGTTAAATACAAAGGTGTAGCCATGGAACAGGTACATGAGTTTAAATACTTGGGACTTATATTGGATGCGTGTTTTTAATAGGAATAAGCATTTTGACAAAGTCAATAACTGAATATATAAGGCAAATCAAATTGAATCTTCCCAACAATATTGAAGTGATGTTGTACAATGGATTGATGAAGACCGTGCAACGTGTCACTCTACTATTATTTTAAGGCGCTAAAGTGTATTTCAGGACTCAGTGTTCAGGACTCAGTGATAAAAAAAAATGACTCGTAGGCATTAAAACACACATTAGATATACAACTTATTTAAGGCGGGTTCCTCACTTGGAGATATTCACCTGCGTCAGGTACCCATAAGTTTATATTAGGAACACTCATCTCTTTACCAAACATTATCATGATGATGAAAACTAGAGACAAATTGTAATATGGGAGAAAATGTGGACACAAGAGGCTCATAATGGACACAAGGAACAGACATTCTCAATAATCGGTTTTGCGTGTTAAACATATGGCAGAGGAACAGAAATGTACAAAAAACGGCTTTGGCTTACATCAAGGTATGGACTTTAGATTACTATAACTTCATATCAAGATAATCACTGTAATTGATTTTTGCACATCGTATGGAACATATACTTGGACAGTTTCATCTCATTAATCAATAAATTATCGGAAATATGAAGGAAAGTGTATTACCCTGAAATCAAAATCTTTGGAAAATATGGTAAATATTCGCATTTTTTGCCCCAAATTGTTATGAAAATCCCCACAATGCAATGTGATACCATTTTGTAGGAAATTTTACAGTGTTTTATTTTCTTTAAAGTGATACCTCAAATGATGCGGGGAAATGTTCCATTCAAATGTTATTTTAAATAGTGGTTAATACTACATTTCCACGGCGGCCATTTTTAAAAATGGCTGCAATTTTTTTCCGGCAGCAAATCGTCAAGGTATTCCACATAGAAATTGTCGGGGACGGTCTCCTGAACAGATTCCAACAACCTTTTAAAACAGCCCATGTCGCGTGGACCCCAAATCTGGGGTTTTGCTCCCTGGGTATTTCAAACGAGATATGCTATTTCTTGCCCCCTCAAAATTAACAGATTACATTCAGAATACTACAAGAAATCCCTTCATTAAGTGGGTTTAAATTTCTGGAATGATTTGCCGCCACACATACGCACGATGACTTCCTTTTCTTTATTAAAAAAATTAAAATTGCAATCAATTGTCTTTTGATTACCCTAAATGCAATATACCACAATTACAGAATTCCGGAATTTAACAGAATTTATCGATATGAGATGGTGATATTGATTTTGCTCCTCTTTCATTCATATCTACATTTGTAACACTAATTAGGGCTATATGTTGTTTCTATGTATTATGACTATTATTATATTTATCTTGTTTCTATGTATTATGACTATGTGTTATTGTATTTATCTTTTTCTATGTATTATGACTATTTTGTCATTGTATTTATTTTGTTTATGTGTAGTGAGATTTTTATTGTCCAGGGCCCCTTGGTAGAGCAGGGTTTGTTTTAACTGAAAGGGGTACCCTGTTGAAATAAAACTGAATAAATGAATAAATGTACTGAACGTACTGAACGATATTGTAATCTCCAAGTAGAAATGTTGATATGCGAAATGTAAATCTTCCATGACAGAATGTAGTAATCAAGAATATATATATCTTATATATATATATATATATATATATATATATATATATATATCAAACCATACAATCGTAATAGTAATTGAGTTCAGTTGATGTTTGATTAATCCATTCGACAGATTATCGCAAGTGTCGTAATAAAACTGCACATTTATACATGGCTTGGCTTGGAACCAATCTGACTATGATTGTCTCATTTTGTAATCATGGTAATATCGGTGAAAGAAGTAGTTCTGTTACACATATAATTTCATATCAATGTATATAGCCTATGCGTATGGGTGCGTTGTATCTGTGTGATTGTGTGTGTGTGTGTGAGTCTGTGTGTGTGTGTGTGTGAGTCTGTGTATGTGTGTGTATGTGTGTTTATAAATGTGTATGCGTGCCTACATGTATTTTGATAAACTGATCTCATTATTTTTGTCATGATTTGTATATCATTGAGTATTTAAATTTGTCCTCAATTGATTGATAATCGTATTTAATTTCAATTGCTTTTGGATACTTTAAGTGAAGGCTAACGGTGTTTGAATGAAATCAGAATAAAGATTACTGAAGAAAATGGTATATGGAGATGCGTCATTCGAGTTAAGAGGATCCTTCTAACTTATTCACCAAAATGAGCATGTTAATGATGATTTCCCCTTAACTCTTTACGTGTGACATGGGACCTTTGTGTGTCTATCCCTTCTGCAGCCTGTAAAATATCGAATGATCCTCAAAAACAGCATGTAAATTCAATTTGTGAAATCTAACACTGACGTGAATAACATAAATTTTGTAGTTTGTCTCACAAAAAAGAAATTTATAGGCTATTATGAATTCTATTCTAAGTTGACAACTAATGCTCGTGTAAATGTCATTAAGTGGATTGAGTCACCGGGATAGGCATGTTAAAAATCAAGCTATAGTGTTAGACTTTATTTTGTGATGACCCGACAATAAAATCATTTGAAATGACGAAGTCAATGTATTTGATACAGTTACTGATAAGCATGATAAGGACAGGTTTGAATTCGGTTATATTCATGATGACCATGAGAATTACTGAGCGAAGTTCGTGAATATAATTTTCTACAGTCTTCTAATATATTGTACATGTTGTAGGCCGATTATAATGATCTCATCGTGCATTTAAGTAAGCTGCACTAACTCTCAATGTCATGCGGAAGGCCATCATTATATCTCGATGGCGACAACGTAAACCCCTCCTGCCTTGTTAGGTATAATACGTATGAACACTCATCCCACAGTATCTATCTGTGCAGAAGGGCTATCGAAACAAATACATCATACACTTAGCATAATTTATGTTCATCATGACCATGTGATCCAATAACAAATGCAGAATGATAAACCTGAGACGGATATGGCTGCCAGGATACGGGCATAATAAATTATGAGGCTGCCAAAACGCGACACGGACAGTGCTCTTTATGTCGGCTTGGCTCGGGCTTATGGCAAGCCGTTTTAACATTTATTCATATTTCTTGATATCAAGAATTCGATTTCTTGATATCAAGAATTGCCATTGCTTAGCTACACAAAACCATTTCTTGATATAAAAAATTCGAATTCTTGATATCAAGAATTCGAATTCGTGATATCAAGAATATGTGTCCTTCCAGCCCCCTCGTTAACGAGAGGTCATCCCCATTAACGAGCGTGGTGACGGATGGATGATATAAACGCTGGGGTGAATTTGAGCTGAAATGTAGAGTAAGAAATCGGATCCAATAAATTTCTGCTTAACTTTTAAGCAGAAATACAAAACAAGCCGAATTCTTGATATCAAGAAATCGAATTTGTGCGCAACTTTTAAGTTCGAAATAAAAAAACAAATACTGCATTACTTTTGCGCTGGAAATCAACTATGAATTTCAATTCTGCACATCTTTTGAGTTCGATATCCAAATCGGTTCTTGCAATGATTTAGCGCTTGAAATAAATCACTTAACAATTCTTGATATCAAGAAATGGAATTTCTGATATCAAGAAATCGAAATCTTGATATCAAGAATTCGATTTCTTGATATCAATAATTGCCATTGTTTAACTAAACAAAACCATTTCTTGATATCAGGAAATGTTTTTTTTTTGTAGTCAAGCAATGGCAATTCTTGATATCAAGAAATCGAATTCGTGATATCAAGAAATAGGAATAAATGTTAAAACGGCTTGCCATACGGGCTCTCTTTATCCATGATATATTCGGTTAATATTTAACCTATTCGCAGGGGAACGGGTGGAGATGGAGGGGGAGCGACGGGTATACATGCATCGAGCAATGTGGATCATATAAAACCCGTGCACGCTTTGTTTAAGATTTAAAAAAAAACCGACATTTGGAAACCATCGTCATGAATCCTTTTGACATCCTTCCCTGCTCTATGGGATGTGTGTATTGCAAAAAAGGGAAATAGGTCTATGACACACAAATATTGAACGAGAGGGTAGCCCTTTTGCAGGTGAAACAAATTAAATATTTAAAAAAAAGGAACTGGAAACTGACTTTGAGCGGATTCATAGCGATCGCAAGATTTTGAGGAGGTTTTCGACCCGCACTAGATTGACAGAGATATTACGACTATGAATATCATGACCATGATGAATGTAGGTTATGGTCGCTACATTTTAAACGTAAACAGGGATAATATGGACATGATGACCATGATGAATGTAGACTATGGTCGCTACATTTCAAACGTAAACAAGGATAGTTGTTCACTCTTCATGAAGATTTTCATGAAGCTATGACTTGATACATGTAATCGTTAGGGTATACAGCTGATTCCAGCAGAGTTTCATGAGTTTTTTAAATGGGATATCCTGCCTTTAAAGATTGTCCGTCCCTTTTGCAAGCTTAAAATTTGAAATCGTCTATCACGATCGTAAATTGAAGAAAGTGTGATTCAAGACCATTTCTAAGAATATAGCATATTGAAGCTTTCTGTATATGTAAAAAATTTCAGCCGTTAAATTTCAAACCGACTTTTTTCGTACCACGAAAAAAGTATTAGTCTTTGTTACAGTATCTATGTGGTTATTATGCGTGTGTGAAATCTTAATTTTGCGAGTAACTACCAAACTTTGGAGATGATTCCTTCCATAGAATAATTTTTTTTTCATAATGCGTTTTATAATTTAATAAACAGATTAATCAATAAAGCAGATATTTCAACACAAACTGCTAAGAGCCTGAGGTAAAGACTATTAATCAGACGTTGTTTACGTGCATTATTTGAATTTTACACTACGTATCAGTTTCAAATTGTGAATATAGAGCTTGCTAATAGTTCTCTATATGTTTTGCCAATGTTTCGATGGTTTTGTGGTGATCTGAAAAAGGGACTGGCTGTCTTTAAAGGGGAGGGGTAGCCTAGTACAGTGGAAAGAAATCCCAGCATCTCTACATAGGTGCCCAGGGGTGGTAGAATGTATGAGGTGAAGATAAGGAAATAGCAGTTTTGACATAATTAATTATGCTAGAATGTTCGATTGTTCGAATATGCCATTTTCGTAATGTATTCACAACTTTTCCCCTAACTGCCTAAAGTGACGCGTTTTTACATTCACCTGTATTTTGTGATTCAGTTTTAATGGATGAAATGCACTCTGAATTTATTTGTTGCTACTCGGACAAACCTTGGACAACTTTTAGAGGTATCATTAGCAATGTGTTGTTTCAAAGAATAAAATTTGCATACATAACGAAAATGGTCTATTCTCAGAAATCGCGCTTGATGAGAAAAAGCATAACAATTAATGACAAAATATTATTACCTTACATTCTTGCTATTTCTTCTGAATGTTGGCAAATTTTCATGAGAAAATATTTGGTAGAAATATAAAAATTGACGAAAGTTTGAAGCATGTTTTGGGGGGTTTGCAAAGTTACATTTTCTTGGCTCCACACGTGCACTATATATGGCGATCGATAATTAAGCCCCGCCCCCTAGTAACCCCTTTGTGCTAAGCGGTAGTAGGCAGAAAGGTTTCATGAACCTATCATGGATGGACTGGGCTCGGACAGACTTCCTTTGATCGATCATGATCACCGCCTCATAAAAATTCAAGACATTTAAATGTTTTTCACAATATGGTGTATTTTTAATGAGACAGTCCCTTCGTCTGAATACCAAAAAAAAAATCTGTTTTGAGAAATATGTCAACCCTTCAACCTTCGATGAGAATTTATAGGTGCTCTTGATACACACACTGTGAATTAATTTGGGGTCGAGCGAAGGGAAATTTTGATGAACCTGTAGAAAAAATATGGTCCATTACTTTTTCGGACACGTCCGGACACGAAATTTAGGTTGTTTCCATGAAAGGTAAAACACTCAATAAACGATTTACAAGATATTTGTAAGGATATATAAATGAGAAATGTGCGATATAGGGCATGTTTTTTCTACAGTATTCTCCATTAATCCCCCAAAACAAAACAACAATAATAATCTGAAATTCACAGAATCGTATCATTATAAAATGTACTTTGACTGTACATAGGCCTATGCACTTCAGTAAATGAAGTGGTTCTCAAATCTTCTGCGCATACAAAATTATTTCTTCTTCAAAATGAATCTCAAATTTGTCTTGCATGTTTGGGTGGCGGTCGTCACTGGATGAAAGAGCCAAATGGGTCAAATATTTTATTGTGCTATGAATGAACGCGACAGGTGTAGGAATGAATTATTCATCGTGTCGACTCCAGTTCTTACACCTCCCTGGTCAAACAATGTATAGAGCATCCTTTTGTTCACGCAAGCGCGGTCGCTATTGTATGTTGTGTGGGTCAGATACTTCCATTTGATGTCATCTTTACGAATTCCACTTAAATTTTGATTTGATATCTGTTCACATCATGAATTATATTCACCGTTTATTGATATGCAATATTTAAAGTAATTTGGAACGAGAGTACTGAGGCATTCTATTCACGCAACTGGCCGCATAATCGTCCACTTGGTGAGCTTTTTTAACTTTAGAAGCAGATGTACATTTTCTCGGAGCATATTTTCAGAGCATTCAAAATTGAACTTGGGAAAATATCAATAACTCCGGGTTACATAAACTTTGTGTGACAAACTTTATATCATATTAAAGTTTAGAAAGTACTGATTCGAACTGTATCAAAATCTTCAAAATTAAGTTCGAGAACTTATGTCTGTTCTCACTATGGCGCATCACGTAAGGGATTTTGCCCATAAACGTACTAGCGCCATCTATTGGTTAATTTCCATGCCGGTAACTTCATTCATTAATTTGAAAAATCAAAGCGACTTATTCAGAACAATATTTATCACATATTTAAAATTTGTGATAAAATAATCATCATGTTAGGCAAACGGGAAATGATTTGTCAATTTCAAATGTTATTTGCACTTGAAAAATAAGGTCAAGTACAAAGTAAAATGTTTTTCATGCTTAATTTCAAATTCCCTTTCTCTCTGTCAAGTATCCTATTTTAGATTCACATAATTTACTTTTAGGCCTATGACATTTTACGGCTCATGCAACGTTTTACAAAATGTGTTTTTTTTCCTGCAAACGGGATACACCTCTTTAATAAAGAGTTTTGCTGTCGTAGGTTATTTCGAGGGGGCAAAAAATCACGGAAATTGGAAGAAGAAACTTTATCACAACTTTCTTCCAAACAATAGAACTGGACACTGACTTAAGGCGAAATTTTAGCGGTCGCTAGATTTTGAAGAGGTTTGACCCATAGCCGAGAGACAAAGAGTCACTGATCTCTACGCGCCCTGTGTATGCACACACACACACACACACACACACACACACACACACACACACAAACACACACACACACAGTATCTACATGAATCTTCAGGACTGAAGGAGGCAGATTAACTCGAAGAAGAAGAAGAAGAAGAAGAAGAAGAAGAAGAAGAAGAAGAAGAAGAAGAAGGAGAAGAAGAAGAAGAAGAAGAAGAAGAAGAAGAAGAAGGAGAAGAAGAAGAAGAAGGAGAAGGAGAAGGAGAAGAAGAAGAAGAAGGAGAAGGAGGAGAAGAAGAAGAAGAAGAAGAAGAAGAAGAAGAAGAAGAAGAAATGATTAATCAAGTAACGAAAGCAATCAATGTACATACTCGGAGGCTTGTGACTGTTGCAAATTCATCTAAACAAAGGAATGCAATTAATGCAGAGATCGTACATTATTAAATATAAATACCCTATTTTTTGTCTTCGACTTACATTCTTAAATACATTATTGAGTACAAAAGTATTAGGTAATGGTGTACGTACCTAACTTCTTTAAATCAATGTTCGTTTTAAAGGTTGCCAAAACTTTTATCGATTTGTTTGTTTGTTTGTTTGTTTTTTTGGCGGTTTTTTTTTTTGTGTGTGGCGTAGACAGGTTTGTACACCTAGGGGGGGGGGGGGGATTACTGGGCTGCCAACGCTCGAGAGGGCGAGAATGCGCCCCAGCAAGGGAGCGAAGCGACCGAGCCGGGGGAAGGGTGTGAGAGGGGGGAGTCCCCCCTCTCACGGTACGGAGCTTTTGCAATTTTGAACTTCAAATCGTGCAATCTGATGCATACCTAATGAGGTAAAATAACACACACAATCGTGCACGCACACACACATACTCACACACACATACATACATACACACACACAGACACACAGACACACAGACACACACACACACACACACACACACACACACACACACACACACATTGTTCTGCGCCTTAAATGGACAGTCATAGTTTCGACGAGATCTGCACACCGTGGCATACGAGTACGGAATGGACTGACACATATTTTGCAGGAAGGGGGTACGTAGTTTTGGTACCATTTGGCTTGAAACAGAATTTTCTGCGGTTAAGTTTCCAGTACAGGAATGGAAGAAGTTGGGGTGACTGGAGCTAACCCAGTCGTTAAAACCGGCATCAGTTTCATCATCATCTTTCGCCTCAGATGCTCCATCACCCTCATCGGCACTTTCTTTTGGTTGAACTTCCGTAAGAACAGGCCTTTCTCCGACATTATCCGATTTTGATGTAGACGGCTGTTGACCATCATGTTCTTCTTTCTCATTATGCTTGAAAAAGAAGTGATCTTTGATGTTTTCAACTTCTTGTTATGAGCCATCCTAGAATCCGAAAATCAATTCACGCTGTGAATTATGTGAGGGACACACTCACATATATTTTCACCTTAAAACGTTAAGGAAGACAAGGCCTCCTGCTTAGCGGACTCACCACGTGTTGTTGTTTTCTAAACACAACAAAAAAAAGTAACTCCCTCCCCCCCCCCAAACAACAAAAAAAAGTAACTCCCTCCCCCCCCCCCCCCCCTCCAAGCAAAATAGCATAACTTTTTATGGAAGCGGTTTTGGGTAAAATAATTTGCAGGATTGTTCCTTAACTTATTGACTATCCTCTGTGTGAAAATGACATTAATCCAATTAGTCATGCATGAGTGGGCAAATTTTGGAGGCAAAAAATGTAAATTTTTCAAAAGTCACAAGGGTAATTGTTTATGCCGTTTTAACAGTACATTTTGGCATTTCTTTATTTTCTGCGATTTTTAAAGTGTTTTCACTCAACCGTGACATGGAAATGATTTCCAATGTTTACATTATAGGTCATGTTACATCTTTGTCAAAATATCCAGTTGTATTTTTGTTACAAAAATAAAGGTTTTTTAAAAGTTTCAAACTCCAGAGGGAGGAGTATTTTTTAAACGGATTAAATGGGTTAAATGTCGGGATAGGTGTAGGTGCATAGAGAGATGGATGATAAACAATGAAACGACATAAGTTATGCACCAGAAATGGAATTCATATGACAGAAACTCCAAATTACCCTTGTAAGTTTTGAAAAGTTACAGTTTTGCCTCTTAAATTTGCCCACTCACGCATGACTTATTGGATATTTGGATTAATGTGATTTTCACACATAAATTAGTCAATAAAGTGAGAAACAATCCTGCCAATTTATTTTGCCAAAACCTCTTTGATGAAAAGTTATGCTGTTTTGCCTAGTGAAGACAAAGCACAAGATAACCACAAAATATTTTTAACGTCTGAATTGGCTTTCACCGTGTGAATGCGGCTAATACCAATAAACACGATTACAATAATGATGAGGATTAATATCATAATCATGATAGTTATCATTATTAATATTAGAATTGTTACCATTATTTTTACTATCATTATCATCATTATGACTTATTAATTAAGCAAATATCATTCCCCCCAAACCTGGGGGGGGGGGGGGGGGGGGGGGAGTGATTGCACATGCCACCCCCCCCCCCCCCCCACACACACACACACACACACCTTGTGAATTAGGTGGGGTTCATCCCCCTAATCCCCCCGTTGTCTACGCCCCTGCCTCATATGCAAATGAATCAAACGTAATTATTATGCAATTACAAACGTAATCATTATATGATTCCAAAAATAAAGCGTAATGATATTTGCAAGCCAAAATATATTCAAGCACAGCAAAATACATGCAAGGCTCAAATCATGCAGGTCCCGTATTCCATAAATCTGCAAGAAAACTTGCTTACAATAAGCAAATTGGCTGAAAAAAATTACTTAAGCCCCTGTCACACTTATTCGGAATCAGTAGGAATCAAGCAGAACCAGCCGGAATGAAAATTTTCTCAAAATTCGAGCCACATTCGGGAGAGAATAAATATGTAAAAATGCCGTTCAAATACTGAAAATGTAGTTCGAACCCATCTCGAAAGATTCTTCCACATTCCGGGTTTATTGGCTCTCGAATGCAGCTCGATTGTAGTTGAAACACAGTAGGAATATTTAGAATGCAATTAAGAGTGCAGTCAGAATATTTGGAATGCAGTTAGAGTGCTGTGTGGGCTGCACTTCGAATGCCGTTCGATATTTTCCCAGTTCGAATGCACCTCGAAAGTTTTGAGCATGAGCAAAACATTCAGGCCGGACTGAATGGACCCGAATATTCTGAATGCACTCAGAATGCAGTGAGAATGCACTTCGAATATCCATGAATGTGCCAAGAATTTTCATTCCGACGGCATTCCGGCTTATTCCGCCTCTAGTTTGACTATTACGTAACCTAATTATGTAAACCGTATTCCCGGTATCCCTTAAACATTTAAGAAAATTTGCTTATGATAGGCAAACAATCTTAGCAAATTTGCTTACTGAAAAGTGCTTCTTAAATGTTTGCAAATTTGCTTACGGGGGAATTTAAGGAAAGGAATTTTTGCTTGTAATTAACAAAAATTCTAAGATTTCTAGCTTATATATATTTATTGCATACGGGCCCTGGACACAAACTATATGATGCAAGTACATCTTACGAAAATGCATAAAGTTGCAAATCTATGCAAGACACATACTCTGTTAAAGGTAATGCAATGACTTACTGACTTTACTTGGTGCCTGGTGCACATGAAGGTGTGTCCCTACGCTCTCCTACGAGAGATCATGTTCCACTCAGGTCTGCTCTGGGCTACAAGCTCTGCCCCGTGTAAATGTAGTCTCGGTCTTCCAATCTTGAAGGAGGGCGTCCCGGGGGTCAACTTGCATCAAAGTCATTTCTAAAAGCTTGGTATGGTAGGCGGTGATGCAGCTTGCGGACAACATGCCCAAAACATTGCAATGTAATGTAAAACATAAATATTCAAAGTCAAATATAAATACAAGGTTCATTATATGCAAGAGATTAAATTTATATGCAAGTGGAAAAATGAATCAAGTAATATTATTTTTTGCTTTATTAAAGACGTACAATCAAATTTTTTTTATTCAGCTGAAGCGAAAGATGCTTTCTATCTAGCCCTATACTCTTGATTCACTGTCCACTTCTTACTCAGTAGTTCCAGGAATGTGTTAGAACTGGAGTCGGCACGAAGAATAATTTACTCCTTCACCAGTCGCGACCATTGATAGAACAATAGAATATTTGACGCATTTGGTTCTTTGATCTATATGCAAGACGAATTTTTGATGCATTTAGAGGAATTTCTATTTAGTATGCACAGAAGATTTCAGAACCACTTCATGAACTGAAGTGCATGTGCAGTAGTAGTACATCTAATAATGATACAATTCTGTGAATTTCAGATTATATTGTTGATTCGTTTTTTGTGATAAATGGAGAATACTATATATTACCATATTTTATTTTGTTATTCAGAGGAAGGCACTACCTAATAGAAGTACAGCGTATTGTTTGAAACACCTGAATGACTTAAATTTTTATCATAGATCAAAGGAGGTCTATCCCAGCGCAGTCCATCCATGCTAGGTCCCTGCTAGTTCCAAGTACAAGTTCACCAGGCCTAGCTTGAATCTATTGACGGAAGTTTGCTTCCCGCTCGAGAGTTTACTATAACGTGTTTGAAATGATAATTGCAACCTTTGTGGCTTAAATATACCCACACATATCTCCGTTAATTTGCCTGCCATCATCAAGATCAAACCGGTCAATTTCACGTTTTAAATCTATACTTTAACGTGTTTGAAATGATAATTGCAACCTTTGTGGCTTAAATATACCCACACATATCTCCGTTAATTTGCCTGCCATCATCAAGATCAAACCGGTTAATTTCACGTTTTAAAGCTATACTATAACGTGTTTGAAATGATAATTGCTTTGTGGCTTAAATATACCCACACATATCTTCGTTAATTTGCCTGCCATCATCAAGATCAAACCAGTCAATTTAACGTTTTAAAGCTATACTATAACGTGTTTGAAATGATAATTGCAACCTTTGTGGCTTAAATATACCCACACATATCTCCGTTAATTTGCCTGCATGCCATCATCAAGATCAAACCGGTCAATTTCACGTTTTAAAGCTATACTATTAACGTGTAGCATGTTGGTTATATTATGTCATTTAATTAGATTCTTTCTTTAAAATGTCATGAACATGAACGAAATGTTGCCTGTAAATTACTCATTCATTGTAAATCATTATTAGGCAACGCACACTTCACATAAGATTGCCTTGTATGTTCCATATTGTATCACTGGCATATCAGTTTGTAAATATCAGTAAACCCGTCCATTAGCATGTCTAGACAGGTGTTTACGTTTTCAGTTTATAACGTATGCTAATATATTCATGTATGTATATATTCTGACGTGTTAGCGTAAGCGTAGTACTTCTAACCAATCAAGTGTAAATATGTTAATTTAGTAATGAATATGTATTAGTACGCGTTTCGTTAGCGAATCAGCACGAGAGCCGATCGCGTCTATATTTCGCAATTTCCATACGGATTCGCGATTGTCAGCCATTTTTGTTAACAGAGATCTCCGCACGAAGATAGCGTCGAGTCAACACACGTTTCAACTTCGCTCCGCGACCGAGCAAATGTCCATGTATTTTATATACGAGACAGTGAAATTTGCAAAGCCAAACTGAGCGATATTTTACGGCAGAAACTCAACTAATTGGACTGCCAGATTATATATGCAGCTACTGCATCTAGACTGTGAATTTACAGCGAACAATTTACATTATCAGCGTGACATCCAGCCTAACGTACAACCCGTACAAAGTGATATTTGGACACTATTACAGCCAGGGTTGTCGCCTCAACTTCTCGCTAAAATCACAGCACTACGCTAAGAGCGTCATCAACTAGACCTGGACCTAGATCTGGTCTAACCACTGCAGGGACACAATTATATTGCAAGACGCCGTACAAAGGTCGATACACATCCCAGCGGACGTCAGCTAATGACAAGAGTCCCATGCATCAAACAATTATTGCATTATTGTAATGCATCGCAAGCCAAGGACAAGTAAGGTTTTCCTGATCTTCTTCAGCAATTAAGCCCGTTCAACTTGTCGCAAACTCTTTAGATTACATCTCGCGTCACCGTTCGATCGCGTCACCTATCGCGGACTACAAGGGACACTTCCCCGAACAGCGTGCACGCTAAATTCTCGCCGCGAATCAGCCGAGCTAGAGAACCAACTACGAGCGATTTCGCAATCTACCTCGGATATGAATTCCTAGAGGACATTTCAGCGGTATTCCGGATTTGCATATTACTGCATCGAACTCCCGGTGAGCCCGTTCTGTATAACATTTAATGACCCAAAGTCATTGATATAAATTGTATAAATCATCCGCTAAGTAAAAGCTAAACTAAACTCAAGTTTACTGTTGTAAAGATCGAAGGTGTTGATGATAATATTACTTAACTTATAAAGTTTCATGTTTGAAAGTTAAAGGTAGAGGTTATATATTTATTGTGGATAAACCCACATCAAAGCAGATATATAAGCTTATCTAAAGTTCAACCTCCCTATTCATACCAATTAAGGTATCATTTACCTGTAAGAATATTAAGACTGTAGTGTATTAATTCTGGTTATTTCATGTTGAGCTATTTAGAAATCTATATGATTACCGTGTAAAGAATTAATTCAACCACCATCAGTTATGTTTTCTTGGAGCAATATCATGACTAATTGTAGCCAGGGTATTTAGACATACATGTACAAGTACATATAATGTGTTGATGCAAATAACGTCCACAGTCGCCCAGCTTTAAAAACCGCTGCTCCAATAGATCTAAATACATCATTAAATCGTGAGCCATTATTGCCACGGCACGTCCGGCTAAATTACAAATAAATAAAGCCAGGACGCATACACGCTACATTGCGTTATAAAACCAAAAGCGATTAACATCCCTTAAAGGTTGATGTTATGATAAAAATATAATATTTCATTCCAACCCTTTTTTGGTTAGTTAATGGCTGTTGTTGGTTCAACATTGCCAGCGTATAAATTAATCAAATAAGAGGGGGATCATTTTATTAATTACCTTGAGGGTATTTCCTCGGTAATATTCAGCTGATGTAATAATTCCAGTATATATATACCCGACCCGCAACAAGTTGCGCCGGTCGATGAAGAGCATAATTTGATGTTCTAATTACGCGCACCAAACATTGGTAGCCTCCTAAATAAAGGATCATTTTAAATTAGCGCCATCTAGTGTCAACTTTAGCACCTCACTCGTGACGTGCATGTTACCGAGTTGCACTTTTTATGGATGCACATTTCATTGCAGGTTAATAAACCACAGCCTTTATAATAAGGCAATACAGATAAATTCTATAGCCCAAGTAGGCTTAACATATCGTTTATAAAAACAAACGCTTGTGGATTACAAAATCTACTAGAGCTCAGTAAACGGATGAATATTAACCGTTGGATATTCACGACAGTTATTGACTTGCATCGCTATTGTCATATGGATACACTATCGTGATAAACCAACACAAACCATCGTACCCATTAGTACGAACTATAACTATACGAATACCCATTTATTTCCTAATTATATTGTTGATAAATAAACAGCAACCAAGATAAAGGTATATCGGTATTTTCCATAAGTAAATTACATGCATATATATTGTGTTCACGGAAGGAGAATTACTTCACAAGAGATTTGAATACATATAATTAAACGCACATTCAACCGTACATTTGTGTACAACGAAGTTTTGTATAGTGTCTGACCAATCGTAATTGTTTTTATTTTTATGTTGGCAAATGTGATGAGAGCACGCAATGATGATTTGAGGTGTTTCACGTGCGATTGATAGTGATTTTAGGATTATTGCATGAACCGATGTTTATAAACCTTAACTTCATCATATTTAACACCACATTTTTATTATAGTCATAACCCGGCTATAGTACAAAACCGCCACATTGGTGACCCCGACGTGATTGGTCGACACATAAATTATATCGTAATTTGAGCTAATACTGCTCTTACACATTCATACCCATCATGGCCCATAAACAAGAGCCTGATGAGGTAAAGCCGCCCACAATGGAGGCGAAAGACGTCAAGCCGAACGTCAGCTTCGTAGCCATAAAGCTACCACCATATTGGCCGGCGGACCCTATGGTTTGGTTCGCGCAAGCGGAAGCGCAGTTCGCCACACGAGGCATCACGGTAGAAGAAACAAAATTCTACCACATAGTCTCCGCACTCCAGCCCGAGGTGGCCGTAGAGGTTCGTGACCTCATCATAGACACACCCGCTCAGAAGCCATACTCCACCCTTAAGGCGGAGTTAATAAAGCGCACATCAGCGTCTGAACAACGACGGGTACAGCTCCTAAGCGAGGAAGAACTAGGGGATAAAAAACCATCCCAGCTGCTGCGTCGTATGCGCCAGTTACTCGGGGACCGACACCTCGAGGAAGGCATATTCAAGGAATTGTTCTTACAACGCCTAACCCCAAGCATCCGTGTTGTCCTTGCGGCATCCGTGGACTCAGTTTCGCTGGACGCCCTAGCAAACCTAGCGGACCGGATCATGGACGTTCATGTCCCCCAAATCGCCGCAGCCGCCCCTATACCGCAGACTGCGCCAATGCCAAGCGTACCCGCATCCAATTACCACTCCCTTGAGGAGAAGGTAAATTGCCTCGTCGCCGCGGTGGACAAGCTCCAGACTCAGCTCGACCGATCGCGTTCTACCTCCCGAGGAAGAAATACAGGTCGGAACCGTAGTCGGAGCCGTGACAGAAAGCAGGTCGGCGATCTTTGTTGGTACCACCATAAATTTGGGGCCAAGTCATTCAGGTGTATTTCACCGTGTAAATTTCCTACGAAACCGACAGAGTCGGGAAACGGGAAACCCAGCCAGTAGATGCGGCACTGCCCGCTGGGACAAACTGCCGCTTGTTCTTCGTTCGAGACCATATTTCTATGAGCAAATTCTTGGTGGACACTGGCGCTACAGTAAGTGTCATACCCGCCGCAGTGAAGGACAGAAAGTCCGCATCGCCTTTCACACTACAAGCGGCCAATAAAACAACAATAGCCACCTACGGTCAGCGATCCCTGACCCTTGACCTCGGCCTACGCCGGACATTCAGGTGGATCTTCATCCTGGCAGATGTATCGACGCCACTATTGGGAGCAGATTTTCTGCACCATTATGGACTTATGGTAGACGTCCGTGCACAGTGCCTGCGCGACTCCACAACTCAATTAGCAGTTGTAGGCATGGACCCGGTTCCCTCAACTGGTGGAATTAGTCCTACCATGAGCCCGATAGAACCGGCCAACTCCTACGAGGAGATTCTCGCGCAATTCCCGGACATCACAAGTCCGATGCACAAGGACGCACCAATAAAGCATGACGTGACGCACCATATCGTCACCGAAGGGCCCCCATGCATAGGCCGCCCGCGTCGTCTGCCCACAGACCGGCTCAACATAGCCCGAAACGAATTTCAACACATGCTCGATCTAGGGATCATTGAGCCCTCAGACAGCCCGTGGTCATCCCCGCTCCACATGGTGCCCAAAAAGTCGGGAGACTGGCGCCCGTGTGGGGATTATCGGGCACTGAACAGAGTGACCGTACCTGACCGGTACCCAATCCCACACCTGCAGGATTTTGCAGTGCATTTAGTGGGGAAGAAGATCTTCTCAAAGATCGACCTGGTCAGGGCGTATCACCAGATACCTATCGACCCGGCGGATGTGCCCAAGACGGCCATTACAACCCCATTTGGGTTATTCAATTTCCGCCGGATGCCATTCGGCCTGCGTAACGCGGCCCAAACCTTCCAAAGGTTCATCGATAGAGTCACAAGGGATCTACCCTTCGTCTATGCCTACATAGACGACCTCTTGATTGCGAGCGACACACCCGACCAGCACCGTGACCACCTGCGCCAACTCTTTTCCAGACTACAAGAGTATGGTGTGGTCGTGCACCCCACAAAGTGCGAGCTTGGCAAAGAGGAGCTGGACTTCCTAGGCCATCACCTTGACAGTCAGGGCTGCCATCCCCTTCCAGAAAAGGTTGCCTCAATCAGGGAATTCCCGCAACCTACTACACTGAAACCGCTGCGCGCGTTCCTAGGCATGGTAAATTTTTACCACCGTTTCATTCCGCACTGCGCTGAAATTCTCGCGCCCTTGACAGATCTGCTCCGCAATCAACCACGCCGCTCAAGCAAACCATTGCCATGGTCCCCGGAGTGTACTACTGCGTTCCGCAGGATCAAACATGATCTTGCCAACGCAACTATGTTAGTACACCCCTCATCGGACCGGCATAGCTGCCTCATGGTCGACGCCTCCGACACAGCCGTCGGCGCTGTTCTACAGCAGGAACACGAAGGCGAATCGAGACCAATTGCATTCTTTTCCAAGAGACTGCAACCAAACGAGGTCAAATATAGCACATTTGGCCGAGAACTCCTAGCTATCTATCTAGCAATAAGGCATTTCCGCCATTTCCTCGAAGGTCGTGAATTCACAGTTTTCACGGACCACAAACCTCTGATCTATGCTCTGCGCGCAAAGCCTGACAGGCACTCGCCCAGAGAGATACGCCACTTGGACTATATCTCACAGTTCACGGCGGATATCCGGCACATTAAAGGCCAAGACAATGTCGTGGCGGATGCCCTATCACGCATCCCAGTCATGGCCCTACATTCATCTCAGACCGTCGATCTCGACGAAATCAGTAAGGACCAGCAGGATGATGCAGAATTGCGATTACTCCTCGAGGATGACTCGTCCTTAAAACTTGAAAAAGTTCTCCTAGCTTCTCAAGCAGGATACATCTGGTGTGACACATCAACCGGTCAACCACGACCGTTCATCCCAAAGCGCCATAGGCGGACTGTTTTTGAGTCCCTCCACGGATTGTCCCATCCCGGCATCAACGCCACCCAGAAGTTGGTAGTTGCGCGTTACGTTTGGCCAGGGATCAATAAGGACGTCCGGGAATGGGCACGCACATGCGTGCAGTGCCAACGCGCAAAGATACACAGACACATCAGAGCCCCACTGGGCACCTTCGCTGCCCCTGATGCCCGCTTTGGCTACATCCACATAGATTTGGTTGGGCCATTGCCCCCATCACAAGGGTACTCTTACCTACTCACAGTAGTTGACAGGTTCACCCGATGGCCTGAGGCTTTCCCCATCAGGGATATATCGGCCGAAACCGTAGCGAAAGTGCTATTTGAGCACTGGATTGCCCGATTTGGATCACCCATATCCATTACTCACGATCGTGGCCGACAATTCGAGTCTGTCTTATTCAAGACATTGACAGATCTTTTAGGCAGTACATCAGTGCGCACCACTGCATATCACCCTCAGTCCAACGGACTTGTGGAACGTTTCCACAGGCAGCTAAAGGCCTCCCTGAAGGCACAGCCAGAACCTACTCGATGGACAGAGCACTTGCCTCTCATACTACTCGGCATTCGTGCCACAGTCAAGGAAGATATCGGCTGTACACCAGCGGAGCTTGTTTATGGGACCAACCTTCGGCTCCCGGGACAAATGGTAGCTCCGAGCTCAGCCACAGAATCCTTTGACCCTACCGATTATGCGCATAGGCTTAAACGCCACATGGTGGACCTCTCGCCTGCTGGCACGCGCCAACAATCGGTCAAGTCGTACATTCCAAAAGTTTTGGACGACTGTACACATGTCTTCATCCGACAAGACCATGTTCAGAAACCTCTACAACCACCCTATTGTGGCCCATTCAAGGTCACACAGCGCACTCCAAAGTATTTTGTGCTAGATCAGCGGGGCAAACGAGTGACGGTGAGTGTAGACCGTCTAAAACCCGCATTCATGGAGAAAGCCACATCTCCACAAACTCATAGGCAAGAGCCTAGGGAAACTCCCAGGGCGGATGATCTTCCAGCCCAAACACCTCCTCCCCGGTCACAACCTGCCCCTGATCCTCCCGTGCAGCCGGACCCACCTGTGCGAATTACGCGTTCAGGCAGGCACGTTCATTGGCCACAACGTTTTCTTACGTTTGTAGGCTAGTGTTTAAAGGGTAATTTCACGGGGTACTTTTACCCACACGCTACTGTTCTTTTTTATATCGTCCCTCCTAGCTTTCAGCAAGTCGCGACTAGGAGGGGGCTAAATGTAGCATGTTGGTTATATTATGTCATTTAATTAGATTCTTTCTTTAAAATGTCATGAACATGAACGAAATGTTGCCTGTAAATTACTCATTCATTGTAAATCATTATTAGGCAACGCACACTTCACATAAGATTGCCTTGTATGTTCCATATTGTATCACTGGCATATCAGTTTGTAAATATCAGTAAACCCGTCCATTAGCATGTCTAGACAGGTGTTTACGTTTTCAGTTTATAACGTATGCTAATATATTCATGTATGTATATATTCTGACGTGTTAGCGTAAGCGTAGTACTTCTAACCAATCAAGTGTAAATATGTTAATTTAGTAATGAATATGTATTAGTACGCGTTTCGTTAGCGAATCAGCACGAGAGCCGATCGCGTCTATATTTCGCAATTTCCATACGGATTCGCGATTGTCAGCCATTTTTGTTAACAGAGATCTCCGCACGAAGATAGCGTCGAGTCAACACACGTTTCAACTTCGCTCCGCGACCGAGCAAATGTCCATGTATTTTATATACGAGACAGTGAAATTTGCAAAGCCAAACTGAGCGATATTTTACGGCAGAAACTCAACTAATTGGACTGCCAGATTATATATGCAGCTACTGCATCTAGACTGTGAATTTACAGCGAACAATTTACATTATCAGCGTGACATCCAGCCTAACGTACAACCCGTACAAAGTGATATTTGGACACTATTACAGCCAGGGTTGTCGCCTCAACTTCTCGCTAAAATCACAGCACTACGCTAAGAGCGTCATCAACTAGACCTGGACCTAGATCTGGTCTAACCACTGCAGGGACACAATTATATTGCAAGACGCCGTACAAAGGTCGATACACATCCCAGCGGACGTCAGCTAATGACAAGAGTCCCATGCATCAAACAATTATTGCATTATTGTAATGCATCGCAAGCCAAGGACAAGTAAGGTTTTCCTGATCTTCTTCAGCAATTAAGCCCGTTCAACTTGTCGCAAACTCTTTAGATTACATCTCGCGTCACCGTTCGATCGCGTCACCTATCGCGGACTACAAGGGACACTTCCCCGAACAGCGTGCACGCTAAATTCTCGCCGCGAATCAGCCGAGCTAGAGAACCAACTACGAGCGATTTCGCAATCTACCTCGGATATGAATTCCTAGAGGACATTTCAGCGGTATTCCGGATTTGCATATTACTGCATCGAACTCCCGGTGAGCCCGTTCTGTATAACATTTAATGACCCAAAGTCATTGATATAAATTGTATAAATCATCCGCTAAGTAAAAGCTAAACTAAACTCAAGTTTACTGTTGTAAAGATCGAAGGTGTTGATGATAATATTACTTAACTTATAAAGTTTCATGTTTGAAAGTTAAAGGTAGAGGTTATATATTTATTGTGGATAAACCCACATCAAAGCAGATATATAAGCTTATCTAAAGTTCAACCTCCCTATTCATACCAATTAAGGTATCATTTACCTGTAAGAATATTAAGACTGTAGTGTATTAATTCTGGTTATTTCATGTTGAGCTATTTAGAAATCTATATGATTACCGTGTAAAGAATTAATTCAACCACCATCAGTTATGTTTTCTTGGAGCAATATCATGACTAATTGTAGCCAGGGTATTTAGACATACATGTACAAGTACATATAATGTGTTGATGCAAATAACGTCCACAGTCGCCCAGCTTTAAAAACCGCTGCTCCAATAGATCTAAATACATCATTAAATCGTGAGCCATTATTGCCACGGCACGTCCGGCTAAATTACAAATAAATAAAGCCAGGACGCATACACGCTACATTGCGTTATAAAACCAAAAGCGATTAACATCCCTTAAAGGTTGATGTTATGATAAAAATATAATATTTCATTCCAACCCTTTTTTGGTTAGTTAATGGCTGTTGTTGGTTCAACATTGCCAGCGTATAAATTAATCAAATAAGAGGGGGATCATTTTATTAATTACCTTGAGGGTATTTCCTCGGTAATATTCAGCTGATGTAATAATTCCAGTATATATATACCCGACCCGCAACAAGTTGCGCCGGTCGATGAAGAGCATAATTTGATGTTCTAATTACGCGCACCAAACATTGGTAGCCTCCTAAATAAAGGATCATTTTAAATTAGCGCCATCTAGTGTCAACTTTAGCACCTCACTCGTGACGTGCATGTTACCGAGTTGCACTTTTTATGGATGCACATTTCATTGCAGGTTAATAAACCACAGCCTTTATAATAAGGCAATACAGATAAATTCTATAGCCCAAGTAGGCTTAACATATCGTTTATAAAAACAAACGCTTGTGGATTACAAAATCTACTAGAGCTCAGTAAACGGATGAATATTAACCGTTGGATATTCACGACAGTTATTGACTTGCATCGCTATTGTCATATGGATACACTATCGTGATAAACCAACACAAACCATCGTACCCATTAGTACGAACTATAACTATACGAATACCCATTTATTTCCTAATTATATTGTTGATAAATAAACAGCAACCAAGATAAAGGTATATCGGTATTTTCCATAAGTAAATTACATGCATATATATTGTGTTCACGGAAGGAGAATTACTTCACAAGAGATTTGAATACATATAATTAAACGCACATTCAACCGTACATTTGTGTACAACGAAGTTTTGTATAGTGTCTGACCAATCGTAATTGTTTTTATTTTTATGTTGGCAAATGTGATGAGAGCACGCAATGATGATTTGAGGTGTTTCACGTGCGATTGATAGTGATTTTAGGATTACTGCATGAACCGATGTTTATAAACCTTAACTTCATCATATTTAACACCACATTTTTATTATAGTCATAACCCGGCTATAGTACAAAACCGCCACAAACGTGTTTGAAATGATAATTGCAACCTTTGTGGCTTAAATGTATCCACACATATCTCCGTTAATTTGCCTGCCATTATCAAGATCAAAACCGGTCAATTTAACGTTTTAAAGCGCAATCAAACTTGTAAAGTTGTAAACACATATAGAATCCCCCCCCCCCCCCCTGCCATCATCGAGATCAAACCGGTCAATTTAACGTTTTGAAGCGCAATCAAGCTTGTAAAATTGTAAACACATATAGAATCCCCCCCCCCCAAGCTTGTAAAATTGTAAACACATATAGAATCCCCCCCCCCCCCCCCCAACGTACATGCACTGCTACAAAACGCATTCGGTCGTAGACACTTGCAGCCAGGCTAGTACGAAAGATTTCATCGAAGTTTTCCTCTCGGTTTTTGCAAGTGTTCCACCTTGGACTGTGTACTTTGGGCACTTCGTTTATCCTTTCATGTTTTTTTTTTTTTTTTTTTTTTTTTTTTTATATAATTCTGTTTTTTATTTCGATCATGTGGCGGTAAAAACTAGCTATATCCAGTTCACTAATGACCAATCCCAAGGCACCGTGTCGCAATATAATTGCAGACCCCTAAACATTTGTATTTGCTTTTATCTTTATATTTTGTACTAAATGTGCACGTAGCAAGCCTTTAGTATTACAATGAATGTAAATAGTCCTAATTATTCAACAAAGTCTTGCTGATAACATTGTATAAATGGAAAAGGTTGATTATTATAATACAATTTTTTCTCAAAGGGTCTGCCATAAATAGACTGCGAGATTATGATTGCTACTATTTTTAGATATTGCGTAATGGGGATCACCTGCAGTTTACAGTACGCGATACTTGTACACAACACGTACCGTACGTACACACGACGTAAACCACATCATCTACGATGACACTTCCTGTTTCGAAATAAAGAGTTTGGCCTCTGAAAGCAACGTACTGACTCTTTACTAACAGCTTTGAAAGTGTAGAATTTAGTGTTTAAGAAGGGAATCTGTTCCGAAAGTATCATAATCTTGAGGTATTTCATACTTCATCGTGTAATGAAACTTATGAGTGCAGTCGTCTAGACTGGCCTTAGAACAGGCCAGCAGGCAGCTGAGGACAACGCCACGCCGGGCCCTTCGGCTGCGGCTGCCCTTACATGTACGTACTGCTCAGCTTCAGCAGCCAAATGGAGCGACCGAGCAGATAATTTCTAAAAGGCAGATAATCTGTTGCAGTGAATCGCAATCGGGTAAGTCTCGAATTTGTGCCATTTCATTGGCATTGATTCCATTTAATTCACCTAATTTTTATGCAAGCTGTCAATAAATCAAATGATGACATTTCTGGTCATGCATGCTGAGAGTGAGACCTGAGTGGTGGTGGCGTAGTGCTGACTAGGCGATGCCATCTTATTCAAGGCATTCTTTTATCAAATCAAAATGTTTTTATATACCCCTGGATAGAGTAGGGCGTTCAGAGGAGCCAGGTGCATTCTCAACGGAGCCAACGACCTATTGAGAAATTATTCGATTTAGACTGATGCCATCTTGCCTCCACCATTGATGGGCCTACACTGCAGCTCAAAGGAGTTGGCATCGGGAAAGGGAAAGGGAAGAAAGGGAAAGAGCCTCAGTTTTAAACCACAGTATATTTTGTCCAGTTCTGCATGAAACACGATGCTTTGAGGCTAAAGCATCGTGTTTCATGCTGAACTGGACAAAATATACTGCGGTTTAAAATTGAGGCCCCTTCATTCCCTTTCTTCCCTTTCCTTTGAGCTGTAGTGTATGTATCTTCCATAATATTATGTCAGATAGGCCCATCGTTATAGAGACAAGATCCCATTGGCCTCTGAATTGAAACTGAAACACAATCAGAACTTAGCAAGCAGTATGTGAGTGATTGTAGAGTGTATGTGAATTAAAAGGCTTGCATGCATGTTTGCTTGCTTGCTTGTGACTTGTAACAATAATGTGTTTATTACTCATTCATGTCAATAAGACTCCTCAGGGCCCTGTTGTATAAAAATTACCATTGCATTAAACTTACCATTGATGGCAACTTCTAGAATAACCTTCAATTTGATTGGCTGTCAAGCAGTGTTACCATAGTAGTTACCATTGATGACAGAGTTACCATCGATGGTAAATTTTATGCAACAGGGACCAGATCTACGTTTTTGCAGATCTAATTATGAATTTTAAAAAAAATGCTTGGATGGACCTTGCTTTTAAGCAGTTTCAGTTAATAGTTTTAGTTTCAGTTTAGTTTTATTTCATATTTCACATATCATAAAGAAAATGACATAACATTACAGAACAGTACAAGGTACAGATTACACAGAATACAAACTAAATTCAATACAGGTTTTTTTAATTCATTCTTTGTATGAACTTAAAATGACAAGTTGAGGAGAAGAAGAGATTGAGTTAACAGTGGAATATTGGGAAACCTATTGTAAAGCTGATCTTGTGTTCTATAGATTTAAGCAGATAAGGATCATATGACAATTAGTTAGAGAGATACTTAGCAGATTCCAGTATTATATCACATCTGCTGAAACGTAAAATAATTTTGTGCAATGAATAAAAACAATGGGGATCTCAGATTTCATCATCTTCTTATTCTTTAGGTTACTGTGCGGATGTGGGTTAGAACAATGTTGAGGTAGGGTAGAGTTTCGCAATTCAGACTACCAATGTTTCTGATGAGTTTCAGATTCTTGTGAAAACGCACAGCAATTCTCAACTTCAATTCAGGTTTCAATTGCTTTAAAGGGCCCCTGTCATCAAAATATATGTTGATTTCTGTTGATGCAACTTAATATTTATGTAACAAAATCACTAACTGTTCAATGGAAATATGTGTCCTATGTTTTAAAATAATTTTTCTATATTTTTTCTCAGCACTGATAAGCCCCGCCTCCAAAATATCCTCCAACTCAAGATTCCCCCTGTGACATCATCAAAGGTACAAATTAGCAGGATAATAGACATAATTTTGCACAAACTAAACATTGCATTGACTACCTGCAAGTGCTTATAATAGCATCACATAGCTAGCACATTTCTGACAAGGAAACGATTATTCCCTCATGAAAGGTTGTTAGATGGAAATGTGTGAAGACATGTGATGCTCTTGTGGGCAGGTGGAGGTAGTCATTGCAATGTTTAGTTTGTGCATAAATTCTGCTTATTATCCTGCTAATTTCTACCTTTGATGATGTCACAGGGGTAATCTTGAGTTGGAGGATATTTTGGAGGTGGGGCTTATCAGTGCTGAGAAAAAAAAAGAAAAATTATTTTAAAATATAGGACACATATTTCCATTGAACAGTTAGTGATTTTGTTATGTACATATTATGTTGCATCAACATAAGTTGATATTCATTTTGATGAGAGCGGACCTTTAAAGTATGCTTGTC